>CM076570.1:942330059-942883571 GCA_034641835.2 Pinus albicaulis
CAGGGGAACATTCGGCTCAAATGAAGATGTTCTCAATAATGTTGGGATCTCTAGAGATGTTCACCAGGGTAGTAGCAGAAATTACAACCATGTTCCCTTTAGAAAATACTTGTGCTAGTGCTAAAGGGTTCAAGACTAGGTGAATAGGATCAGAAGACTGAAGGCTAGGGAAACATGATTCAACTTCTCGCAAGTCTGGTAGAAAATAAGACCGATGATGAAGATCGTCCCACGGTCTCTCTACACCAGTCATTACTTCGAGGATGGCCTCTTCAGATGGAAGAGTGGTATCAACGAAATCCTATGTAGAAGATGAACTAAGAGTCCAAGCCCGAGCCACATCTCCATCCAATTCATCCAGTGAAAGAGAAACTGGAATATAATCTATAGAGTCAACAATAGATCTATAATAAATCTCAGCTGCAGACATAGGAAATTCCATTCCACCCACTTAAACTTCTGGTAATGTGGAGGTAGGAGAAGATAAGGTCCAAGGATCAGAAGAATAATGAGTTCGGAAGAACTCTCTCTAAATTGGAACCCTGGAGGATGAAATAACATTGATATGAACCGAAGGAGGCAGAAAATCAAAAATACCCATCAAGGATGTATACATTCCAACCCCCAAGTTCACAACAAGTGGCTTGGTATCATTCACCAAGGGAATGGTCGAGTCAGAAGATGCATTCAGATCGACAGGAGAAAAATCCAACTGATCCACTGTGACAATCCTCCCTTCATGAGGGAAACAAACAATACAAAATAATGAAGATGCAATAACATCCATCTCATAGATCCAGTTTCTCCCCAACATAAGGTTATAGTATAAGCTTGCATCAACTATCTCAACTTCAATATTGACAGTTTTACCCCCAATAGAGATGGGTAAAGCTAGAAAATTGCCATGCGGCCTGTGAGAATGACCATCAAACACAGTCAAAAGAGTGGCTGAAGGAACAGCTAAAGGAGATCCAATAGCCTTCCAGCATGCAAGAGACATTACACACATGGAAGCACCCTCATCAACAACCGTTCAAAAAATATTAAATTTTTGATATGTTGAATTGATATGAAAATCCATATGAAGAGGAAGTCTCTTTTTAAAAGTCGACATATCAAATGTGATAATCAGAGATTTCTTTGGATCAATAGCTCCAATGGAAGTGAGAAATGCACTCCTTTGTGCAGGACATGACTGGATACCTCTAACGCACACATGGCACAAGGACTTTGAGCCAGATCTTCTACAATCGAGTAGTCCTAGGAAACCTTGGCATTAGGGTTGATCATCATACACTTTGTAGACCCTTTCGACATCCGAGGTATAGGCTCAACTGCAGGCCTCTTTATATGGAATGGCTCAGCATTATTCAGAGCACCCTTAGCTTTCGAAGACTCAGCTTTGCCATAATCACGAGATCTCGTAGAGATATCTACATGAGAACTCATCATGTATATGTTTGATGGATTTACCCCTTCCTAGTTGCACCCAGAGGGAGTCTCAACATTTTCATTCGCGCCAACAAGTAATTGCTGCCCTTGGGGAAAAGAGTTTGTCAGCACAGCCTGGGAACAAGAAGAACCCTGTTGAGCTAACAAGTGTTACACATCTTGAATTTTAGGGCAGAGGTGAGTAAGATGGTCTCGAGTGCATAACTTGCATGGACACTTGAATTTATTTTTATTATCCTTCTTACCCTCTCGAACATGATCTTTGGATTTGTTAGCATTCCCCTTCCCATCCTTTTTATTTTTCTTATTATTTCATCCCTTCTTCTTCCCATCAGATTGTTGATTTTGTTTGGGGTTAGAAGTTTGAATAACATTAATTTTCAACGTTTGGGAAGGAACTAACATTGAAGGCACAACCTGGCCAGAAGGAGCAGATTGTATGGAACATTTTTGTAATTGATTTAGCAGGTAAGCCATACCACTATCGATCAAACTGATAAGCCGATCATCATGAGGACTAGGTTTATTTTTGTCTAAATCTAATTTGGAGTGAGGAGCATCCGACAAATTTTTATTACGGACTCCTGACTTAGAATAAATCAACTCTAGTTGCTAAGCCCTAAAAATAGCTTGCTCTTTAGAGAATACCCCTGAATGGGATACATTTTTTGAGATTTCTGGCGGTAAATATTTCAAAAAACCATTCAAGAAGGAATTCATTTGGGATTTGGGATTTAATAAGCCTCTTCCTTCTTGTCCATTCCTAAATGTGATCAGAAATGTGAGTTGCTTTGTCCTGCTAAAAATTGGCCATGAGGTCAGTCCCGGTGTCATAGCGGACAGGTAACTAAAAATGGTTTAAGAAAATTGTAGCCATCTCTCCAAAAGTAGAAAAATGGCCCTCAGTCAGCTCAATGTACCATTTTACTACATTTCCAATTAAGGTTTGTTGAAATAATCTCAACCTAATTGAATCATCGATAAGGGAGTTCGACGAACACCATAAAACGAAAGTGGTGACATGATCCACCAAATCCTCGCCAGTCTTCCCTTCAAACTTTGTAATGTTTGACGAATGTTTGGTGGGTATCGGAGGCCAACCTGGACTATATTGAATAGGATCGTTAGTTAATTTCGATAGATCTGTAAAGTTTAACATTGCTAGAAATGGTAAGCGTAGAGGAGCCTAGGAATTCCATCCCTAATAGGAAGGATTCCCCATGTTCTGAAAAGAATAAACTCGATTTTTTGAGGCACCAAGTTGCCAAATGTTGTTTGTAGAAAATGATAGACCATAGGAGAAACCTTGTGACCCAGCATTTGGAGAAGGACCCCTTCCCAACATAGGATTACTATAAATAGGAATATTCCATACAACTGAGGTATTGAATGAAGAGGAAACCCATTGGTAGGGGTTCTAAGAATTTTCAAATGGAAAAAAAGCCTGAGATGTACCCGTTGAAGGGAAAGGAACACTCCCTTGATAACGAGCGAAAAACTGACTCCTTGCTACCAATGCTATAAAAGCACGGTCCCATCCTAAAAAAACATTTTGAGCCTTGACCCCCACAAAAAGGATTGAAACCTTGATTCTGAGAGGTGAAGGGAATGGATCCTAAGGAAGGGTTTGAATATGGGTTATGCCCACTTCCAAAGGGGAACCCTTGAAATGAAGCTGATCCATTGCCCATAGAAGGTATGGGTGCGGAAACAACTGAGACAGGACAAAAGGAGAAATAAGGAATTACACTAGAGGGAATTCCAAAGGAAAAGGGGCCATATTGAGAAGCATGTGCTTGGGTGTTTCCACTAAAAAATGGAGCAGAAGCGGAACCAAACATAACAACATTTGAATTGATTGTCGATATGGCAATATTTCCTCCCCCTTCAACTTAAAGAGGAGTATGAACACTTGAAGTGCTCATAGCCAAAATTGTGTTCCCAGTCGTGGCCATCGAAAAAAAGGGATATGACAGAAAAGGACTAGCCGATCTCTAAGACTCAGGCCCGATGGACAAAAGGACGCTAGGAAAACTAGCAGGAAGAGGAGATGGAAGGGACCTAGGAGGCTGAGGAACTTCCTCTACTTCAACTTCTTCTATTGGAAACAAGACTCTAGAGACGAGTGGAGCACTTCTCTCTAAACTGACACTAACACTAGGACCACCTGTGGAAATAGCAAGCCTAGTGGGAGGATCACTCTTTGTTGCATTTGAAACCACCGGGTAAAAATCACCTACTAAATTACTCCTACGCCTTCTTAAAGAAGGCTCGACACTGGTAGGAGAAAACCCACGAAGCCTCCTTGATCTACGAGGCGATCGGTCAACCAATTTAAGAGATTAATTTAGACTTAAAAAATATAAGAAGCTAAGAAATCTAGGAGGAAAGAGCACACTCTAAAGTTCCTAAGATATAGTCAATCAAGCAGCTTTCAGGTATTACCGCTCTGAGTGATGAGGACTGGACACCAAAATACAGGAAAGTGAAATAATAGGACCTTTCGAAAATATTCAGGGGTAATTACACCGAGGCCTACTAGAAAAGGTAACAGAAATAGTCACGCTGACCTCCTGACAACAACCTTTTCCAGTGCAAGTCCCCAAGGTTCGCAAGGGCACCCTCTAGAAGTATTGATGAAATTGATGCAACGTCTGTCTCAGGTACCATGGGTATTCCCCCCCACAGTCACCTGTGTGGTCCCTAGGAGAGGCAACTAAGGGTACCAATCTGTATCGGCAGCTAGGTGGAACGGCCTTAGGTCAAGATTCAACAAATAGGAGAGGGGGTATCTCTCTTATCTACCTGCACTATTCCTCTTACTTGACTCTTTGGAGGAGAGCTTTCCCAGTCCACTTAACGGAGTTGGATTTCACTCTTTAATAAAATTTCTATGTTTAACAGTTTGAGAGGGCTTAGAGAGTTAACTCTCCACTCACCTATTCATAGGCCCTACAACCTAGCTAGTTGGTGTATGAATAATGACAATGATACAAAAAATTCTAGTTGATTTTAATTATAGCACTTGATTTTAAATTGGTTGTTACTTAAATCAAAGGTATACAGAAGTGAAACTGATGGTGTTTGTCGATGGAAAATAAATCAATTAAACCTACTACATGAAAATGAAATATTTTCCTTTCGATGAAAAGAGATCTCTATATGGGTTCTACGAAACTAAATAAGAAAAAATCTGTGTTTTACTTTTCAGTTACTCACAATTCAGACACTCCAGAAAACTATGAAAAATACTAGAATGCTTCAGTGCACTTAATGAAAAACTACCAATGACATGCAAATTCTAAGATTTCTAACTTTGAAGAAGCATAAAGAGTCTCTAGAAAGAAATGGTTCAATCACTTTTGACAGTAAATCAAGGCTAGTTCCAAACAGAACTCCTATCCATAAAAAAATCCAAAATGTACTTGATGCAAAATAGAGAAATCGAGAAAATACTTCCCTCAAAACCAAGCCAAGAACCAAAGACTAGAAACCAACAAAAATGCTTCAAAAGATATGAAAAAACCGTAAAAATTAACTCAAAGAAAAAGCAACAGGAAACAATAAATTTTTTTGAGCTTTTCACTTATAATGGAAGGAAAAATATTTCCAGAAGACAAGAATAAAACTACCCAAGAACCAAAATCAAGAAAAAGGAACCTCAAAAGGGCTTCAAAGTGCTCAAGCCAACTATGCTACTTTTGTAGTAGGACCCAATTGAAGAAGAAGAAGAAAATTATATAACTCAAACAGTTGATTAAGGATAGCAGCGCAATATTTCAGCAAATAAAAACTCAATATACCAAGAAAGGTTTCTTCAGGGTTCGCTACCAGGCTAGTCCAAGAAATCAAGAAAACCAAGGTAGTCAACAAGAGCAAAAACCAAAAGTGAAGCAATGCATAGGGCCAAGAAGAGCAAACAAGCAGAAACTCACTTTTTTGAATGGTTAGAATAGCCAAGAACTCCATGAAGAGATCTTGGTGCAATAGTCGCAATTGCAATCACACAAAATAGGAAATTTTACCAAATGGATAGGTTTTCACAAGAAAAAGAGAGAAATGGATATTAAACCACATTAAACATTGTCCAGACACCTTAAAGACACCACAGGAGTGGTCCACCATAGATAGAAGAAAGAAAAAAAAATAGAAGTTTAAAACTCAAATTTTCAATTTTCCCCAGGCATACACGGTTTTGTTGTATGCAACTAGCATGTATACGTGATTGTAACCAAAGAAACTCATATATACATGGGTTCTTTTGGAAAATTCAAGAGGCATACGAGACTGTGAAAATACTAAGTAGCATATGTAAACAAAAATAAGGAAAAAAGAAAAGAAAAAGTCAAGCATAATGAAGAGACCAGGTCTTTTGTCTGGTTGAAAAAAGACTTACTAAACTGTAAAAAGTGATAAAACTATTAAGGAACCTATAAGACAAATAAAGAAACCCAAAATAGGAATTACACAGATGTAATCCCCAGCAGAGTTTCCAATTATGTTATGGGCAATGTTACCATAAGGTTTTGGGTTGAAAAACCTTCATAGATCAGGGGCATGTCATCACCAGAATGACTTAATTAACCAACTTCTATGCTTTAAACTAGGGAATAAGGAATGCAGATCTTACCCGTTTATCCTTCGTTTGTAGCAGATCCTAAGGGGTTCAAATCCCCTGCAACTCATTGTGCTCTGAAACCTGAAAACTAGCAAAGAACAAGCACAAAAGCCTAGTTGTACAACATATATATGTTCTATATGTTAGAAAAAAAAATACATAATCTCATAGTAATAACAAAAAATGAACTATTTAAGATCATTAAGCATGTATAAGAGATATATGACACCTAAACATCAGGAAAAATATGGCACTTCTTTCATTGATAACATGTATAATAAGTAAATAGTGCAGAGATCACCTGAAATCTGCCACGGCCTCGAGAAAACTGTCCTCTTGATCTGTCGAGCCCTAGCTTTGCAAAAATTCTTCCAAGAATAGTGCACAATGGATGTCATGTAGGATGAAGGTGAACATCTCAAGGAAACAAGGGTTTTTTGAAAATATGGGAAGTGCAGGAGGCACAGGAGAAATATCAGACTTGGACAAGGCTATAATAGGGTATAATATATATAATTCTCTCTCCTCGTTGCTTAGGCCATTCCTTTGAGGGGTATGTATACCTCCTCAAATTAGTTTTTTCAGTTGGGGAACAGTTAGGCCATGAACTGGGGTAGTTAAGCTACAGGAACAACTGTAAACCCCACCTAAAAAATAGGTAAATTATATATTTTTAATATTTTAAATGGCATACATGGGTTCTCTATGTATGGACCTGTGCGTATACGCGGAAAAGTCTGGGCAGAGTCGCATATGGGTTTTGAGATACTGTTTTTTGAGAAGTATGACGAAGTTTGAATGGAAGGGATGCCCAAGTCCAATGCATAAGTCATCAAGTATATAATGGTGATAAATGATGCTATAACAATTAATGCATTTGAAATTTAACCTGAAAACATGTCCTTCTGAATGATCATTCTCTAAATTATAAATCCATACTCCAGCTCCTGCTCCTAATCTATTTACAGAGCCATCAAAATCTAAATGCCACATAGACTCATGAGTTATTTTTTAACATTCAATTTCTTTTTTTTTCTCTTCTACAACTGTGATTGTTTCTTTGCCAGTGTCTGAATTACATAAGATAAATGAGCCCATGTTAGAATGCATGGAATATATAGGATAACTATGTGGTTTTTCTGCACCACTAACTGTGTATTTCATCAAATTTTCTCTCTAAAGGTTCCTTTGTCGACCAAATATAGAAATGGTAGCATATGGCATATCTAATTGCAAAGTTCCCTGTAATTTTCCTCCCCA
Source organism: Pinus albicaulis (assembly GCA_034641835.2). Taxonomy (NCBI): domain Eukaryota; kingdom Viridiplantae; phylum Streptophyta; class Pinopsida; order Pinales; family Pinaceae; genus Pinus; species Pinus albicaulis. The sequence goes on from CM076570.1 coordinate 942,337,390, forward strand.
TCAGTGAGATAGTAACATACCATATTTTGAGAGGAATATCAACCACTACTATTTCCATCACAATGCTCTTTGTTGGGCATTGGACTAGAGTTATACACAGGTCTTTTATTAGGCAAAGGCATTTAACCTGACTAGAATCAAAGGAGAACATGTATTTGTATGGTCTGGTGATATCTAAGTTCAATTTTTCCATGACTACTTTAGGCATTAAATTATGAGATGCTCCTGAATCTAACATAGCATTGTGTAAGATTTACTCATGAACATTTAGGCTAATGTAGAATATAGAGACACCTCCTTGTTGATGTTTACCATTAAATTTAGGACCAAATAGCAACTCAGGTTGGTCATCATTGAAGTTAACAACATATTTTCCTTCTCCTACATCTTTGCCTTCTCCTATGTTTAGTGTTTTAGTGATTTGGTATTTATATGAATAATTTTTCACTAGCTCTGTTAAAGGAACTGATATTTTCAATTTGGATATTTAAATTTGAATATTGAATGGTATTTGAGTTTTTCCCAATTGAATTATTTCCTCTTTACCATTGTGGTTTGAATGTATTTATATTTTTTTTATCAACAATTGGTAATTCAGTTTGTGTATCTACTATTTTTCTTTCAATTTTCTTTTTTGGAACCTTTTGAGTAGAAGTTTAAGTTTGAGTAGTAGATGATGATATATCTACAATTTTTTGACTGTAAGTATTCTAAGTTTCCCTAGGGATAATTTGTAGAGTTTTGGTCCCAGGAGCTTCTATTGTTTTCTTGGTTTGGGTTTGGATTATTTTCTTAGTGGGGGATTCTGTGTTCTTTTTATTTCTATGGTTATATTGTTTATGAACTTCATTGATAGAAGATTCATAACCTTGTTTTTAGTCAAAGGACTCCGCAGATTCTAACTGTAATTGTTGTAACATGTATAATTCATGTTCTTCTTGGGTAAGAAAAATAGTATTTTCATCATTTATTCCCATCAAGTTTATCTGGGTGTCTTGGTCTTCTTCACTTTGATGTGAAATTTCAGCATATTTTTCTTGGAAAGGTGGTCTAATCATTTGATTGGGTACAACCTCTCTTGATTTACTAGTATTAGGATTTTTCCTAAAGTTTGGATTTATGATTTGAGGGCCTTGTTGATTTTCCCACTGATTTTTTATTTGGATGTTTTCCAATCTATCCGTTAGTATCTCGATACTTTTAGCTAAACTATCTATCTTAATATCCGATGTGAATGGTTCTTCCTTAATGGTTACTCTCCTTTAATTTCTCATCTTAGATCTTTTAGCTAACAAGTTAGCTTCTACACCAACTGCATCACTTTTCATCTGTTCTAAAGTTGCAGGGTTTCTTTCTCTTAATTTATAGGACATGTGAGCATCAAAACCATTTGGAAATTCGATTAGGGCCAAGTCTAGTGGAGGTCTAATATTCACTAGAATTGCATTATAAATGTTATTAAATCTAGTACAGTAATCCTGAACAGATTCATTAGTAGATCTCCTAGTGTTTTCATATTCAGAAAATATCTATAAAGGGTTTTTCTTTCTTTCCCATCTATTAATGAACAATTGATGAAAATCAGCTAAATCAACAATATGGTTAGCAAGTAAATATTTAAACCATTTCTTAGCATCTCCTACTAATGTTTGTGCAAATAGTCTCATTTGTAGATTAGCCTGATCAATTTCATGTAATTCAAATTAATTAGTCATTTAATTTACATGTTGTTGAGCTGTATACTGACCAGTACTATCAAACTGAAATTTTTTTACTCTGGTAATCCTGTGGCATGGCATGTAAAGGGGCATGTAAGACCAAAGGAGCATATCTAGATGCCATGGCTAAGATTCTAGTTTAGCTGGGCAGTAAAATAGTGGTGCTTGGAGATATAATTGAAGTTCTTGTAGATCAGCTTGAAGTGCTCGAAGATGTACTTGGAACACTTGAAGATGATAATTAAACTTTAGGTTGACAAGGAAGCTTGGGGATGAATGGTTTTTTGGAATGACCTGTGATGAATATTATAGATGAGGTGGTACTAAATAAATTTGTATTTACACTTTTAGAAGGAATGGTAGAATGCTTAGGGGTAGCAGCAGTTAGGGCAGCTAATTCAACATATTGTTGAAAATAGGCTTTGTCTATATCCTTAATCAAAGTTGAGGTCAAAATATCAAGTTTATCAAAAGTCTCTAGAACCTGTTGATCTAAGTCAAGTTGAATAGTTTCCTTCTTTGATTCAATAAATTGAATAAAATTAGGTTCTATTACACTATCATAGATTGAATTTTCAGATTTGGTTCTAAATAAAGAATGCTCAAATGATAAATCAAATTGAATATCCTATATTCTTGATAATTCTTTAGGAAGTGAATTTGATTTGATTAATTGACTACTACTTCATAGACTTTCTACTTTTTTAGGTTTTCTCAAAATTCTGTCAAGATCATCAACAATTGTAGCAGGTTGTGGATCAGCATGAGCCCTAGTATAATATGTTCTTTTAGAAGCCATAATTTTATCTTCAATGATAAATTTTTACAACCCTCAATAAAACTTAAGTTGAAAAGATGACGAAAAGTGTTTCATTTAAGATTTATTTAACCCAGGACTGATTTCCCCAGTGTGGTCGCCAATATGTTATCACTCCAAAATTTCCAAAGTATTGTTATGTTTGTCTAAAGAAATATTAGAGGTAACTATCAACCACTTTTGGAGTTTAGGATCTAGCCTTCGTAATGCTCACAAAGGGCTTTCTCTTAATGACTTAATTTTTTTTGTTTTAATTTATTTTAGGCTAGTTATCTATGAATGATTTGGTTTGATTTTGATTTGTTGGTGGAATTACTAGTTTGGATGGATAGGAGCTTTTCTATTTTCCATTGGGCTATGGAGTCAATATATCAAGAAAAAATAAAAAAATCAAGTTCTAAAGGAAGTGTTACAGGGTATGGTAGCTAAGAAAAATAAGATCTAAAGGCTGAATAGTGAAGTGGTTTTCAAGCGAGATCAAGGAGCAGTCAAGGATCCCTTAAACCAGATAATGAAGTAAGTTTAACGATGTGAATTGGGATAAGAGAGAAATTAAGGATTATCTAAACCAGATATCAAAATAAAACATGAAAATGAATAACATTTCAAAACAGAGTGTATTTGAACAAGTCATGCAATAAAATTCTTGTTATAAAATTAAAATTTAGAAAACATGCAAGTTTACAGAATAATTAAATAAAAGAACATGAAAATATCAAATATACTTCACTAAAGTAGCTAAACACGTGAATCCTATAAAGAAATGCCTTTATTAATTGTCCTGTCTGTCAAGTTGGAAAATGGTACAATAAACCCTTAGGTAGTAGATCAATTCAGCTATAGAAATATTCAAGAATCCACACTCAATACTTCGAATTGATGAAGTATTTATACAAACTTTACAAAATATCCTATCAATTGATTTAGGATTTATTTAAGGAAAATAAAATATCGTCATGCAAGAAGATAGAGAAGGCCTATTAAATAACTACAAGTTGTCCATCTTTTATTTGATTTGATGTTTTGTTGTTGGTTTCTCTTATGATGGCTATCTTTCATGTTGTTTGCAATTTTACGTTGTATTTCATCTGACTTCTCTTTAACCTGTGAATTATTTTACCTGGCTACTCTATTTGATCTTTAACTTGTCTTTCTTTTACCTGTATTTGTTTTCATCTCTCACATTAAATCACACAATTTTTCACATGTCTCTTCATCTAGAATTTTTAATTTTACCATCCTCTAGTAAATCTCATCTGCCTCTGTATATTTTTCAAATGTAGGTTTATTCACAAAAAGTTGATTTACCTCATGCTGAAGGAAGAAGAATTTCTCTAAAGTATAAAGGAGTACTTTACCTGTAGGAAATCCTTTCATTGTTGAACTTTTGGAAGTCTCTTTAGCTACTTCCTTGATATTTCTATCATATTATTCCTACCTCATAAGTTTATCATTAATTACCAAAGGATTGGGTAGACCTTTCTGCCTCAAAACATCAAATTTGTTCATAAACCTGTTTACTGTAACCTCTATTGTCTGACATTTTTCTTCAAGCTGTACCATCAGATTTATTTTTGGAATCACCTTTTTCACCTCTAAGATATTCTTTGTTCTTTTATTATACCAAGTTCTTCTAATTCCTACTTGTTTTTAGAGTTTAGGAATTTTATTATCTCAGTGGCTTCCTCTGGTTTCTTTCCAAGCTCTTCTTTGACCTTTTAAATTGCATCACTAGCATCCTTTATCAAGTCCTTATGTTCAAATATAACCTAGATTGAAGGCCAAATATCATTAACTGGGTTAATGATATTGGCCCACAAATGCTGTTTTTCTTGGGCAAGAGGCTCTTTCAGTGATAACTACTTTTTCTAACTTGTGGATTATTTCAGTTAATCTATTTGTTCTCTATGCTTCTGCTTGATACATTAATTCTGCCAATTTATTAGTATCTTCCAAACTCTTTGATTTTTCTTTGAGCTTGTTAATTTCGGTAGTTTTAATTGACATATCCTACATTTCCTTAATCAATTTTCTGGCCTCATCAGTGGGATGGGCTATTTTTACTGTTGATGTTTTTGTTGATGTAGTTTATGGAACTATCGTTGACACTGGAGCTGTTGTAGGCAATGGGGCTAATGTAGAAGCTATAGGAATAGCAGTAATAGGAACTGTTGAGCCTCAAGAATGTTTTTTCTTCCACCACATTCCACTCCATTTCTTTTGTCCATTGTTAATCTCAGGCTCAAATGATCAATAGAATTAGTTAAAATTGCTTTGAGAATGAATACCATGACTAACTTGCTATGTTTTTATGATTTTGTCATTGTAGTACTTTTTGAAATAGATCTAGCTGCAGAATGCAGACATTCTGTAGCTAGTGGCCGATTCTGCAGTTGTCTTCATGTCTACGCAGGTTCCAGGTGTCATCTTGGAGAAAAACACATATGGGTGTATTCCACATCATGCCCTCATCATTTTTTGCTCTCCACGAAGCTTGAACGGAATTCTGTAGGTGGTTAAGCACGTGGGAACTCAAATTAGGAGGTAGAATCCTAATAGGATAAGGACAGTCCATATGTCCTTAATCATATTACGAGACCACCTTCAGAGTTCTAATTCGATTCTAATTAGGAAATAAAATTATCCCTAGGTTATCTCAAGACAGTTATGTAATCTTCGTTATAAATATGGCTCGGGAAACTGAGGGACGAGGTTAGATTTGATGGTTGATTACTAGATTTCAAAAGTCTGAAAACATTCTGTTTTGAAGTAATTTCTCTTTAATGAAAGAAGCATCATTTCCTTGAAAGCATTGAATCAATCTTGAAGTAGATTTCGTGTTACTCTAGTGGTAGAGGGCCCCTGCCTCCTGAGCAGCCTTGTTTATATGGTTTAGATAAGTATTTTAGTCTCGTTTTCATTTCTAGTTTAGGCAAGTTTCTGAAGTTTATGTTCATACTTGTTTACATTAATTATCATAGCTAGACTTACTCTAATAAACTCTTCCAAAATATCATTACGATGAATAGGGAATAGCTGTGGTATTGTAGGTTCTAGTTGCATTTCCTTTCGTTAATTATCACAGTTAGACTTACTCTAATAAACTCTTCCAAAATATCATCATGATGAATAAGGCATAGCTGTGGTATTGTAGGTTTTAGTTGCTTATTTACACTAAGTGTCACAGTCGGTCTTACTCTTACAAACTCTTCCAAAATATCATTAACAATGAATAAGAAATAGTTGTGGTGTCTTAGATTCTAGTTGTATTTGCTTTCAGTTTTATGTTTATGTTCAATTGCATTGAATAATACAACCATACTTGTTTTCACAAACTCTTCCAAAATATCATTCATATTGAACGAGATCGGTTGTAGAATTCCATAGACTACTTGCATGTTAATTTAGTTACAGCACTCTAGAGGTAGAATGCATTTAGTTCAGCTCTGTCACTACATTTCAAGTTTGATAATGGCATATTAGTTTAACACTGTTCACTGTACTTCAAGTAGACTAGTAGCACTCTAGTTTAGTCTTAGCTCACTGTATTAACATTCCAGTTTAGTTGCTATCCATTGCATTTTAAATTGTATTAGTTGTTAAATTTAAATACCACGGTCTTCATTATTTACAAAACTTCTTTTGTTCCAAACTCATATTAATACATAATTATCTGGACAGAAGCTAGTATCAGTCTAAGGCCTGGAGTATTTTTCAACCTTTTTACCATTTCACAAACAAGCCTTTTCTCAAAGACTATTCTGAAAAGAAAATCTATAACTTTTGAGTGAGGCCTAGTGGTGTTAAATTGAGTTGTAGAACAGAATTAGAAGCTAGTTTAGAGTAGAAATGTTATTGTGCTACAAATGTTCTTTTCCAAATATATTCCAATAAACCTTTAATCATGGATGATACGTTGTAACATTGTAAGTTGATTGTTTGATTGTTTAATTAGGAGAACTTCATTTATACTTAACTTTTCCATTTCTCAAGCTCTTCCAACACATCTTTAATGAATGAATTGGATAAGTTTAAGTTCATGTTGTGATTTATTTTCTTGCACTGAAGTCATTATCAAACTTTGCATTTGTTGTTTGCCATCCATAGTTTAGGCTTTCTTCTATTTTAACACAACCAATAGCTTCTTTTCACCAGCACTTAGTTCTTTCCTTTTTCAACATAAAACCATAAAACCAAAAACATCATAAAACACTAAACACAACGTAGTGAGAAACAAACACCTAGGCACGTATAGTGCACCACACTTCAGCAGTTTACTAGCCCTGGTTGACAATTAATGAACTCAATTTAGGAACACTAGGTTGAGCACAAACATGAACTACTTCCATGATGGATTTCTTTTCCTGCACTAGTTTGTCCATTGTTGCTTCCATCTCTTTCAGTTAAGCTATCAACTGAATGATGAGATTCATCATTTCATCCTTTTGACTTTATTTTTCCAAAACCTCTTCAGCTTGTGGATGTTCTGTATTTGGTAACTTCAGTTGTTTCTTCAATGTAGCTATGTCTGCATTCTTCTTTTTGATTAGTTACTTTGATGCTTTAATATTTTTTGGATCATAACCAACTTCCATTACCACATATTCAAGTGACTTTATCTTGTTATCCTTTGCTTTTGAAGAAGCCTTCTCTAGTTTTAACTGTGTCCTTATATTTTCTAGAGAATTTTGTAACTTATGTACACTTAAAGCTTTGTGTGTCATGGTGGAATAGATCATTTCTCTTTCCTGTTTATGAAACTCAATCTAGCTTATGGGATGTACATCCTTGGTAGGAACTTGAAAGATTTTTTTAGTATAATCTTCTGAAGTTTTAGGAGACTACACCTTTGGTTGTAGAAATGTCACCTGCATCTTCCCTGTCTTGAGGTCATAGGTTGAAAGCAACCTACTCTGATCACTAGGATTTTGTTTCCAATACTGGGCATATGTTACAACCTTTAATGCTTCATTTCTGATTTTGACTTCTTTGTATTTCTCCATTATATCCTTCTCCTTCTCCACTGGTTTTCTAGATGATGAAAGCTCTGCACTATGCTGTTTCTGAATGATTTGTGCACTGGAGGTTGATTCTAGTTGTGTTTCTTTTGAAATGTTTGGAGGTGCATCATCTCTGAAAACTATATCTATATTAATGACTTCAACTGTATCAACTATCTCAACTATCTCTATCACGGGATTTAGTTTGGATTTCTTCCAATACATAAGCTTGAACTTAGTATCAGAAGTAGTTTCTGCAGAATAAGAGCCCTCTTCTTTTGCCCTCTTTGAATTTCTATCCTATGGGGTTGGATTAAGTAGGGTGAAAACTAGTATCAACCTGCTTCACCATCTCTTGCAAAGTATTTTCCAACCACTCTGACTGGTTGGAATACTTTTCAACCTCAAGCTTTGACTCATGAATGAAAGGGGTCAATTTGAATTTTAATCTTAACTTACTTATGACACACAAGGGGTCATATTTCCATTTGAAACTGCTACTGAACTTGAAATTTTGTAAATATTTGTCTACTTTCTGGCCAACATTCATACTATTGCAAATAAAAGGCCCTAACTGGTTCTTGATATTGAATTGAGTATTTTTGTTAGTTGAAAGGAAATTGAATTCATCTGAATTTAGGATTTGTCTAATGTATTCCAAAGAAAATAAACTCATTGGGAGGTATTTGGGAAGTTTGTATGGAGTTAGCTGGCTTCCGTACACTCTAATTTTTGTATGATTCTGGTATAACTACCAGTCTCCTGTTCTACTCTGCTATGAAAATTGTAAAACATTTTTTTATCTCTTCACTGACTCTAGGCTGAATGCTACTGCTTATCATATTAACAATTGGATAAAAAAATAAATAAATGAAGTCTTTATAGCTAAACTCAGTGGAATCCTTTCTGATTAAGCATGTCCAAAAGACAACTGATTGGGGATTACCCTGAGTGTCCAATTTTTGGAGGTTAGCTGCAAACCTTTCTGATTGGAAATATACAAACATGTGGAACAAGAATGAGAAGTATTTAAATACTCCTTATTTTGGAAATTCAACTAGTTGATCATGGATTGCATCTGATAGGTATTGGGAAAAATTGAAGGTTGAATCTGGAGGCTGAACTAGCAAAATATGGACATGAAACCAAGGATGGATGCATCTACATGTTCATTAGTGAAATACCCTAAAATACATGACATAATTGTAACAATCTATCAGGTTCTCTCTGAAAATATGGAAGCTAAATATGGAGGATTACTTTTGGGGGTTTCTACTGATGGAGGAAGGAAAGTCTGGAATATTTGGAATATCTTAGGAAAATCAAGCTTCAAGTAGAGTTCAGTAAGTATTTCAATGGATAATAGCACTTCATCAAGTTTTGGTTGAATATCTAGCATCTGATTAATGGACTGAGTAGTAATTGTAAATTGGATTTCTTGTTTTGAGGTAACTAAAGATCTTTTATTAGGAAAATAGTTGATCTGGCAGAGTCTAATGAGTTATGGAAATTGAAAGTTCTATGGGAATATGTATTTAGGTAGGTTTGAATCCCAAATATGGATGCCATATTCTTGGTCAATGAATTTATCATGGCTCCAGCAGTGGAGCTCCAAAAGGTTGAAATCAGTGACAATATCACTGATTTTGAAGTCTTTATCAACCATAGGGGTGTGGTCAACATCTAATACAGGTGGTTGCAGAGGGTTTACGAATATAATACTCTGGGACACCATCAATTCGTTTAATTTATCGATTATTAATTAATAATTTTAATTGATGGCATTGGGAAATCAGGATTACCTAGAAAACAGTTGAATTCGGTTTGTGGAAGGTTCAGGCGGCAACAAGCTTTAATTCTAGTTTCCAAAGGACTTTGGTCTCTTTTCGCAAATAAACAACAATGGTAAATTAACTCTTTTAAGTGGGGTTCTATTAATTTGAACATTGGTTTACTGCAATTACGCGAGGTTGAATTGTTTTAAACATCAGTGGTTTTATCACATAGCACGAAAGTGGATTAGTGGATCATCACACCGTGAACAATGGTTTAGCGGTTTTGGGGCTTGGGGTGCAATCGAATATGGGAGTGTCACGTGGAAAGGGGACAAGGGTGTGAAACCACCCATTTTTCACCCCCCATTGGTTTTAAACATCCGACATGCATTTGTGTGAAAAGGATCGGGAGTAGTTAGATCTGGGTGGAACCAATCAGACGTTTGACGAGTGGTAGGATCAACTGCGAGTTCTGAAGTTGTGGGGTCGGTTAAATTACTTAGGCAGAGGGTTAAATGTAAGGTATGTCTAGGATTAATATGAGATGGGTTGGGGAATATATATGTGGGATTTTATAATGATAACAGGAAGTTAATGTAATATAAAACTATAGGTTAAAATGATATAAAGGGGGTCGGAAAATATGATGGTGGGATGTTAGAATCACACTAGGAATAAATTTTAAAATGATATCAGGGAGGGCTTTTTTAAGTGGGGCCCGATAAATTTTAAGAATTTAAAACTATGTAAAAAGCGAGTTTTTCATGTTTTATTGAAATAATGCGGAGTTAGTAAAAGGAAAGTGAATTTTCAAAGGGAAATGGGTTCTTAACTAGGGAAAGCGGTTTTAGGAAGGGACAAGTGTTAGAATAAGTGGAAAGGGATATTGTCAAAAGGAAAGGGATTTTTTTAACAAGTGGAAATTACTTTCAAGGGTGTAAATAGGGTTTTTAGAAAGGGGAGTTTATTTAGAAGGATATTAGAGATAAAGATAAACCATTTGTTGCTTTCCATGACTTGTAAAAAGTCTTCTACCTACCCTTTATTTACCCTAACATTTTTTACTTCCTTTATTGGGTGCATTTGAGCTTGCTAACCCTTTTATTTTATTTTGATAAGAAAACTAACATATTTCTAACCTTATATATTCCAATGGCTCAAATTAAACTTATGAGCTCATTTTATTCTCTACCTAACTACAGATCTGCCAAGATTAAATGGATTGGTCAGATATTTATTCACTAACTATCATGACATGAAATTTAAAGGAATGAATGTATGAAGATTAAATTGTATGATTATCATTAATTGTGGCATTTTGAACAAGCTACACACATTTTGATTTGCAAAAGTAAATTAAGCGTAGTGGCATTTGAATGTGCAACACTTTCAGGATCTATTTTTTGTTTATTTTTGTGGGGTTCATATTTTATATCATTTTTTGATCTTATTTTCTTTTGGTGCTTTGATTTTTCTTTTAGGACATACCCTCTTTTCATTTTTTAATATGGGAAAACATTTGCAGAAAGAAAATGTATGTATAATATTACAAGACTTAACATAGTCAATTAAAAATTATGATCCCTATTATTATAGGACCCTAATAGGTGAAATGCCAAAGCCTTTGGGTAGTTCTATTTTCATAATCATTTGAGGAAAATTTCCTCAAATTTTGCATCGTCCAATATTTCTCAATTTTAACTCACTATATTCCCCTTTAGGAAATATTACTTTCCAAAGATGTGCCATAACCAAGTCTCCAACATCAAAATCGAGTTGTCTTCTTTGAGATATACTCTTCATTTATGCTTGCTGCAACTTTCTTGTAATTGTTGCTTGACGCTGTCTTGTATTTCTTGCGTATTGGCTACAAAATATTCACCCTCTGCACTTCGCAATTCTTAATTTCCTAGGTTCCTTAATTCATAAATTCCTCTTGGAGGCATCCCATAAACAATTTGTAATGAACTCAATCTAGTTATTTTGTTGGGTGAATTGTTATATGCAAATTCTAGCTGAACAAGTACATGATCCCATTGTTTGGGATGTTCAATTACCAAACTCCTTAACATATTTCCAAGCCTTCTATTTACCACCTCAGTATGACCATTATTTTGGGGATGATATGTTTAACTCAATCTGAGATTGGTTCCTAACGTTTCCCATAGAGTTCTCCAAACCTTGTTTCTCTACCAAAAATAATACTTGTAGGTAATCCATGCAACCTAATTATTTCTTGGAAGAAGAAGTTTGCTATGTTAGTTGCATCATTTGTCTTTTTACAAGCTATAAAGTGTGCCATTTTTTATAATCTTTCAACAATAACAGATATTGAGTCACTTCCTTTTTGTGTTTTGGGAAATCCAAGTACAAAATCCATGCTCATAGAATCCCATGGTTGATTTGTTATTGGTAAAGGTTAATATAGTCCAGTGTTCTAACTTCTTCCTTTTTCATATTTACATATCCTGCATCTTTCAAAAAATCTTCTTACAATTGTTTTCATTTGAGACTAGTAATAAAATTCTTATAATTATGCTAAAGTTTTGTCTTTCCCAAAATGACTTGCTAAACCTCCACTATGTTTTCCTTTCAAAAAATTATCCCTTAATGAACATTTTGGAATGCGTAATTTTATTCCTTTTAACATAATTCCTTCTTTTATGATGTTCTAACCATGGATTTCTATCTCTACTTACAAGATTTTCACAAACTGCATAAGCTTCCTTCAAATCTCGATCATCTTTATACATATCTTTCAGCTCATCAAATCCTAAGACATTCACTTGGAATTCTTGGAAAATTAGATTGATCCTGCTTAATGCATCTGCTACTTTATCTGACTGCCCACTTTTATGCTTCATGACAAGTGTAAAATTTTATAATAATTCAATCCATTTAACATTTATTTGACTCAATTTTGTTTTATTGTTGATATACTGTAAAGCATGATTATTTGTGTAGAGGATTAGCTATTTTGGGATAAGATAATGTCTCCATTTCTTTAAAGTTTTTATAATGGCATAGAACTATTTATCATAAGAAGATTATTTTTTCTTGGATTCATTGAGTTTCTCACTATAGTGGGCAACAAGTTTTCCTTCTTGACTTGGAGCATCTCCTATTTTATCTCCACTAGCATCGGTTTCAACCTAAAACAACTTATTGAAATCTGGAAATGCTAAAATAGGTTATTTTGTAATATTTTTCTTTAATTATTTGAAACATTTTTTAGTTTCTTTTATCCAATAGAATGGTTAATTTTTCTCTTTAATAGTTTCTACAATTGGAGCACATATACCACTAATTTTTTTGATAAAATTCCTGTAGAAACTTTCCAATCCACGAAAAATTCTTACCTTTGAAATGCTTCTTGGGGTTGGCCAATTGATTATGGTCTTCACTTTCTCCTGGTCCATATTTAATCCCTCCCTTGAAATCACAAACTGCAAGTACACTATTTTTGTCTTTGTGAAACTACACTTCTTTAAATTGATTAACAATTTCTCTTCTCGTAATTTATTCAAAACCATCTTAAGATGTTTTAGGCGCTCTTCTTTTGATTGACTGTAAATTGAAATATCACCAAGATAAACTATATCAAACTTTCCAATGAATTCTTTTAATACTACATTCATTAGTCTCATCAAGGTATTGGGAGCATTAGTAAGTCCGAAGGGCATTACCAACCATTCATATAAGCCATTATTAGTTTTGAATGTTGTTTTCCATTCACCACCTTATATGATACTGATTTGATGATATCCACTTTTAAAATATATTTTAGAAAAATATGCAACATCTCTTAGACAATCTATAAGATCATTAATATGAGGTAATGGAAACTTGTACTTGATTATGATTTTGTTGGTTGCTCGAGAATCTGTATAAATTCTCCATTGCCATCCCTCTTTGGAGTTAACGTTGTTGGAACAACACATGAACTTAAGCTTTCTTGGATGATACCATTATCCAAAAATTCATGCACTTGATTTTTAATCTCTTCATTCTCCTTTGGAGTCATTCTATAGGCTGCTTTGTTTGGAAGGCTGGTGTTGGATACCTAATACACTATTGGTAGGTGTAGAAGGAAAATGGACAGAGGAAGTCTAAGATACCTTGGAACGTGGAATCCAAGGGTTAGATAATTTACTATAAATGAATCATTTATGAATAATAAATGAATCCAACATTTACCTTTCTCATGTCCCGATTGTTTACTATGTTTTCCATACTCGTGTTTAACATGGTATTAGAGTGGGTTCCTTCTTGCCCTACAGAAATTTGATTGTGCAGAATTTTCCCTTTGTCAACAATCTCTTACCCAGTATCTACACTCTCTACATTATCAAAATATTAAAAAGTGTGTAGTCTTTGTCATTACTCTGTCATTACTACAACATCTGCGCTCTACATTTTGATCCATATTCTTGATATACAGGACCCTACTCCTACTGCTCTCCTCCTGTATTTTCCAGCACTCTGCCATCATTCCATAAATATCTCTCCTCCTGTCATGAATATATTTTGTAGTTTTCTATCAGCACTGAATACATTTTCACAGCGTATTCTTCCAACTAAATCCTTTAATTTTGATATATTTGTTGTGCATACAGATGAGGACACCTTTGGGTGCACATTTTATAGCTAGTTGTAAAAATGTTTATGTACTCCGTTATAGGAAACTCATCTTGTAAATCTTCTCTCAGAATATTTATCAATTTTAGGATTCCATTATGAATAATATCCCATCCTTGATTAAATTATATAGTTGTATTAATCGTCTTATTTGAAGTGGCGGCGAATTAGTGAATATCGAATAGGCTCGATGTGTGTTTCCTTTGCACACAAAACCTGCATACAAAAAAAAATCCTCACTGTCACTCCTCCTTTGATCTCTGCAAGTATTGAATAACTGTTACAAGTCTTACATTACTGTACTTTAGCATCCATCACAACCCTCTCAGCCCTCCATACTCTTGCACAATGCTCCTCGATCCACATTTTCAAACTTTGACTGTCCCATTTGCAGATTCTTGACTAACTCTGGAAGTGTATTGAGGAGAAAAAGATCATATTTGAGTGTGTCTTTGGTGTTATAGCTTCTTTACTGTGTTTTGTGACATCTCTGGGACATATTTTATGTGGTTGGTTGGATGTATGAGGGTCGTATTGAAGTGCTGTACTTGAGACTCATTTCCTAGGTAGTATAGTTCAAAACCAAACATTGAAGCATCACTGCAAGTGGACTGATATTTGTATTTACATATGTATATTTTATGTTGCCTATAGTAACCAGATTGAGGGAATATGTGAGGAGACCCAACCTCGACATCAAGACAAGGGTTCAAATTTGTGATTGGACTTTACATAATTGAGGAGAAAGTGACTCTTGTGTTTTTGAACAAGTTATTAAAACTTCTTGACAGGTTCAAGTCTCATTCTGAAGGGAAGCTCAAGTTCGTATTCAAAATCATTCACATATTCTACTATGGAATGATTTTCTCTACTTCTTGGAATGTGCATTGATGGAAGAGTGGGATGCTTTAATTGAAAGTTGTTTCCTCTAAGCTCGATGTGGAACTGATTTCCCAAGGTATAATTTTACGTATTGAAGAAGTTGTTTCCAAAGAATTTATTTCTGAAGAAATTGATCTCATCATGAGCTTTAGTTGTGGGTCATATTTATAATTCTGGATGTGGAGCTAACTCCTCAAAGGTCGAGTCCCCATTTCTATGCACAAGCATGAACTCTTCACTGCTATAATCATTTCTGCAAGCATCTGGTGTTTCAAGATCTTAGTTGGTTTCTGCCATTACCACGTGGAGGCTGGTGTTGGCCGGACCATTGAGAACATTCAGATCAGAGTCATGGATTCTTTCATGACCTGGTTTTAGCCATAGCATCAAGAACGTTCAGATCATAGTCAAATATATTGTCCTCCTGAAAGCCCCAAGATTTTATCATCACCATTGTTTGCTTCGACAGAGGCAAGTCATCCCCCAAGCACCCATAGTTTATTCCCATGCTTTGTGCATTACCTCTCCTCTTGCCCACCATTGATGCTTTGGATTTCAATGAAAAAAACAGCAATAGTGACATTTTGAAGAAAAATTCTCCTTTCATTATTACAATCTCATAATATAATCCAAAGAGATTTTGCTGAAAAGTGTTCCTTGTAAAAATATTCAACCCTGAGATCTCTTAGATTCTCAGATTTTTCCACAAGTTCTTGTGGTGTTCTTCTCAGGGCTCCTCTATTTATGTTCCCTCGTTTCCCTTTCTAAATTCAAGGGATAAGTCATGCTTTCAACATAATATAATCTCATTTTCCCACTGAAATAACTACTATAGACTGCAATGAGATCAAAACCTGTAAATTTGGTGCAACGAAGCACAATTTTATGGAATAGTATAGTGTTGGGAATGTCTACCTATTTCTTGCTAGTGGAATGAAAGAAGCCCCTTTGGTAAGTTCATTGGAGAAATTTTAATAGAAGTTGACATCTTTCATTTCCTTATATTGGATTGTTAACAAAATGGATAAAGTTAATAAAGTAATAGAGTTGTTGAATAATCTTGTGATCTCTAGTGTTGATGGTATGGTAAATGTTAGCAAATACACTCTCTTCAACATTAAATTATGTCTGCAAAATACACATGAAAGTATCGACTTTTTGCAGCTTCAGTCTCAACATAAGAAAGAAGAATTACAACAATGGAGTGATCATTCTGAACCTCTTTATGTTCAAAACATTGAGTCAGACTCCCATCAACACCAAGAATATAAAGTTAAGTTTGATTCATAATCAATTCCTTCTCGAAGAGAAGATTTTCATGCAGAAGAAGAAATTCAGCCTACATCCCAAGCCAATCATCATACCTTGGGAAGAGCTTGTACATAACAGGCACAAAACTTGTCTTGGATATGAAAAGGAGGTGTCCTTTCATATTCTAGACTACTCCAAGCCCATCAAATTTTAGTGTCAGATTTCTCCATGACAGCTCACCTTTAGGTGTTCTAGAATCTGCTCCTCTTCCACGGTAGTAACAACAGATTGAAAAATGCCAACACTGTGAATGAGTTGGCCATATGAAATATCATTGTTTTGATCTTCACACGTGCAAGAATTGTGGTCAGCACACTCATTCTTCACACAGATGCTTCAAAAACAAGCCTCCTACAAGAACAAATATTCATTCTGGATGGATCACTTCTTAGCAATGGGCATCAACCACCAATGTTGTGAAACCAGCTCAAAAAATAGAAGAAAAGAG
Source organism: Pinus albicaulis (assembly GCA_034641835.2). NCBI lineage: Eukaryota > Viridiplantae > Streptophyta > Pinopsida > Pinales > Pinaceae > Pinus > Pinus albicaulis. The sequence goes on from CM076570.1 coordinate 942,353,979, forward strand.
ATATCAACGCACTAGAAATAAGCCACTTCGAGGGGGAAACCTCCAATAAATTACATGAATGAACAATTCTTGGATGATACAAATTACAAAACCTCCTTTCTATATATAGGAGTCCATGGGGCCACAATGTAATCCTAGCCAACCTAATAATAATAATTTAAGGGTACACTAATAACAATATGGGGGTTACAGGGGTACAATATTAATAATAAGGGGGTTACACTAACAACAATAAGGGACTATACTAGTAATATAGGGACCTAAGATGCCCCTCTCCTTCAAAAAAGTGTTTTCCTTAATGCTTGAGTAGCTCTGGGTGCTGCTGTACAAAATTATCATCCTCCCATGTAGAATCTTCAGTGGGTAAGTTCTTCCACTTGATGAGATACTATGAAATTAATCGATTTTGTAGCTGTCGAGTTCTTGTTTCTGTGATCGCTTCAGGTTCCAATATGATTTTTCCTTCCTCATCAAGTTCTGGAACTATTGTTTGAACTGGAATATTTTCACCTATAACCTTCTTTAAGCATGAAACATGGGAAATTGGATGCACTCGTGAAGAAGTAGGAAGCTCCAATTTGTATGCCATAGTACCAATCTTTTGCAACACCTTGTAAGGACCATATTACTTTGGCGATAATTTATTATACTTTTTAGCTTGCTTGAGGGACATTTGTTTGTATGGTTGTAACCATAAAAATACCCAGTGTCCTACATCAAACTTCTCTCGCTGCGATTTTGATCTGCCTGTTGTTTCATTCGATTTTGTGCCAAATTTAGGTTATCCTTTAAGAGTTGGAGAACTTCTTGTTGATGCTCGATGTGATTTTCCACTTCTTGAACCTTTGAGTTTTCTCTTAAAGATGATGTGATGTGTGGTGGATGATATCCATAAAGTGCCATAAATGGGATCATTTTTGCTGCAGTATGGAAGGAAGTGTTATACCACCATTCAGCGAGAGGTAACCACTTGACCGATTATGTTTGTTTATTAGATACAAAAAAATGAAGATATCCTTCCAAAAATTTATTTACTATCTTAGTTTGACCATTGGATTGAGGATAATAAGATTAGCTATGAGCTAATTGAGTATACAAACAAGAAAATAACTCCATCCCAAAATTTACAGTAAAAATGGGATCTCTGTCGCTTACAATAACCCTTGGGTTTCCATGTAGCTTTTGAATTGTGTTCATTAATGTAGTAGTAACTGTAATTTCTTTAAATGGATGAGATAATGAATAAAAGTGTGCATACTTGGTAAGTTTATCAGCTACCACCATGATGACACTCTTTCCTTCGGACTTAGGTAAACCTGTGATAAAATCCATTGAAATCTCCTCCCAACGTTGACTTGGAATGGATAAAGGTTATAGAAGACCCGGGGTCCTAATTGTCCCAACTTTATTCTACTAGGAAACCAAACATTCCACCACAAACTTTTGAATATCATATTTAAGGCCATCCCAAAAAAATTCTTTCTTCACCCTATGGTAAGTTTTTAAAAATCCTGAGTGTCCTCCTAAAGGAGAAGTGTGCAATTCCAAAAGAATCTTTTGTTTTAGTTGGGAATTATTACAAAGATATAAGCGATATTTGTATCATAAGAAATCATTTTTCCAAATAAATGTATCAAGAGTACTAGGATCTTGCTGCAAATTTTGAATGAGTGTCCACACTTCTTTGTCCTTCTTCCATTAATCTCTTGCTTTAGTTATCCAATCTAGTTGGATAATAGAAATGGCACAAAGCAATGCTTCCACCTCTTCATTCTTTCTTGAGAGTGAATCTGCAACAACATTTACCTTCCCTTTTTTGTAGATTATTTCAAAGTCATAACCCAACATCTTTGTGACCCATTTTTGCTGTTCTTATGAAGATAGTATTTGTTCCAAAAAGTGTTTAATACTATCATGATCAGTTTTTACCTTGAACTGTCTTCCCATTAGGTAAGTTCGCCATTTCTTTAGTGCATGAAGTATTGCTAACATTTCCTTCTCATAAATAGGTTTCTGTAAATACTTTCCTTTGATTGGATGACTTTCAAAAGCAATGGGTCTTCCTTATTTCATTAAAACAACACCAATTCCATTTCCTGAGGCATCACATTCCACGATAAAGGTTTTTGTGAAGTCTGGCATAGCTAAGACCGGTGCTAGGAACATTACCTCTTTAAGATGTTCAAAGGCCTTAGTTTCTTCAAGATTCCATGAAAATGCATCTTTCTTCAATAATGTTGTTAGAGGTGCTGCTATTCTCCCATAACTCTTAACAAAATTGTGATAATACCATGTTAACCCGAGAAAACCTCGCAACTGATTTATGGTTGTGAGGACTTTCCATTCCTTAATGGCTTTAATTTTGTTAGGGTATACCTTAACACCCTCGTGAGATACAATATGACCCAGATATTCCACCTCTTGTACTCCAAAGAAACATTTGGATGTTTTTTCATATAATTGTTTCTCCTGCAATGGTTTGAACACCCTGTCAACATGTTGAACATGATCCTTCCGAGACCTGTTGTAGAATAGTATATCATCAAAAATACTAGCACAAATTTTCTAAGGAAGGGTTTGAAAATGGAATTCATCAACCCTTGAAATGTAGAAGGTGCATTGGTAAGGCCAAAGGGCATGACCAAAAATTCATAATGACCCTCATGAGTTCGAAATGCTGTTTTTGGAATATCTTCAGTCTTCATTCTAATTTGATGATATCCTGAACGAAGATCCAACTTGGTAAAATAAATTTCTCCATGTAATTAATCCAATAATTCATCAATCACAGGAATGGGAAATTTATCTTTAATGGTGAGCTTATTGAGCTCCCTATAATCCGGACACATTCGCCATGATCCATCCTTCTTGTGTACCAATACTACGGGAGCAGAGAAAGAACTTTGACTAGGTTGAATTATACCCGCCTCTAACATTTCTGCAATCATACGTTCAATTTCGCTCTTTTTGAAGTAAGGATATCTATAAGGCCTGATGTTTGGAGGAACACTTCCTGGAATCAAATGAATAGCATGATCATCATCACGAATAGGTGGGAGTCCTTTGGGAGTTTCAAACACCTTGGAATGATTGTCCAAGACTTGTTGGAGATCTGCAGAAATAGATGATTTTGATGTCAGAACTTCTAGAGAGCATAATTGTGCAATTACGCCTCGTTTTTATTTCTTTAGAAGCTTTGTCATGACATTAGAGCTTATTATCCTTCCTGGCTTCCCTTCAATACCCCGTAATTCGACTTCCTTTCCTTCTGAAAAAAAATTCAAGAAAAGTTCTTGAAAATTAAAAGCTATCGTCCCCAAAGATTGTAACCATTGTACTCCTAGTACAACATCAACACCTCCCATGGGAATGGAAAGCATTGGACTATTCAATACATATTCCCCCATGGTTAGCTTGATATTATGGCATTTTCCAGAGCAATTTATAGTTCCTCCATTTGCAACCATCACTTGACATTCCGGTGTTGGGTATAGGAAACAATTTAATTCCTTGGCTACCTTACAATGAATAAAATTATGGGTGCTACCTGAATCAATCAACACTATTACCTTTTTCTTCTTGATATGTCCTTCTATCTTGAGAGTTTGAGGAGTGGTAATTCCTACCAATTCATTACATGATATGGTTGGACTCATTTCTTCCTATTCTAGGGCTGGTTCCTGGTGTATATCCTCTTCTTGTTCATTTTCTTCTTCCTCTTCACAATCTATGTAAAATAATTTCTTCTTAGCACACTTATGACCTTTAGTGTATTTTCTATCACAACTGTAGCAAAGCCCTTTTGCTCTTTTTTCTTCCAATTTTTGTGGTGTCAACCTTGTGGGTTGTGGAAATCTAGGAGTAGCAACACTTCCATCTTTATAGAAGTGAGTGGTAGGCTTCCTTGTCGCCATAATTTTACATTCAATTTTTCTTGCCAACCTGAATGCCTTCTCCAATGAATCGGGTTCCAAAACACGAACTTCATGTTGGATGTTATCCTTTAAAGTACCTATGAAGAGATCAATCCTGTGTTCCTCTGAAATATCAGTTACCCTTATATTCAATTTTTGGAAGTCCTCAATGTGCTCCCCCACTGAACACTTTTTCTTGAGATTTATCAATTGGCTAAAGAAAGTGTTTCTCTTTGTATCCTCATAATGTGCTATCATTTCCTCCATAAAAATTGACCAAGTGACAATTTTTTTATAGGAGAAAAGCCATCGATACCATACAAATGTATTTTGTTCTAAATGTAAAGTTGAAATGCGTACCTTTTGTATGTTTTGCACATTATTGAGATGAAAATATTTCTCCATTTGTAGTATCCATGTTACAGGATCCTTTCCATCAAACTTCCTCATATCCATTTTTGGAATATGGTGGTTCTTCCCTCCAACATTAGAGTTTATGAAATCATTATTAACATTTATTTTGTACTCATCATGAGTTTCCTCTACCATATTTTCACCATTAGGAAACATTTCTTGTATCAACTTTGTCAAACCTTCCATGTCTTCTTTTAGATCATTCTTCATGTTTTCCATTTTAGCTTCCATGTCATCCATCTTAGATTCCATGCCAGCTTCCTTGCCATCCATCTTAGCTTCCATGCCATTCTTCAAACCATCCATCTTAGATTCCACGCCTTTCTTCGAACCATCCATCTTAGTTTCCACACCTTTCTTCAAAACTTCCATGTCATTTTTTGTTGCTCTTTGCGAAAGCGAAATTTGTTGCACTTGCTCTTGTAATTTTAATATCTCATGTTGCCATTCTTCATCTTCATGATTCATAGTAGAGACTTATAAAGGCTTAATGCGTGTTTAATTCTTTTTAGGTGCTATTTGAGAATCCAATACCGATATCTATTCTAAAATATTCCCTTTGAATCAATTCAATTTGATTCTTCAAACAAGATCTATGCAATTCGGAAAAGAAAATACACACCTTTTACTTGCTTTTGAGGAGCTCGATATTGAAATTGACATATATCTAAACTTGCAGATCCTTAATATCTGAAATTTGGCCCTGTAGTAGTCCTCTGAACCTTCTTTCAAATGCCATAGTTCTAACTTGATTTGGATTTTTCAAGGCAAATTTATGTCCAATCTCCCACAATGACCTAATTATGGACTGGTTCAGTAGAGAGAACTTGTACGGCATGCCACATGTCACTTTTTGCACCTTTGGCTCTAAAATGTATAGATAGGAAACTACATTCTGTGTACTTCCATTCACTTTTTACATGATTCCAATCTGAGGCTTAGAGAGAGAGTTATGAAGATTGTCCCATGATCACTTCTTTGAGATGAAATTCGGGAGCCTAAAAAGGACATAACTTCCATAGATCATATCTCCGAAAATATTGTGAACCAAGCTTTGAAATTTTGTGACGATGTTCCTCAGGTGTTCAGATTCTATCTCTAAACATTTTAGCTTCTAAACCTTCGTAGAAAAAAATTTATAGAGAAAATTCTGCGATGACCTTTTTAAGTGAAATTCAGTAGCCTGCAAAAAGCCCTAACTTCCATGAATGATATCTCCGAAAATATTGCAAACCAAGCTCTGAAATTTTGTGAAGATGTTCCTCAGGGTTGCAGCTTCACACTCTAAAACTTTCAGCTTCTGAACCTTCGTAGAAAAATATTTATGGCCAAAATTCCACAATGACCTATTTGGAGCAGTGAAACCCTAGAATCCAAAGCTCTGATACCAAATGTTGTGAAACCAGCTCCAAAAATAGAAGAAAAGAGATATCAATGCCTTAGAAATAAGCCATTTTGAGGGGGAAACCTCCAATACATTACATGAATGAAGAATTCTTGGATGATACAAATAACAAAACCTCCTTTCTATATATAGGAGTCCATGGGGCCAAAATGTAATCCTAGCCGACCTAACAATAATATTTTAAGGGTACAATAATAACAATATGGGGGTTACAAGGGTATAATAATAACAATAAGAGGGTTACAATAAAAACAATAAGGGACTATACTAGTAGTATAGGGACCTAACAACCAAGAAGATCTTTCAGTCATATGACGGAATTTCATCTAGAAATTTGAAAAGCCTTGCAGTTGAGTTTTTTCCATCATCTCACTTTGTATCTGACAAGGGGGAAATGATGGTCATCTACAAGCTTCAAAGCCACATAAAGTGATCCTGAGCCACAACATGTCATTCGAGATTCAAAGTTGTAGGTAGATACACAATAGTTCAAGCAAGCCTAACCCATAACCTATCATTCCAGATTCAAAGTTGTAGTAAGAGACACAACAGTTCAAGTGAGCTTGAGCCACAACCTGCCATTCCAGATTCAGAGTTTTATCCAAATAAACAAATTCCAATTAGAATACCTTTGGTTGGTGTTCAACCTTAAACCATCTATGCGAGGTTGAGCTTCTCCTTCTTCAAATAATTTAAGACACCTCCTCTAGCATAAGACTTCAACTTCTTGCCAATTTTGGTAGAGTTCTAGGAAATGCATCAAGCATTCCAAAGTTTGTGGTCATCCTTAAACCATCGTAGGTTGTAGACATCCCTTCTTCCAGGTTGAAGGTATCCCTCTTCAAAATATGAGGAACACTTTCTCTAGAAGAATACCTCGGCTTCTTGCCAGTTTTGGAAGCATTCTGGGAACTTCACTAAGCATTTAAGTGTTGGGGGTCATCCTTAAACCACCTCTTTATGCCAACATTTCAGAGAGCTCATTCAGCTTATTGCTGCCATGGATACTTTGTAGATTTGTATTACAGCTCTCTTCTTGGACTCACACATACCCCTTCAGATTAAGGGGGGAATGTTGGACACCTAATCCTCTATGGATAGGTGTAAAAAGAAAGTGGACATAGGAAGTCCAAGAGACCTTGGAATGTGGAGTCCAAGGGTCACCTAATATACTATTGACCCTAATATACTATAAACTCATCATTTGTGAATAATAAATAAATCCAACATTTATCTTTCTCATGTCTAGTATGTTTACTATTTTTCCATAACAGTGTTTAATGGCTGGGACTTGGAATGAGATCAATATGATGGCTAATACTTCTAATAGGAGGAAAATTATCAAGCAAGTCATCCACCACAACATCAATGAATTCATTCAACATATTTTAAATTTTTTTTGGAAGGTCATTTATATTTGTGCTTGTGAGGACTACATTTGGCTTACCAATCAAAGCAAAATTTATCTCCTCGTGCTTGATTTATTGAAAAAGATATTTTCCACTAAGTAACATTACCTTGGATTGGTATTATTCTAGTGCTTTTTCATTCTTAAAAGGAAAAAATACATGCTTTTCTCCATCATTTTAAAAATTATAAGTGTTACTCCTTTCATCGTGTATTTCCTTCCTGTCATATTGCCATGGTCCTCCAAGCAAAATATGACACACATCCATAGGAATAACATAACAAATAATTTTATTTTAATAGCATCCTATCTAAAACTCCACTTCACATTGTTCATTAACTAGTTTTTGATGTCCCTTTTGCCACCATGAAACTTTGTAGAAGTAGGATGTTTTGTTTTCTTTAAATTCATCTTTTCTACCATTTCTAGGGATACCAAATTATGTGTAATCCCACTATCAATAATGATTTCACAATATTTTCCTTTTGATTTATAGATAGTTTTGAACAATGTTTTTCCTTTTGTGGGTTCCTTTCTTCTTTAGGATACATTATCTCCTTTCCCAATGGCATTCAATGCAACCAGTGGAAGGAGTGAGGTTGTTTGGATTTCTTAGAGGAATATATAAATCTCATTGAGAAACATATCTAATGTGAGTTCAAGTGTGCAATGTGGGGCTAGAGCAATTATGATGAATCCCGCATTGTTGTCATCATCAAACACATCATTTGGCTATTATGTTTTTGGTTATATTCTTGACTATTTTGTTATGTCATCTCACCTTTTTTGTTGTACTTATTCCTCTATCACTATGTAAACATTTTGTATGCCTAATACTGGCCAACAAATCTGCTCTTCTATATGGTAGAGTGCCGGTGGTACTTTTGAAAATTGGTTTAGCAATGTTGTAATCTAGGTTTCAGAGGTAATAAATTTTAATTAAATTTTTTTTTACTGTATAAATATATTAGTAAATAATGATTTTATAAAATAAATTATTTAATTAAATTATTAAAGATAATTTTATTATTATGTAAATCTATCGTTTTTCAAATGTGATGAAAACTTGATAAATAAACAATGCCGTCAATTAACTTAAATAATCAAATTTAATGCCATATATATTTATATTTTAACTGAACAAAATTTTATAAAAACTAATTTTCCTTAAATTTGATAAAACTTATAAATAATAAATTCCATATTGTAAAAATTGGATTATAAATTGATTTTTTTATACAAAAAATGGATTGGATTTCAATATGAATGAAAAATGATCCAAGGAATATTGTCATCATTTGGATATGATATCCTACCACATAACTTTTATTTTCCATATATAATTAGCACTGCAAGTCTATTTTTATGATATTTCATCAAATAACATGATGAAATATTCTCATCATTTTGATACTCTATAGGATAGTTTTTGTTTTCTATATAGAATAGTTCTTATTTTCAATATATGGTTTCTATTTTCAAACTATTTTTATGATATTTTGACTAATAATTTAATGGAATATTGTCATCATTTAAATATTTTAGAAAATAATTCTTATTTTCATTATAAAATAACTTTTATTTTGGATATGTGGTTTTCATCCTCAAATTATTTTAATGAAATTTTTTCCTTGTCTTCACCACCATTCAACAAGATATGTTCCAATATAATTTCCAAGTGTCAATAGATATCAATTATATAAATTTACCACCATTCAACAAGATATGTTCCAATATAATTTCCAAGTGTCAATAGATATCAATTATATAAATTTACATGTTGTATTAACCCTTAACCCTTAGAATGCCCATTATTTAACATCTAGTTATCTACTTCACACAACACTTCGTTGACTCATTATTGTTCATGTGTCGCCCCCGTAAATATGTGCAAACCATCGCACTCAATTCCTCCTCAAAAATATAATAAAACATATTAAAAATCGAAACTTTAGTAGGTGGGGTCCTTCCAAGAAATAAGGGTTTGACCTCCTCTCAGTACTTTCTTTATGGTTTAATGTATTTATACAAGTGCATGGTGATACAAGGAGCGATATATGAAACATTATGCATGTGTGCTTGGATGCGGTGAAAAGTTTGAAAGCCTACCGTCTCTGATATGTATTTATGTACACTCTGATATGTATTTATGTACACTGCTACCATATGACTATACTTTTTCTCAACATAAAAAAACTAAGTGATAATAATGCACTATCTTAACTCATTGTAGACACGTCTTTTTTACTCTGATATACTAAAATAATATCCCAGAATAAGGGTGATGCAATTATACTCTAAGATATTTAATATCCATGCTATGTAAAGTGCCCACGCAATACTTGTTATGAATTGATGGAATTTAATCTATAAATTTAGTGTGTGCTATAACAAGTTTCAAATGGAAATAATATAGTTTGACATATCCTATACGATGTGGGTGGTTGAAATGTTTTGACTTCATATTTGATGTTGTGTATGGCATAGTATTATGTTATCAAAACGTAAATTACAGGATATGGATGACTATTTGTAAGTGATGGGACACGTGATTAATGTGTTGAATCCCACTATGCACATGGGACTCTAACCATGTCACCTTTCTTACCACTCTGAGCTCTCTCTCCGAGGATTGAATACAAGGATTTTTCTTAAACCCTAGTAACATAAGCTAAATGTTGTAAAGAGCTCAAGGGAACAATTAATAATGGTATCAGGAAACATAAAAATGCTTTCAGTCATATAGATATATAGATGAAGAAAACCTAGCCTGACTAAGTGGATTTCATTTGCACGGCTACCCAGCAAGTTTTGTTCTGAGTGAATTTGTTTATGTAGTTAATCCCACTTTCATTATTCTTCCCCTTGCTACTACCCTGTGTGTCATTCATGTATTTTATGCTTGCAAATAAATGAGGCTCCTTCTCATTTACACACACTTTGTTTAAGATAAAATAGATGGTAAATGGAAAATTTTAGTGATTATATGTTTATCTCATTTCAAGAAGGAAGGATCATGCTTCCGCAAGATGTCATGTAAGCCCTTTTCTAGTTATTATAGTCAGTACTTACTCTTTTCTATTCCCTTTCCTCTTCATCATATCACATTTTCTTCTATACTTCACTATATTTCTCGAGCTTGCCTCATTTTTGCAGAAACAACTTTGGATTGAAAGAAAAATTATGGAATGTGGCATCCTCGGATATTAACTACCTCCAAGGGTGGAATGAGGTACTTTTTGCAGCAGTAGAGAAAATAATTCACACCCTATTAAAGAACATTCCTTGAATGTTAAAATATGGTATTGATTTTCTCTTCATACTACCATTAAGTAAATTGTTGGGCTTTTCTCACCATTCTTTATTTTTCCATGGCAACAATGTTAATACACCCAGCCAACCTTAGACTACTAGCTTATTTCATGGTAAATTTTCTCTTACTATTCGATTTCATGTTTTAATTACATTTGACTATATATACCACATGGTTATGATTATATTTTCATATCCTCAATTAAAATTTTTACATGCAAATTCCCAATTTTGCAATTTTGGCTATTAATATATATATTTATCTAAATAAAATTAGGAGAAATTTGTGGAAAGAAGAAAAAAATTAGGAGAAAAGGAAATGGTTGAGACTTAGGGAAAGAAGAAAAAATAAATTTAAGTTGTGAAATTACCAAGCATGTAAATCGAACCATGGTATTGGAAAAATCAAACCATGGTATGAGGAAGCAAAAGCAACAATAAAAGGAAGCTTGGGGTATCATTTTGATCATTCTCCTTTTGGCATTTCATTTCTAAATTGGAGGTTTGCTTAAGTTGTTGAGCTAAGTCAACCAATGTTGTTTACCACATGATTTCCAAGAGGAGAATCCCAACTCTCTTTCGGTGAACTTATAGTGTCATCCTAGGAGAGAAAACTTGGAGCTGATTGCATACTTTATTTCCTGCATTTTGTGAGCCATTTCATCTTTACAACAGCTAGGTTGCTTTTGCTGGAGTAGTTGTTGAAATATTGTGCCGAGAAATAGTCATAATTTCACTCTATCTTTTTAGCACTATCCATTAGTGATTTCTCATCTATTTTGTGGAGAATTTTGGTGGAGCAACTGTAAATTTTTTGGTGAGACGTAGACTTGGGTAGTGGGTAATATCACTTGATTTTTGGGTAATTACGAGAGGTACAAATTAGCCAAAAATATTTATGGGTTTTGTTGGACTGGGGTTGGAGATCATTGTCCTAATTTTTCAGAAATTTTTGGAGAAAATTTGAGTCCTCAAATATAAATTTTCCTCCAGCAGCAACATAATTATAATTTTGGGTAATTTTGGGTAGAACGTGTAGCCATTGAGCCATTTTAGCGTGGAACTTTCTTCATTCTCACTTGGGTTTTTCATTCTTGGTTAAGAAAGCCCTGGTGCACACATTCCACTATATTTTGTACTTATCTTCTCATTGGATATTTAATAAAATGGCTCAGCTCTATTATTTTTTCTCAACAGTGTTATAAACTTGTTGTTTTTGTGGATTTTTCAGATTGCATGTTTATTTGTTTTTTGTAGCTAGTTCGTGTTTTGATATTTCACTATATTTCTCTTGTCAGAACATTATAGTGGTATCAAAGCATATTATTGGCCAGTTGTTGGCTCCAGAGCATGTCATGACTAGAACGTTTGGTGGAGTTGTGCATCATCATTTAGGCAGAGGCAGAGGGAGAGGAAGAGGTTGTGGAAGAGAGGGCGTGCCTGAGCATCTTTCTGATACAGAATTTGAGAAAACCAAAGACCACATGGGGAACAATATTAAAGATCAACCTAGGCAGGGTGGGTGTGACCCACTATTAGAGGAGTTGGAAATATCAAACCAACAAATGATGGAGATGATGAGACTAATGTTGTCTCTGCAATTGCAAAATATGCAAGGAGGACATCAAGGTGGTGGGGGAGGAAAAATGAACAAGAAGGAGGTTCTGGAATAGGATACGGGAGCCATGTATATCCACGCACAACCCACACATATGGTGAGACTCCTAGGCCTATCATGCCTCGCTTCATGGAGGAAACAAAGTGAGAGAGAGGCGTTGATGCATTCGTGAAGTTAATTAGATCATTCAATGACGAGATTGATGAGTATGAGGCCTTGTATCATAGGATCATAAGGAAACACTCTTTTTCATATTACTGCCATCTAAAGGATAAATATAAGGGTGTTGGACCTCATCCAAGGAGGATGTCATAATCAAAATTGGGATAATCAGAAGCTAGCAGGGAAGGTGACATTTCCAGGGTTTGATGGCTAAGCGATATTTATAGGAGATCATGGGTTTAAAAACTAGACACTTACCTTAGTTTCAATCCCATGTGAGAGGAAGTTGCCATCATATTTGCTACATTGAATTTGGAGGGTGATGCGGAGGAGTGGTAGTATCACAAATTAGTTACACTTGGGCATGCATCCATCACATCCTATAGTGAGTTCACCCATAGGCTTGTGGAGATATTTGATAGGAAGGATCTAGAGTTGCACTTTAGGGAGTTGGCTAAACTCAAGTAGATAGGCAGTGTAAAGGCTTACATATAAAAGTTTTAGAGGCTTGCAGTGATGGTTTCAGATATTTATGAAGCACAATTGATCATTTTGTTTAGTGAAGTTTCGGTCGAGCCTTTATGAGGTTGGATGCGAGCTAATAGGCCAGTATCATTGGAGGATACCATCAGCAGAGCACGTGACATGTTAGATGTTGTTCCAAAGACAATCCTTCCAACACCTACTAAACCCTCTTTCCCTAAAAAGGGAAAAGACATCAAATCTTCACCGAAGGAGTGAACAGGGAAGGTATGGTTGGATGATGAGACTAGGAGGGACCTCTGGCGACGGAAATCATGCTTTACTTTTCAAGAGCCATGGGCACCAGGGCATCAGTGTACTAAGGGCAAGGCCTACTACATCGAGGAATTTTCAGATAGTGATCCAGAGGAGGAGGATACAGTCCAAGAGATAGAGGTAGGTGAGGGTGGACCTCAGAGTTCAGGAGGAGGTGGCACATTTCCCCTACCTAGTGGAGGATATTTGTTACCCACAAGAGGATTTATTTCTTCTCTTTGGAGATTTTCGAAGTATTTGACATTAAGGATCATAGGTACAATGCAGGGCCAGTGTGTATCTATGTTAGTGATAGTGAGGCAACCCATAATTTTATTTATACATAGTTGGTAGAGCATAGAAGCATTTAGACAGAGGCTTTTGAGGGAATTTTTGTACTGGTGCCAGGAGATAGGACTATGTAGTGTATATGGTATGTTCCTAGCGTGATAGTGCCCATGGGGAACTATTTGGTGACAAACCATTTCTTCGTGGTGGATGTTCTAGATACTGATATGGTGATGGGAGTTCAGTGGTTGTATTCTCTTAGGCATTTCACCACTGATTGGAGGAAATTGAATATGGAGTTCATAGGGCTGGATGGAAATCTAGTACTGTTGAGGGGTATGCATCCATATCCACCCCAGAAAATGTTTGCACACAGGATGGATGATTTGAGGTGCAGTGACATAGAGTAGGATGTAGAGTTTAGGATCTCAGATATTGGGGTGCTGAAGCAGTAGAACATCCAGAAATATTGGCTTTATTCGAGAGGCATCAACTGTTATTTATAGATATTCCATCAGGTAGGCCACCCAACAAATGGTTCAAACACACCATTGAGCTAGAGGAGGGGGTTAACACAATCATTACCACTCTCTATAGACATTCCAAGAATATTAGGATGAGATTGAGAGGGTTAGACAATATTTGTTGAGGTTGGGGAATATCATACCTAAATCAATTATGTTTTCTTTTTTTGTAGTGCTGGTGAATAATAAGGATGCGACCCTTCACATGTGCATAGACTACATGGCCTTAAAAAAGAAGACACTAAAGAACATATATCCCATTCCACGCATTGACAGAGATAGAGTAGAGAGAAATTTTGAGGTGGGAGATTTAGTTTTCCTGAGATTGCAGCCATACAATAAATCCATAATGAATTAGAAGGGAGCTGAAAAGTTTCAGCCTCATTATTATGGGACATATAGATTTATCTGACAAGTGGGAGGCGTAGCTTTGGAGTTGGAGCTTCCACCAAGAAGTAGGGTTCATAATGTATTCCATGTCTCTTTCCTAAAAAAGGCCTTGGAACAATGAGTGATGACTGCCACTTTGTTTCCACCATTAGATGATGAGGGCATTTGGTTTTGACATTAGAGGACATGTTGCAATACAGGGAAAGGAAGCTGAGTAGCAAGACCATTAGATAATTCCTTGTCAAGTGGAAGGATTTTCCTAAAGAATATGCCACTTGGGAAGTTGAAAAAAATTTGCAGCGTCCAACACTATAGTTGCTTCAGGACAAGCAACATTTGGGAGGGGAGGATTGTCATATGCACAATTAAAATTGAAATAGAAATTCTCAATTTTTCAATTTTGGCAATTAATATATATATTTAGCTAAATAAAATTAGGAGAAATATGTTCTGGAGATATTTATTAAATTTGGGAGAAAAGGAAATTGTTGGGACTTAGGAAAAAAAGAAAAATTAAAGTTACGTCATGGAATTACCAAGCATGGAAATCGAACCATGCAAAAAATCAAACCATGGTATGGGAAATATCGAACCACGGTATGAGGAAGTGAAAGAAAAAATAAAAGGAAGGTTGGGGTCTCATTTTGATCATTTTGGTTTTGGAATTTCATTTCTAAATTGGAGGTTTTCTTAAGTTGTTGAGCTAAGTCAACCATTGATTTTTAGCACATGGATTTCCAAGCCGAAAATCCCAACTCCCTTTTGGTGAAATTAGAGTGCCATCCTAGGAGAGAAAACTTGGAGTTGATTGGATATTTTTTTCACGCATTTTGTGAGCCATTTCAACTCTACAATAGGTAGGTAATATTTTCTAGAGAGGTTATTGCAATCTTGTGTTGGGAAATACATGGAATTTCACTCTATATTTTCAATGATATCCTTCAATTATTTCTCAGTTATTTTGTGGAGCAGCTGTAGATTTTCGGGTGGGACAAAGAGCCGGGCAGTGGGTAATTTCACTTGAATTTTGGGTAATTCCGGGAGGTTTGAATTAGCCAAAAATATTTATGGGTTTTGTTGGTCCAGGGTTAGAGATCATTTTCCTAATTTCTCATAATTTTTGGAGAATATTTGAGGCCTCAAATATCAAATTGCCTACAACAACAACATAAGTAAATTTATGGGAAAAGTGTGCAACCAATCATCCATTTCAGTGTGGAATTTTCTTCATTCTCACTTGAGTTTTGCATGCTTTCTTAAGAAGATCCAGGTGCACACATTTCAATATATTTTTTTACTCAACTTCTCATTGGATATTTAATGAAGTGGCTCAACTCTATAATTTTTTCTCAACAATGTTCTAAACTTGTTGTTCTTGTGGAGTTTTCAGATTGTATGTTTATTTTCTTGTTGTAGCTATTTCATTTTTTGGTAATTAAATATATTTATCTAGTTAGAACATTACAGTGGTATTTGAGCATAATCTTGGCTATTTGTAGGCTCTAGACCATGTCATGACTAGACTTTTTGGTGGATTTGTTAATCATCCTAAAGGCATAGCCAAAGAGAGAGGAAGAGGTCATGGTAGAGAGGAAGAGGTTGAGAATATTTCCGATACAGAGTTTGAGAACATCAAAGACTACATGAGGGACAGTGGTGAAGATCATCCTAGGCAGGGTGGGCGTGACCCACTACTAGAGGATTTGACAAGATAAAATCAACAAATGATGGAGATAATGAGAAAAATGTTGGCTCTACAATTGCAGAATATGCAGGGAGGACCTCAAGGTGGTGGGGTAGGAATAAATGAAGAAGAAGGAGGTTCCAGAAGAAGAGAAGGGAGCCATGTACATATAGGGATAACCCACACATATGGTAAGACTCTCGGGCCTACTATGCCTCTCTTCATAGAGGAGCCAGTGTGAGAGAGAGGTGTTGATGCATTCACGGATTTAGTTAGATCATTCACTCATGATATTGGAAAGTATGAGGCCTTCGATCCCAGGATCAAAAGGAAATTCTCCTTTGTAGATTAATGCCATCTAAAGGATAAATATAGAGGAGTTGGGCCCTCATTCTGAGGAGGAGATAAAAATCAAAATTGTGATAATCAAAAGCTAGCAGGGAAAGTGACATTGCAATGGTTTGATGGGTTAGCCAAGAGTTTTGTGAGATCGTGGGTTTAGAAACGAGACACTTACCTTAGTTTGAATCCCGTGCGAGAGGCATATTCCATCATATTTTCTACATTTAATTTGGAGGGTGATGTGCAAGAGTGTTGGGATCATAAATTATTTACACTCGGGCATGTATCCATCACATCCTATAGTGAGTTCACTCGTAGGATGGTGGAGATATTTTATACGAAGGATTCAAAGTTACACTTCAGGGAGTTGGCTAACCTAAAGCAGACATGCAGCACAAAGGATTATATAGTAGAGTTTCAGAGGCTTGTGGTGATGGTTTGAGATATTTCCAAGGCATGATTGATTATGTCATTTATTGAGGGTTTGGGTGAGCCTCTGTGAGGTTGGGTGCAGGATTATAGGACAATATCATTGTAGGATGCCATTACCCGAGTGTGAGATATGCTAGATGTTGTTCCAAAGTTGAGGGTTCCAACACCTACTAAACCCTCTTTCCCTCAGAAGGAAAAATACATTAGACCTTTTCCAAAGTAGTGGATAGGGAAGGGACAGTTGGTTGATGAGACTAGGAGGGACCTACGGTGAAGAAAATTATTCTTTACTTGTCAGGAACCATGGGAAACAGGGCATTGATGTACCAATGGCAAGGCCTGCTACATAGAGGTACTTTTAGACAATTATTCAACAGATGAGGATGCATACAAAGATGTAGATGCAGGTGAGGGTGGACCCCAGATCTTGAGAGGAGGTGGCCCATCGCCCCTACCTAATGGAGGATATTTATTACCCACTAGTGGAGTTATTACTTTGCTTCGAGGAGTTTTGAAGTATTTGAAACTAAATATCAAAGGCCCAATGCAGGGACAGCGTGTATCCATGTTGGTGGATATTGAGCCAACCCAAAATTTTATTGATGCACAATTGGTGGAGCTTAGAGGCATTCAGACAGAGGCTTTTGAGGGATTTTCAGTACTGGTGCCAGGAGATAAGAGTATGTAGTGTACCTGATATGATCCGAGCATGCCAGCGACCACAGGGAATTGTTCAATGACAGACCATTTCTTCGTGGTGGACGTTCTAGATACCAATATGGTGAAGGGAGTTCAGTGGTTGTATTATCTTGGGTGTGTCACTACTGATTGGTTGTATTATCTTTGGTGTGTAACTACTAATTCACAGTGGACCTTTTCACTACCATTATGGACACTTTGAGTTATTGGTGATGCCTTTTGTGCTAACCAATGCACCAGCCATGTTTCAGTCTTGCGTGAACCATGTGTTCTCTAAGTAGTTTCAATGACGTGTGTTAGTATTATTTGATGACATCTTGATATATAAAAAGACTAAGGAGGAGCACCTCCAACACTTGGATGAGGTACTATGCATACTAAAGGAGCAACAATTATATGTGAAAATTTCAAAGTGTGAGTTTATTGATGGAGATGTTATATCTTGGGCATGTGATTTGGGAGGATGAAGTATAGGTGCATCAGGAGAAGATTAGGTCCAACCTATATTTGCCTACAGTGAGTAATGTGATAGAGGTGAGAGGATTCATTGGAATTTGTACATATTAAAAGAGGTTCGTAAAGGGGTTTTCCCAGTTAGCAGCACCTATTACGAATTTGAAAAAGAAAGGGGATTTTGAGTGGACTGATATGGCACAGGAGGATTTTGAGTACCTTAAGAGTGTGATGAGTAATTTTCCTATTTTCGCCCTTCGATAGTTTTCACGCCCATTTATATTGGAGTGTGATACATCAAGTGAGCGAATTAGAGCATTTTTGTCATAGGGAGATCACCCCATAGAATTTGAGAGAAGAAAAATTTAGCCACGTAAGAGATTGTACCACATATATGATAAAGAGATTCTATTAGTCATGCATGCGTTGGCTAAGTTTTAACAATAATTAGTGGGGAACAAGTTCAAGGTTAAGACAAATCACAACAATCTTCATTTCTTCATAGAGCAGCAAAACCTGTAGAAGAGACAACATAAATGGGTCAGTAAGGTCCAAGCATATGATTTTGAGATTAAGTATGTAAAGGGAAAGCAGAACATAGTAGTTGATGCATTATCATGGAGGCTCACAACACTCTCTTTGATGGATATCACAAAGGGTTGGAAGGCACAACTTTTGGTGGAGTACTCCAAGGATTGGGAGGCATGTGATATCTTGGATGGTACTCATGGGGATGATAGGTACTAAGTGATGGATGATGTTATCTAATACAAATATAGGATTTATTTTGTGTCAGACTTATAGTTGAGGGAGAAGATCCTACACCCAACTCATGACTCACCTTTAGCAGGGAATCAAGGATTCTACAAGACTACATGGCCATTAGGGAGCATTTCACTTGTCAGGGTCTTAAGTTGGATGTTATTAGGAATCTCAGGAAATTTGATGCATGCAAAGAGAACAAGGGAGAGAACACGCATCCCGTTGGGTTACTACAACCTATTCTTATTCCTAAGAGGAAATAGGAGAGTATATCAATGCAATTTATTACAGGATTTCCAAAAATAGAGGGGAGAGATTGCATCTATGTGGATTTTGATAGCCTAATGAATTTTGCACACTTTTTTTCCATTCCATCTTGATATTTAGCATCACAGGTGGCCGGTTTTTTTTCGAGAGGTGTTTAGGCTGCATTGGCTTCCTAAGACAATTTTTAGTGATAGGGATGCCAGCTTCATGGGAGGATTTTTCGAGGAGTTATTTCTCCTTGCTGGCACAAATCTAACTCCCAACACTAGCTACCACCCTTAGATATATGTAAAAACAAAGATAATAAATAAGTGATTGGAGGGATATATGCGCAACTATGTGACTGGAAAATGGAGAGGGTGGGTGAAGTGGTTTCACCTTGGGTAGTATTTCTACAACACCACATATCAAATGTCCACAGATATGAAACCCTTTCATGCTTTATATGGTTATGTTGAACTGACTTATTTTATAGGGTTTTTTGGAGATATCAGAGCTCCATGGGCCAAATATTGGATACAGGAGAGCCAAGATATCATTAGAGAACTCAAGGATAACTTGTAGATGGTATAGAACCAAAAAAGTTATATGCAAAAAAAGGTGGAGTAGAGAGATATTTTTAGGTGAGATATTTGGTTTTCCTAAGATTGCAGCCCTGCAAAAAATACACACTAAAGAAGAAAGGAGATGAAAATATTCAACCCCATTTTTATGGTCCATACAAGGTGATCAGACGAGTGGGGGAGGTAGATTAAGAGTTTTAGCTTCCATCATGGGGTATGGTCCATATTCTACTTCATGTCTCTTGCCTAAAAAGGGCCTTGGGACAATGAGTGATGATTGCCACTAAGTTGCCACCATTAGATGATGAGGGGCATTTTATTTTGACACCAAAGGTCATGTTACAGGAAAGGGAAAGGAAGCTGAGGAGCACTACCATTAGATAGTTCCTTGTCAAGTGGAAGGATTTCCCTAAACAAGATGCCACTTGGGAAGGAGAACATATTTTTCAACACCTAGCACTACCTTGAGTACAAGAAACACTTGGGAGGGGAGGACTGTCATATCCCCAATTAAAATTTTGACATGGAAATTCCCAATTTTTAAATTTAGTGATTAATCTATATATTTAGCCAACAAAAATTAGGAGAAATAATTTGTGGAGATATTTAATAAAATTTGGAGAAAAGGCAATGGTTTGGACTTAGGAAAACAAGAAAAATTAAAGTTAAGTTGTGGAATTACCAAGCATGGAAATCGAACCATGGAAAGAATGAAACCATGGTATGGGAAAAATAGAACCATGGTATGAGGAAGTGAAAGAAAAAATAAAAGGAAGGTTGGGGTCTCATTTTGATCATTTTGGTTTTGGAATTTCATTTCTAAATTGGAGGTTTTCTAGATATATTGAGCTAAGTCAACCAGTGTTGGTTAGCACAGGTATTTCCGAGCAAAGAATCCCAACTCTCTTTTGGTGAACTTAAAGTGTCATTCTAGGAGAGAAAAATTAGAGCTGATTGGATATTTCTTTTTCTACATTTTGTGATCCATTTCATCTCTACAATAGGTAGGTTGTTTTTTCTAGAATAGTTGCTGCACTATTATGACGGGAAATAGTTGGAATTTCACTCTATCTTTTCAACGATATCCTTCACTGATTTCTCAATTAATTTTGTCGAGAATTTTTGGTGGAGAAGTTGTATATTTTCTGGTGGGATGCAGAGCTGGGTAGTGGGTAATTTCACTTGATTTTTGGGTAATTCTGGGAGGTTGGAAATAGCCTAAAATATTTATGGGTTTTTTGGACCAGGGTTGGAGATAATTGTCCTAAGATTTCAGAATTTTTGGAGCATATTTGAGGCCTCAAATATCCATTTTCCTCTAGCAGCAACAACTGTAAATTTATGGGCATAGAGTGCATCCATTGAACCATTTCAACATGGAAGTTTCTTCATTCTCGCCTGGGTTTTTTGTGCTTTCTTAAGAAACCTAGGTGGAAACATTACATTATATTTTGTACTCAGCTTCTCATTGGATATATAATAAAATTTCCCAGCTCTATTATTTATGCTCAGACTCGAAAGTTGTTTCTCTTGTGGAGTTTTCAGATTGCATGTTTATTTGTTTGTTGTAGCTAGTTCATGTTTTGATACTTCATAATATTTCTCTAGTTAGAACATTACATATATGGTTTTGGAAGTTTTTTCTCCAAAAATCGGTTTATTATCCATTTATGTACTTTGACCTCAGTCATGTTTTCAAACTTGCAACACCTCCATGTTTACCCTTGTCCCTGAATTGCATACCACCTATCACTACGCCCCCACCTTAGAGAATACACTATGTGATTTCCATGTCTGTTAAAATGAATTGTGTTGTGACCCTGGAAGTATTAAAGTAATGTGGAAGCCTCTCATTCCAGGCTTTTAACAAGTTGTTGATCATAATCTGGACTGGGAGATTTTTTTTTCCAAGAATTTCTGAACCATCATATTTGCATTGAAGAGGCGAAGGTCATTGCTAGGATTGACCATTTCCATCATCGTAAGTTAAGAGAGGCCTTAGAAATCGAGAAAAGACCCCTTAATCTCAACAGAGATGATGGTTGGAACATCAGCAGGTGTTGGATACCTGCCGTATGTCCCTGATTTTCTTTAATTTTGTCTCTCTTTTTTTTTTCCTTAATTAATTAATTAATTTATATCTATATATATATATATATATATATATATATATATATATATATATATATTTTTTTTATTTTATTTATTTCATTTTATTTGATTTTATTTTTTATTTTTTAATTTATTTTTTAATTAATTAATTTATTTATATTTTTTATTTTTTGAAAGTTTGAAAGTTTGATATTTTATTTATTATTTATTATTTATTTTTCTCTTTTTATTTTTATTCTATTCTATTATTATTTTATTTTTTTATATTTATTTTTATATTTATATTTATATTTTATTTTATTTTTATTTTTATTTTTATTTTATTTTTATTTATATTTATTTATTTATTTATTTATTTTTAACCTCTCACTTTAATTAATTAATAAAATTGATATATAAAAAAAATAATTATAACTAATAATTTTACCAATTTATTAACTAAGCGGATAAATTTAATAATAGAAGGGAATTAGCCGTTACTAATTAAAAACATTTTAAATTATTAAAAAGTCAAACTAGCCATTTAGAA
Source organism: Pinus albicaulis (assembly GCA_034641835.2). NCBI lineage: Eukaryota > Viridiplantae > Streptophyta > Pinopsida > Pinales > Pinaceae > Pinus > Pinus albicaulis. Next base: position 942,376,034 of record CM076570.1, read on the forward strand.
AACGGCTAGTTTAAACATATCTACATCTATTTAAGCTTATTGATTTGATCTGATCTCTCAACTAGTCCTGATGATGAACCACACTGGTTGGTTCGAAACGCGTCGACAATGTTCCATTATATGTGATTATTACCGAAAGAGATTTTACAAATTCAAAGTGCTCAGAATCACACCAAAAAAGAACGACCAAATAGGGCTTGTCACAACGAATTTGCCACACTTATTTTCATCAAAAACTGACTACGTATGTGAAAGTTAGAGTTGTTGTGCATTGTGCCAAACAGGCGATTTTTTCTCAAAAAGGGATCAAACACGGTCAAAGGCCAAAAATTTGGGTTTTCAAAGGCCAATGAGGCGATGAAACTTGTCAATTCCTGAGTGGATCGAATTTGGAGAGGTATTTGGGTGTTGACATCTAGCAAGCTCGGAGGCCTCCACATGCCCCTCCCCCCCACCGCTAAGGACAAATGTGGTTGAATTTATATGGTGGGTGTTGTGAAACCAGCTCCAAAAATAGAAGAAAAGAGATATCAATGCCTTAGAAATAAGCCACTTCGAGGGGGAAACCTCCAATATATTACATGAATGAACAATGTTTGGATGATACAAATGATAAAACCTCCTTTCTATATATAGGAGTCCATGGGGCCACAATGTAATCCTAGTGGGGCCACAATGTAATCCTAGCCAACCTAACAATAATAATGTAAGGGCACAATAATAAAAATATGGGGGTTACAGGGGTACGACAATAACAATAAGGGGGGATACACTAACATAATAAGGGACTACACTATTAATATAGGGACATAACATGCCCCTCTCCTTCAAACAAGTGTTGTCCTCAATTCTCGATTATTGCTTGATGCTTCTGTATAAAATTATCATCCTCCCACGTGGAATCTTCTACAGGAAAGTTCTTCCACTTGCTGAGATACTTTGAAATTGATCATACTTGTCGAGTTAATTTTTCTATGACTACTTCAGAACTTCTTTTGATGTGATGTTGATCTTCCTATTGTTTCATTAGATTCTGCACTAAAGTTAGGTTATCATTTGAGAGTTGGAGAACTTGTTGTTGATGCTCGATGTGATCTTCCACTAATTTATCATCCATATTAGCTATTATTTGATCCTCAAACCATCCAACTTAGCCTCCATTTCTACTTTTAAACCATCTATATCATCTTCGGTTACTCTTCGTAAGATTGAAGTTTGTTGCACTTGGTACCCTAATTTTGATATCTCATACTGCAATTCTTCCTCTTCATGCATCATAGTATAGCTTTTTGAGGGCTTAATGGGTATGGAATTATTTTTAGGGTCCATTTTAAAATCCAATACTGATATCTATTTTAATATGCCCTTGGAATCAATTCCACTTGATTCTTCAAACAAGACTTATGCAATTCGGAAAAACAAAATACACACCTTTTACTTGCTTTTAAGGAGCTCGATATTGAAATCGACTTATCTCTATACTTACAGATCCTCAATATCTAAAATTCAGCCCTATAGTATTCCTCTGAAGTGTCTTTCAAATGCCACAGGTTGGAATTGATTTTGATTCTTCAAGACAAAGTTATGTCCAATCTCCCATAATGACCTAATTATGGACTAGTTCAGTAGAGTGAACTTGTACGACTTGCCACGTGTCACTGTTTCCTCCTTTGGCTCTGAAATTTATAGATAGGAAACTAAATTCTGTGTACTTATAATCATTTTTTACAGCATTCCAATTTGATGCTCAGAGAGAGAGAGTTATGAAGATTTTCCCATGATCACCTCTTTGAGATGAAATTCGGGAGCCTGAAAAATACCTAACTTCCATAGATCATATCTCCAAAAATGTTGCAAACCAAGCTCTGAAATTTTGCGATGATGTTCCTTAGGATTTCAGCTTCACGCTCTAAACATTTCAGCTTAATAACCTTCGTAGAAAAAACGTTATAGCGTAAATACCGTGATGACCTTTTTAAGTGAAATTCAAGAACCTGCAAAAAGACCTAACTTCCACACATCATATCTCTGAAAATATTACGAACCAAGCTTTGAAATTTTACGACGATGTTCCTCAGGATTTCGACTTCGCACTCTAAAATTTTTAGCTTCTGAACCTTTGTATAAAACAAGTTATAGTGAAAATTCCACGATGACCTTTTTGGAGCAGCGAAACCCTAGAATCCAAAGCTCTAATACCAAATGTTATGAAACCAGCTCCAAAAATAGAAGAAAAGAGATATCAATACCTTAGAAATAAGCCACTTCAAGGGGGCAACCTCCAATACATTACATGAATAAACAATTCTTGGATTATACAAATGAAAAAACCTCCTTTCTATATATAGGAGTCCATGGGGCCACCGTGTAATCCTAGTGGTGCCACAATGTAATCCTAGCCGACCTAGCAATAATAATGTAAGGGCACAATAATAACAATATGGGGGTTACAGGGGTACAATAATAACAATAAGGGGGGCTGCACTAACATAATAAGGGACTACACTATTAATATAGGGACTTAACAGTGGGTCAAATTTTAAACAATGGCCGGGTTTTATATTTTATGGAGAAAAAATATTGTTGGCGGAAGGGTGGAGGTCGGGTTCGAACCCGTGACCTCCCCCACACTAACCACAAGATCTACCATCCCAGTTATCACATAGTTCTTATAAACATATGTCATCGACTTATATTTCAAATGTATGGTTTGAACCAGTCGGGGTAGGGCGGGGGCCATCCTCGAAGGGCCAACCCTGACCCATATAACTTGGTGCAGAACCATGGCAGAGCGCTTATGACTAATGACGGGAGTTAAGGTTTAAAATGGTTTTAATTAACCATAAACCCCATATTATGTGTGCTAATCACAACTTAAACTTGATTATGCATAAAAGCGCTTTTCATGTTAATGCATAGTGTTAGCACAGTTCTTTTCTAAGTCATGAGTCCATATTAAATTTTTTGTTTTTAGTATTAGACTTTGAAAATTTCAAAAAAAAATTGTCCCTACCGAAATTTCTGGTAGCGCTTGTTTTAGCCTTTTCAGACAGTCTGTTATATGCATGTTTCTGTCTATTTTTATTTTATTTTGATGCTATTGGAAATTCTGGAAGAATACTCTTTTTTTTTTTAAATAAACGAAAAAGCGCATTTACTTTTTTCAAGCCACATGTCGTAGTGTAAATACGTTTCAAATATTTTTTTTAAATGTTTTATATCTTATGATGGGAGTCACATGCAGTCAGCTTCGTTGAAGTCAAGTCATGGTACAAGTTATTGCTTAGGTTTCAACCCTGAGTAATACACTTGACCGTTAATCACGTCTTGTTTGTCACCCCAAGTCAGTTAATCTTATGTCAAAGTACGTTTTTTTCGAACAGAGGAGATCATGGTTATAAAACTTAACACAATGACCATTTGCCTTGTCGCACAGTAGTGCTCCCAGAAATTTCAGACAATAATGAGTAAGACAGCGGAGGTGACTGCCAGTCATAGACCAACTTGCCTCAAGCCATTTGTGGCATTCCATATGAAAATATGCATTAAAATGAAGGTAATAATGGCTATCACCTGGTGCACACCATGGTCAGGAATATTTTCCATAATGAAGATCGATTTGCATGGGGTGATGAACCATATTTTTTGTTTTAAGACCGCTGAAAAAGCACGAGCATTATCATTTGAGAGTTTAGATGTTGGAGATCGAATTTCTTAGAGTTCTAGTTTGAGGAGGAGTCTATATTTCAAACACGATTTCAGAATGAAACACATGTAACACCTATAAGGTGAAACTCTTCCAGCTCTGCCACCTATAGTTTCAAGAGACAAAGTCATTAATTTATGAAGATGACTAAAACAGGTGGTAAATATAATGAATTGAGCCACAAGGTGCAACTTAGTGGATGAAAATTCGAGGGTAAGAAGCTTGTTTATCCAGGCAGGTTGGTATTATCTATGCACTAGGTTAGGGAGCTCCCACTCAAGAGTATCTCAAGAGTTTTCAAAGTCTTTTAATGGACAAGAAGCCACAGTTTATGGTCTTACATGGAAGGCTTCGTAAGACTTCATTTCTAAAGCATTTAAACTTCCACAGGAAGGAGAGAGGTGGTTTAAAGGTTAGGTTATCACGAGAGAAGACCTCAATAGTTTCCTCAAGGATGCACACAAAGATCCAAATTGGGCCAAGGGAATTCCATGTAGCTATCTTAAAAATGGTTGGGAAAAAGATGTTAAACTTATCAAGATATACCTCACTTGTGAAAGGAAGTATACAATTGTGTTTCTTAATCATATGAGGTTTCTTTTTCATGTTGCAGGTATGACGAAATTAAATTTTCCATACTTCTTTCTGAAAAGTCTGACAAATATGTTAGCAAGGTTCCAAACTCACACTGCTATTTCAGAATATAGTTTGTATCTTCAAGCTCTAATCAAGGTTCTAGTTGGAAAAGAGTTAAGGAAGAGAAATCAAACCTGTGATCCCTTTTTTTTTATAGGGTAGGCCAACCTGCACCTATACCTCACGTTTCACAACCACACCCTCAGCCTGCAAAAAGAACCAAGAAAAATGCCAAGAAGGAAAACATCTATAATTCCAAGAGCAAGAAAGAAAAGGTTTTTGCAGTCAAGTCCAAGAGAAAGTTGGAAAAAGGAGAGATCTCCTCAGAAAATAAACCTAAATCTATGAAAACGGTGCCCCCTGTTCCTCGTTTTACTAATGCATACACCAGAGCATGAAGAGGAAGGTTTGCAACTTCAAAGAAATCTAAAGTGTAGATGCTACCGGAAATCTCGGAAGTACATATTCTGCAGAAGATGCAAAAAGAGTATCAACCTACAAAATCTGATGAAGAACTTCTTAAGGATTCTAGATATCAGATCACAAATAAGAAGAAGAAAGAAGAAGCCAAACCTGTTGTTGGTACCAGAAAGAGGCATACCGGAGACAACAACAAGTTTAGGCTCAAGTCCAGAGCTCTACACAATCCAAGATTAATGACAGAGGTCATTGATATAGAAGTAAAAACTAAAGGTTCAAAGACAGAGAAATCCATGAAGAAAAAAAAAAAAACCCTTCAAAGCAGCACTCAAAGCCCTCAAATAGAAGAAACATACAAAAGGGTTCTAAGGTGGAGAAAGACATTGTCAAGGAAGCAGCCACAAGAATAACTAGGTCCAGATCAGTTGCTGACATCAAGATAGACTTGCATAAGCTTGATGAAGTTGCAGCCCACATAAAAGAAAGGCAAAAAGGTTTTTTTTATACAAATACCTTTTTTCTTATCAACCAGAATTTTGAACGACAACTTAGATGTCAAGGAATATAAGTCTACACAATATTTTCCACATTTTCTGTGTATTTTTGAAAAGGAAATAGATCGCTACCGGAAATTTCGGTAGCATTCCATTTTTTTCGCAGTTACAGGTTTTTACCAGAATTTCCAATAGCACCTGTTTTAACGGAATTTTGACACATGTCAGCAAATTTCCCGAGCCAATTAAGGATGGATAAGAACCCATAACCAAAAGGATATAACAAGCGATGGTGAAAGGTGGTTATGAGGTTGTTGGAGGTCTTATTACATGGAGATACATGTTCATTTAAAGACCAAAGACACAAGCAGATAAATTAGTAGAAAAAGGAGCAGCATGACAACATACTCAACATTTCAGCCTAGATTTCTTCCCTTATTTCTTCTACATTTGTCCTTTCAGTTATATTTCGATGGGATATGGTTTTAATGTATTTTGACACCTATATAATGTTAGGAGTAATGTTTCCTTATTTTTCAAAGATATGGAGTTTGTGCCTCTCTTTCTGAATATACCATTTGTAAATACCATTTATAGGTTGGATGTTGATCTACCTAAAGAATGAATATAATAAATCCCTTTTTTCTTCATACTGGAGGATTTTGTGACTCAAGGACCATATAATGTATGGTGTTTCTTCTTTATTTGTTAATTTCTTCTAAATATGAATTGCAGCAACTAGTAAGGTGTAAGTGATAAACTGTTAAAGGATTTAATAGTAAATTTTTTGCTTTCGGTTTTCTGCAAGTTATATATGTGTTATACAACATGTCAGTGAAGATTTCATAAATGAGTTGTGGAATACGTTATACATGTAGTCTATTTTTTTCATGTTGTTTACTTTGCATAAACATAGTTTGTGTAAAGAGGCATCATCATAGCTGTTTGACTGATTTAGGATAGGAATATTTCATAGAATAGGTACCATCTATCCATATTATTCCATTTGTTACACTCTACTCCTTATACTACAAATTTACCCATACAATTTATACTTTCCACAGCTTGCCAAATTCATGAAAGTTTTAAAGAATATTAAAATTATCATTTCAAAATATTTGATAACCCATACCACCACTCAAACAAGCCCTTTAAAATTTGGAATGAACTATGATGTGTAAGGCTTACTGCTTATGTATTCAAGGAGTCACTCCTTGTGCTAAAATATTTGGCATCATTGCCAGGGAGGTGAATTGAAGTTTATCCTTAGGTGAATGACAAAGTTATAAGTCTGGTTCTGAGGTGTACAGTTCCAGCTGTATTTTTAGAGTAATTTAAACTTGTCGACTCCATTTTTAAAATTCTGGCTCCTAGTGTTGAGATTGCAACAAGATGATGAGCTTAGTGGAAAGGAGTAACCTTCACTAAGTGGGCCCATAGCCTATTTTTGGCGTAAAGTGTATTTTTAGACTATGTCTATTTTTAGACATATGGATCATGTTCTATGAGTTGCAGGATGCTATTTGTGGATGGTTGGTCAAGTCAGAAAAAATAGATGGACTTCTATTTTTAGACATACTGGGCGGAATCTATTTTTAGAATGCCAGTCTAAAAATAGATATGTCGAATATTATTAGCTCTTAATAATATTTGGACTCTAAACATTATATTATCCTCTTGGAGCACTTCAGTTAAGTGCACAGAAGTGGCACATGTAGCTGACAGAAGGAATTACGCTATTCCTGAGGGTCAAGTGGAGCTATTGCATGGAGACTTCAGTTAGAACTCAGGTGACAGAGTTTGGTGGAGTTGATTGAGGAAGTTAGTGGAGTTGTATTCAGTTTAACTCAATTAAACATAGTTGAGCTAGTTGTATCTAGTCTAACTGATTGATACACTAGTGAGAGTGGTGTGAATTAATTATTAATTAATTCACTAATTATAAACTCATAAATCAACTAAAGAATACATCAGTTAACTTCAGTGCATGGACAGTTTCACTGGAGACCAGTGGAGAGGTAGGTGAAAGAGCAAGTGTGACTATCAGTTGTGACTATACTGGTGCATTAGTTTGCACCACACATTGATGGAGATGCCAATGAGGATTGCACGGTGCATACCAAAGGGATTCGAACTCAGATTGGGCCATTATTCATCTTGGATTGCGCATTAGAGGCAGGCTAACAGGTGGAGCAGATTGGAGCATGTGTTTTGTTAGATTTGAGCTTGTGTAGTGTGTAACAATTAGAGATTGTACTGAGAGCTTGTGAGGAGTTTGTACAATGATTTTTACATGATCTCTATCATTATAATATACAGATAGTTGGGGGTTTTCATCTTTAAGCTTTCCCATAAATATTGTGTTTATATGTGTGATTGTTTATGGTTTTAATGTGCGCATGTGATTGTTTATATTTCCACAAATTGATGATCAATAGTAGAAGAGGTTATGTATTATGCATGAAGCTCAAATAGTGTGTGATTAGGATAATCTCGGTGAATAATTTAACATTTATTCAAATTTATACATGGTATCAGAGCGATATTGATCATTGGAGCAATTGCAAAACATTGAAGCGGTTGAGTTTTGTGCTGGTGGAATTCGAATTTGCAGCAGTGTTTTCTTGGTGTCGAAGTTGAGATGTTTTTCAACGGATTGTGATTGGAGTATGCCCTTGAGGGCAGCTCGAATTATATTGCATGGAAGGACAGGATGGAGGCGGTTCTGGATGACAATGGGTTGAAGGAGTTCATAGATGATGAAGTCCCAAAGCCTACTTCTAGCGATGCTGCCGTACTTGAGGCATGGAAAAAGAAGACAGTAAAGTGTCGAAGGATTCTGTTGGAGGGCATGATGGATCACATAGTATCCAGCCTTTATCTTAAGGCTTCTCCATTCTTGATGTGGAAAGCCTTGACAGATTTATTCCAAAGCAAGAGCGACCAGAGGAAGTTGGCGCTCAAGGATAAACTCAAAAACATAAAGATGGAGAAAGGCGACAATATGCCCAAGTACCTCACGAAGTTCATCCAATGCAGGGATGAGCTGGGAAGTGTGGGGGTGACTGTTGATGATGAGGACTTGGTGAGCTTGGCTCTCCTTGGGCTTCTGAAGAGTTGGCATTCCTATCAGGACTCTGTCAATGGTCGGGAGAAATTGCTAGGATGGGAGCGAATTTGGTCAGATCTTGTGCAAGAGGAGATAAGGTGGAGTACCAGGGACATATCTTCATCAAATAACTCTGATGAAGATAATTTCACTTTGGCTGCCAAAGAAAAGAATGGGAAGAGCAAGAAAGCTTCTCATTCCGGTGCGAAAGGCAAGAAGCAGGACATGTCCAAGGTGAAGTGCTTTCACTATCACCAACATGGACATTATGCCAAAAATTGTCTGCAGAAGAAGAAAAATAAGCAGGCTATTGGATCTGCAGCTGGAGAGGCCTTAGCCTTGCAGTTTGAGCTGGATTTTTTGCTGATCGCATGCTTGGTCTCAAGTGTGATGGGTTCAGTGTGGTTTTTGGACAGTGGTGCGTCTTTTCACATGACAGGAGATTGAGATTTGTTTACTGATCTGGATGAGAAAAATCTTGGAGTGCACATCGAGATGGGCAATGATGGTAGATACAGTGCGACCGGTATTAGTACCATTTCCTTTGAGAGGGAGTCTGGTAAACCCTTCGTATTGAAGGAAGTGATGCATGTTCTAGGATTGAAGAAGAATCTTGTCTCTGTGGCGATGTTAGAAGACAAGGGATATGATGTTGTCTTTAGAGAGGGAAAGGCTTTCCTGCGCAGTAAGGCAACTGGTGAGACCCGGAGGATAGGGGTTCAAGTTAAGAAGCTTTATCAATTGCAGGTAGATGGCTGCGCAGCAATGGCAGGCAAGGCAAAAGGAGTGGTGAGCTAGGATAATGGCGAGTTGTGGCACTAGATATTGGGCCACCTTCACCATGGAGCTTTGAAGATACTGCAGCAGATTTCTACTAGGATTCCTAAAGGCACTCTTGCGCAGTCAAATCAGTGCAAGGGGTGTACCTTGGGAAAAATTGTGAGAGCCACCTTTCACGAGAAGGATAGTCACGCCACGACGATCCTTGAAAGAATTCACACAGATGTGTGTGGACCTTTCTCAGTAGCTTCGGCAGCAAAGCACAGGTACTATGTGATCTCTTTTGATGATTTTTCTCGTAAGTTCTGGATCTTCTTCATGCAGAAGAAGAGCGAGACATACTCAAAGTTCTGTGAGTTCAACGCACTGGTTAAGAAAGAATCAGGGAAGCAGGTGAAGGCTCTTAGGAGTGAAAATGGTGGTGAATTCATCTCTAGTCAATTTAGGGAATTTTGCAGTGCAGAAGGAATTCGAAGAGAGCTCATAGCACCTCATAACCCACAGCAGAATGGGGTTGCTAAGCGGAAGAACAGAACGATCGTGGGTGCTGCATGGGCGATGTTGCATGATTAGGGCCTACCCATTAACTTGTGGGCGGAGGCATGCAATACTGCAGTATATGTGCAGAACCATTTTCCTCACATGATACTCGACATGAGTACACCCGAGGAGGCGTTTTCTGGTAAGAGGCCTAATATTTCCCTTTTGAGGATTTTTGGTTCACTTGTTTACATTCATGTGACAAAGGATGCCAGGAAGAAGCTGGAGACGACTGCGGAGGTTGGGATATTTGTGGGGTACACTGATACACCCCACAACTATCATGTGTATTTTCCAGACAGTCGCAAGACTGTTGTGCGACGGGATATCAAATTTCAGGAGGAGAAAGCCATGAAGTGTTCGCTTGAGAAGGAGCCACACTTGCATGCAGATGAGGAGCTATTAGTTCCTAATGATGAGCCTTAGGATGTGGATCAACCACAAGAGGAGGTTCATGGAGTGGAAGAGACACCATGCCGGCGCTAACCATCGAGCGGAGCGCACTACGGAAGTTGAGCGGCGGCTCAAGATGTAGAGAAGGTTGTGGGAGCACCTACCACATCACGGCACCAGACGAGAGACGGTCACTAGCAGATATACTAGATACAAGGCTCTTATGAGCAAGTGTATCGTGATAGAGCCATCTCTTTTGAGGAAGCTGTGGAGGATCCCGCATGGGTAGATGCCATGGTGGAAGAGTATGATTCGATTGTCAGAAACAGTGCATGGGAGATTGTCCCAAGGCCGGAGGGGAAATCAGTGGTGGGTTCGAGATGGATCTACAAACTGATGCAGGCAGCTGACGGGAGTGTGGAGAAGTACAAGGCAAGATTTTTTGCCCGAGGCTTTTCACAAATTGAGGAGATCGATTATGAGGAGACCTTTGCACCTGTCGCAAGGTATTCTTCCATACGGACGATTCTTTCTCTCTCATCACAAATGGGGTGGCACGTTCATCAGATGGATGTGAAGACTGTGTTCCTCAATGGAGTCATTGAGGAGGAGGTGTACATAGAGCAGCCTGAAGGTTTCGAGATCTTCAGCAGTGAGTCGCATGTGTGCAGGCTCAAGAGAACGTTGTATGGGTTGAAACAAGCACCTCGTGCTTGGTACACACGGATAGACAATTATTTCACCGGACTTGGATTCTCCAAGAGTGAGGCAGATCCGAACCTATACCAGATTGTGGTGGATGGTAAGTTGCTGATCATTGTACTTTATGTAGATGATTTGATATTGACAGGTGATGAACTGTTGATACTCTCATCCAAGGAGGATCTTGCGAAAGAGTTTGAGATGAAGGACTTGGGCCTCCTTCATTATATCCTCGGATTGGAAATTTGGCAGCGCAGTGATGGACTATTTTTTTCTCAGGGTAAGTATGCCCGAGAGAAGTTCAACATGCATGGCTACAAGCCTGTTGATACTCCTCTTCCTGGTGGTTGGAGGAAGGAGGATGCTACTTCGGCGGAGGTAGTGGATGCCACTGTTTATCGACAGTTGGTGGGGTCGCTTATGTATCTGGTCAATACACGACCCGATATATGCTATGCAGTTAACCAGCTTTCACAAGCTATGGTTAAGACTACCAAGATATTTTGGAAGGCGGAGAAGCATGTATTGATATATCTCATAGGCACATCGGGATATGGATTGTGGTACAGACAGTCAGATGAGGTGAGGCTATGTGGCTTCACGGATGCAGATTGGGCAGGGAGCCCAACGGACAGAAGGAGCACATCTGGAGGGATTTTCAGTATCGGGTCGATAGTATTTTCTTGGTACAGCAGGAAGCATAGATCTGTGGCACTCAGTTCAGAAGAGGCCAAGTATATGGCAGCGATTTTGGCTACATGCGAGGCTATATGGATGAGGAAGATCCTAGTCGGGTTGTTAAGTTCACACTTAGAGCCTACTGTGATTTATTGTGATAATCAGAGTTGCATCAAACTCTCTGTTAATCCAGTATTTCATGATAGATCTAAACAAATTAACATCCAGTATCATCATATCAGAGATTTTGTGCAGCGGAAGATCATGTTACTTTCATACATTCCTACGGAGGATCAAGATGCTGATATCTTGACGAAGGCGCTCACCAGGAGCAAATTCGAATACCACAGGGGCAGAATAGGGGTTGCAGATAATCCATATCTTGTTGAGAGGGAGTGTTGAGATTTCAACAAGATGATGAGCTTAGTGGAAAGGAGTCACCTTCACTAAGTGGGCCCGCAGGCTATTTTTGGCGCAAAGTCTATTTTTAGACTATGTATGTTTTTAGACATATGGATCATGTTCTATGAGTTGCAGGATGCTATTTTTGGATGGTTGGTCAAGTCAGAAAAAATAGATGGACTTCTATTTTTAGACATACTGGGAAGAATCTATTTTTAGATTGCCAGTCTAAAAATAGATATGTCGAATATTATTAGCTCTTAATAATATTTGGACTCTAAACATTATCTTATCCTCTTGGAGCACTTCAGTTTGATGCCTGGATGTGGCACATGCAGCTGACAGAAGGAATTACGCTATTCCTAGGGTTTAATGGAGCTATTGCATGGTTGACTTCAGTTAGAACTCATGTGACAGAGTTTGGTGGAGTTGATGAGACAGTTAATGGAGTTGTGTTCAGTTTAACTTAGTTGAGCTAGTTGTATCTAGTCTAACTGATTGATACAATTAGTGAGAGTGGTGTGAATTTATTATTAATTAATTCACTAATTATAAACTCATAAATCAATCTCACGAATACATCATTAACCTCAAAGGTACGTACGCTTCAGCGTATTAATTCGTGCGAGTAGGTGAAAGACAAAGAGACTATCAGTCAGGTAACGAGCATCAGCATGAGTTTGCACCACACATTGATGGAGATGCCAATGAGGTTTGTGCAGTGCATACCAAAGGGATTCAAACCCAGATTGGGCCATTATTCATTTTGGATTGTGTAGTAGAGGCAGGCTAATAGATGGAGCAGATTGGAGCATGTGTTTTGTTAGATTTGAGCTTGTGTAGTGTGTAACAATTGGAGATTGTACTGAGAGCTTGTGAGGAGTTTGTACAATGATTGTTACATGATCTCTATCATTATAATATACAGATAGTTGGGGGTTTTTAACTTTAAGCTTTCCCATAAATACTGTGTTTATGTGTGTGATTGTATATGGTTTTAATGTGCGCATGCGATTGTTTATATTTCCACAATTAATGATCAATGGTAGAAGAGGTTATGTATTATGCATGAAGCTAAAATATTGTGTGATCAGGATAATATCAGTGAATAATTTAACAGTTATTCAAATTTCTACACCTAGAAGGACTAGAACGAGGGCTAACCCATATTCCCCTTTGAGAATCCTAGTTTCTGACCTTGAAACGCTAATCAAGAAAAAGAGTAAATGGAATTTTGCTACCTCTACTAATGTTTTCTCAAAGTATGTCCATAAAAAAGTCCTGGAAACTTAATCCCATGATTTTGCAGAAAATTCTATACCTCCTTTGTTTTCAAACCAAAAAGAATTCTATACATCACAAGTTGGTGCTTCATCATTTGTTGTTCACAATCTACCAATTCATATTCCAAAAATCCCAACAACTCACACCATGGCAGGTCCAAACCCACTCCCTAACCAAATGGATGCAATTTTTGCTACAAGGTATGCCCCTTTGGCTTTACCTTAGCCTATGAATGCATTACTTGCAGGAGAATATCTCAAGTACATGCGTAAGTTTATTGGTGAGGTAGAGGTAACAATTGAAGAACACCTTGTTGATTTTTATGCCTATGCTGACAATATGAATATTGAGCATGACGATGTATGGATTAGAGCTTTTGTTCAGAGTCATGAGGGTGATGTTAGGAAATGGTTTAGATCTTTGAAAGTTCGTACCATCATTGGAATTGAAACCCTAGATGATACATTTTTAAGGAAATGAGGTGATAAGAAAGAATTTATGTATTATATCACTGAATTTGGTGCAACAAAAAGAAAATTAGGAGAATCATTTTTTGATTTTTATAAGATATTTCATAATATGTATCGAAAAATACATACTGAAATCAAGCATACTGAATCTTCAACCAAAATCACTTATGCTGGTGCCTTTACCTGATTTTTGTTTATTATTGAGAGAGGGAAGATTTACAACACTAACACAAATGTAGGACAATGCACTCTAAGTAGAATCTAATGTGTTAATAGCTAATAGTCTCATAGGATGGGTTGACAAAGAGAAAAGAAAGCAAAAAGATGAAGTTTCAACTTCAGGAACTTCAGACATAGATCCTAAGTTAGATGAGCTGATGAAAATAGTCAATTCATTGACTATTCAGATGTCTAAGATCAAGATGGAAGCAAGGCCAGCTACTACCAGAAATGTTTCATTTCATCAGCCTAATAGATAGCAATTTAGAAGACCTATTGCTCCTCAAATTTTGCAGCGAGAAAGGAAAGATGTTGATGATAAAAAAGTGCATCCCCCTTTGCAAAATTCTATATTTGAAGATGAAGAGGAAGCTAAAAGGTTGGATAAAGTTGTTGAGATCAATTTTCTAATAGATAAAGAAGGGCTCATTCATCTTACCCAAGCAGAGTATGAATATTTTATGTCATATACTCACAATAATGAAGTGGTTCTTGATCATTCCATTATTGCAGCTAATCACCAAAGCAGATATAATCTCATATTAAAGAAGATTAATGATAATCCAAAGCATTTTTCACAACCCAAGAAGAATAATGATGCAGTTAAAATTCTAGCAGAAAAAAAAAAGTTGATGAACCAAGAAGACTGGAAATTCCGGTAGCAATTAATACTCCTTCACTTCTGGTAAAAATTGCTCACAAAATTCCGCTTTTTTTCAATTTTGAGAATGAAATTCAAAAGGTAAATATTTATATTCCTCTTGTAGAGCTCATGAAAAATGATGAATTCAAAAATACTTATCTGAAACCTCTTCAACCCCCACCTACCAAAGTAGATTCTGATTTTTTTAACCTTTAAGATGACAAGCCCACTGTTATTTTAGGTTCATTGGTAGAAGACAAAGATGAATCTACCCCTCCCTTTTTTCTATATTTGAATATTCATGATAAGATCCTACATAATTTCCTAATGGAATCTGGAGCCTGACATAATTTAATGCCGAAGGTAGTCATGGATAAACTAGGTCATGAAGTAACTAGAGAGTACCAAGTTCTCTACTCTTTTGATTCCCAGAAATTTAAATGCCTTGGTGTCATCAAAGACCTTGTAGTAAGCGTTTTTCAGTTACCCACGATAGGGATGGTGATGGATATTTTTGTCGATGACATTCCTCCTAGATTTGGCATGTTACTTTCTAGGTTATGGATTAGAAGGTTGGGAGGAAATTTACAAATGGATCTCACTTATGATATTGTCCCTTTTTCTGGAGGAGAACAAAGAAGACTTTATAGAGAAGCTTAACTGACATATATCATTAGTGACAACAAAGACCCCACTAATCATCCAATTTATGCTAGAACAACTGATGCTGGTTGAAGCATTTTACACATGGATAATGTTGTCCTATCTGCACTAGAAAATTTTCATGTTTTGAAGCCTGCTGAAAAACAGATCAGTCATGAGGGTTCCCAACTATGGAAAATGTATTTTGATGGCTCATGTTCTAAAGAAGGAGCTAGTGTAGCAATAGCTCTCATTTCTCCTTTGAAATAAAGCTCCACTTTTTCTTTCAAAATTAAATTTGAAGTAACTAACAATGTGTATAAGTATGAAGCTCTGCTACTTCGTTTAAAAATGAAAAAAGATATGAATATTTCAGAAATTTCTGTTTATGGAGATGTTGAACTTATTATTCATCAAATCAAAAATGTTTATCAAACTAAGAATCCTAGACTTAGATATTAACATAACACAGTATGGAGTATTCTAGAAGACTCATTCCTCGCTTTTAACATTTGTTTTGTTCCAAGAGAAAGTAATATTTTGGTTGATTCACTTTCTATTTCAGCAAGTTCATTCAAGATTCCAATACTTATAAAGCTGAAATATGAAGTGGAAGTTAGGTTAGCACCTAACATTCCTGATAATGTCAAGCATTGGAATTTTTTTGAAGATGATCAAGAGATTAGAAGAATCATTGAAGTTGTTCAATAGTTTTTTGTCCTAAACATTTATCATGATGAATATCTCATGAAGGATGATGCTGATTTGCAAGACACAAAAAATCTTCAAAAACATATTATTGATCAGCCTCTCATTCATCTGCCTAACAATCACATTCCCAAGGGGTTAATCCCATTTGAGAAGCTCTTTGATAAAAATTATATCCCAGTCAAACTGCAATTTGATGAAACGGAAGTGGAACTGAAAGATTTCAATTTGGGCACAGAAAAAGAACTGAGGTATGTGAAGTTGTAAAACTCTTTATCAGAAGAAATAAAGATTTAATACCATAAGCTATTTTGTGAATTTTTTGATGTTTTTGCCTAGAAATATGAGTATCCTAAGACATATGATACAACTATTGTTGAGCATACGATACCATTGAAGGATGATAATAATACATTCAGGCATAAATTAAGACAAATCAATCCACTACTATTACCTGTGATGGAGAAGGAAGTGAAGAAAATTTCGGATGCCAAAATCATCATTCCATTGAGATACTCAGATTGGGTTTTTAATCTAGTTTGAGTAATAAATAAGTGTGGTGAAGTTATGCTATGTGTAGATTTAGGAAATCTTAACAAATGCTCCAAGAAATATAATTATATGTTGCCAAAGATGGAGCATATTCTTCAGAAGGTAACTAGTTCAAACAAAATTTCCATGTTAGATGGGTTCTCTAGGTACAATCAAGTTTCAGTTTGGTCAGAAGACTGAGAGAAGAAAAAATTCACTACTCCTTGGGTAAAATTCATGTATGAAAAGATTCCATTTTGGCTTATGAATGATGGAGCTACTTTTCAGTGTGCTTTAGACTTTGCATTCATTGGAGAAAAGGGAAAATTCTTCCTCATCTATTTTGATGATATTACTATTTTTCAGCTTCAAATCAAGAACACATTCAACAATTGAGACAAGTATTTGTTAAATGCAGAAAATATGGTATATCATTATATCCAAATATGTCTCATTTTTCTCTCAAATAAGGTAAGACGTTGGGTCACATAGTTTCTAAAGATGGAGTGAAAATTAATCCTAAGAGAGTGATTTCAAGTCAGGATTTAACTTCCAAGATCGAAGAAAGAGGTTCAAGCTTTCCTTGGTAAGATCAATTTCTTAAGAAGGTTCATTCCAAATTTTGCTAAAGTGGTGAGGCATATTATTTGCATGTGGAAGAAGGACAAAGAAGTCAGGTGGAAAATTGAATCCAGAAACTCATTTTAGCTGATAAAAAAAGATATCACTGAAGCACCTCAGCCGGTAATCCCTGAATACTCAAAGCCTTTCTTGATCTTCTCATTTTCCTCTCAAGATACTATTGATGTTGTTTTGTTACAAAAATATTCAGAAAATAAGGAAACTCCCACATCATTTTTTATTAGAGCTCTTAGAGATTCATAATTGAAGTATGAAATGTTAGAAAAGCATGCCTATGCATTAGTGAAAGCTCTGACATCTTTTAGAGTTTATATTATGCATGTTCAAGTTATTGCCTATGTACCTTCATCTGTTGTTAGGGAGATATTAGTTCAACTTGATATTGATGGAAAAAGAAGTGGGTGACTAAAGTTCTTGAGTTTTATGTAGAGATAAAGCCTACTAAACTAATCAAAGTTCATGGATTATCCAAACTACTAGCTGGAGAAAATTGTAAAATTTTGGGCTTGAATATGTTATGCACAAGTTATTAATTATTATTAAATGCAATTGTCTTAGGTTGTATTAGGAAAAAGGGCATGATCAAAGATCATGGCCATTCACCAAGAGACACCATAAGGCTATATTTAAGCCTTGGTCTCTCCCATTCGTAAATCCTTTTATACAATTATCAATGATATGTATATATATATATATATATATATATATATATATATATATATTTCTATCTATTTCTGAGTTTTATACTCCATTTGGAATCAGAGCGGGTTCCAATCCTTGGGTTCCCCTATTAACCTGCTACCGCCCCTGCTCTAGTTCACGTCCTTATATAAATTCTTATTCAAACCTGCATCCACACTCACAGTGCCACCATCGACCTCTTCTGCTGCTGCCAGTCGATCCGTGCCTATGCTCCATTGGCCTACCATCCCAAAACCTACTGCCACCCCCCACCCCATCATCTTTGTTGCCATTGTCGCTATGTTTCTGTAACACGTTGTTCCAACCCTCACCTGACAATGCCTTCATTCCACGCCCTCATTCTGCTATTGCAATACACCGTCCGATCTGATTAAACCTGGTTTATAGAATCAAAACTAGTCTCGGGCTACGGTCTTCGACAAGCGTGTCCATTTGACCCTTTGACCAAGAGCCATGGTGATCGACCATTCAGGCTTGACGTCTAATGGGTGGACAATAGTTGACTTAATTTTTTTTGTTTAAAATTAAAATGTGAGACATTATATAGTTATATATATAATAATTATATATAACACACACACACACACACACACACACACACACACACACACACATATATATACATTAATCATTGTTATAATATAACTTAAATGAAATTTAATTAATATAAATTAATTTTCATATAAGACTTAATTAAAAAAAAAAAAAAGTAAACTAACAAATAAATATACACCCCCTCAAACCCACTCAATGTTGTCAATGACAATGTCCGATTTCAGCAAAAAATTGGTTGATCTTGATAATAAAATTACTAACCATTATGTTGAGTTTAACAAAATATTAGTCGATCTCGAGGGTAAGGTTACAGGACATTTTAGCGATATCAAGAAACTTCAAGACACGACAAATCGGATAGAAAAACAAATTGGGAAAAACCATAGCGAGTCCACAGACAATCATAATAAAGAAATGTTGGTGCTAACTTCTATTTATGACAGGATGAAGCTGACGCAAGACCAAATATTCCATAATATTAAACATAATCCACAGAAAAATTCAGTAGATTCAGGGAATTCAATAGATCATCATGAAAAATTGACTCTCAAAAAACATCATCCCCTCACCACCAGGAAGATAGTAATGCGAATTTTCAAAATAAGCAGCTCTGGAATGCATTCACTAATCAATACCCCTTTTTCGCTCCATCATTAGCAGCATATCAACGAAGATAAAATTCGAGCTACCCATGTTCGATGGTAACGAAAAAGGCAACATTGCATGGCTTAATAAAACCGAAGAATATTTCGATATTTACAACATTGATAGTGATGACGAAAAAATTAAGCACACCTCCATGAAAATGGAAGGAGAAGCATATAATTTGTATGTGGTGGAAAAAGATGACGCTTGCTATTAGTTGGAGAAAATTTAAGGATGTGTTCTTTAAAATATTCCAAGGTATCAAGGAAGAAGAGTTCTTTTCAACACTCATCAAATTATGTCAAAAAGGAGATGTGGATGAGTACACTTGAGAATGGGAGACCTTAGCAACACGAGTACCTGTATTATCAGAATCTCGTCTAGTCCAATATTTTATTTCGGGACTTAAAACCCATATAAAATTAGAGCTCAAGCTTCATGACATTACATTGATAGAGGTAGCAAGACAAAAAGTAAAAGTTGTTGAAAATAAATTCGAAAATTTAATTTGGTCAAAACTGGAAAGAGTATATTCGAGATGAATATTTCCTCAATCTACAAATATTGATAACACAAAATATGTCCCACCACATCTTCGTGAAGGAGAAAAATCTAACATGAAAGTACAAAGGATGAGATAGGGCAAGTGCAAACGTTGTGGCGAAAAGTGGGACCCTAAGAATAGGTATGCTAAAGGAAAAGAGAAAAAGAATATTCATAATTCTGAAGCAACTAATGACTCCAATAGTGATGAATCAGATGTAGAAGGAATTGAAGACACCCCAGAGTTCTCTCCAGAACTAGATCACGAAAGCATTTCGCAAGTGTCATTATCAGCTATGACAGGTATATCACAACCTCAAACACTAAAATTAAAAGGACATATTAAGAAGAACAATGTAATGGTTCTCATCGACACCGGCAACACCCACAATTTTTTAGATTCAACCATGGCCAAAATACTCAACATATTTACGTTTCCCATGGCCAATATGAAGGTAATGGTGGCCGATGGTAAGAATATTGAGAAGGTAGGGAAATTCCATAAGGTCAAATTAAAGATTCAACAATTTAATTTAGAATCTCCATTATACACCGTACCATTAGGAGGAATAGATGTGGTCTTAGGAATCCAATGGCTACAAACCTTAGGTTATTATTTTTCCAACCATCAAAAGCATTTTATAAGCTTTAAATAGGAAGGGTAGAAGTACAAGTTATATGGATTCCAAGCACCAGAAAATCAAATCATGTCATCATCCCAGATAATGAAAATGTTTCGAAAAGGAGTGGCATCGTATATAGTACAATGTCACCAATTAGAAATGTTATTTGCAAAAATGATCGGTGAAGGGTCATGAGAAGTACAAGGGCTAATTCAGAAGCACAAAAAATTATTCCAATACCTGCCCATGAAAATGCTTCCTAATAGGGAAATTGAACATACAATAGAAGTCAAAGAAGGAGCAGACCTTGTCAACATCAAGCCATATCGCTATCCACATCACCAAAAGACTGAAATTGAGAAGATAATCCAAGATATTTTAAAATATGGGGTCATCTCAAAAATCAAGAGTTCGTATGTTTCTCCAGTTATATTGGTAAGAAAGGAGGATGGATCGTTTCGGTTATGCATTGACTACAAAGGATTAAATAAGATAACAATTTTAAATAAGTTTCCAATTTCCTTTATCAATGAAATTTTCGATGAACTACATGGCACAAAATACTTCTCAAAAGTAGAATTAAGGTCAGGCTATTACCAGATCAGAATGCGATTGGAATACATACCAAAAAATGTGTTTGAAACACACGAAGGTCACTATGAGTTTAAGGTAATACCCTTTGGGTTAACAAATGCACCAACTACGTTCCAAGCTACTATGAATGAATGATTTTGTCCATATCTTAGGAAATTTGTACTAGTGTTTTTTGATGATATTTTAATTTACAGTAAATCTTGGAAGGAGCACCTGCAACATTTGGATAAAGTTCTTATGCTATTGGAAGAGCATCAGTTTTATGCTAAGAAATCCAAATGCACCTTTGTCAAGGAAGAAGTAGAATATCTTGGACACATAATATCCCATGAAGGAGTAAAAGTGGACCCTACTAAAATCAAGGCTATAAAGGAGTAGACTAAACCAATTAGTATATCAAAGATAAGAGGGTTCTTAGGATTAACAGGATACAACCAAATATTTATTAAAAACTATGCGCACAAAACTACACCTCTTACAAATATTTTAAATAAGAATTCGTTTCAATGGAATGAGGAAGTAGGAAGGTGTTTTGAAGAACTGAAGGAAGTGATGTCCAATGCCCCTGTATTTGCAACTCCCAATTTCTCTAAACCATTTATCATCAAGTGTGATGCCTTTGGATTCGGTATAGATGCAGTATTAATGCAAGAAGAGCATACAATAGCTTTTGAAATCAGGAAGCTCAATAGATGAGAGTGTCTTAAATCCACATACAACAAGGAAATGCTTGCGATTATGCACACATTGGCCAAGTGGAGGAAATATCTATTGGGGAGTAAGTTCTCCATCCAAATTGATCATAACAGTCTTCTACACCTCCTCCAACAAAACCACTTTCTCAAGAAATATAAAAACGGATTGAAAAAATTTTCGTCTTCAACATGGAGATATTACATAAAAGGGGAAAGGAAAATGAAGTAGCAGATGCCCTGTCCAGGAAGGAAGAAGAACAAACACTAGTTGTCTCAGTTGTTGTTCCTGAATGGCTTAATGGGATCCCAAGTGAGTACGCCAAACATCCAGAAATAATTGCTATAATCAATAATCCCCCAGGAAACTCAAAATTTGAATGGAAGAACGATATCTTATGGTACAAGGGAAGAATATATCGGAATTCAAATTCCAATTTTATATCAAAGATACTCAAGGAGTCACATGGTTCCCTGTCATCCATACATGTAGGATTTTCTAAAAATTACTACAATGCACGTCAATCATTCTTTTGGAAGGGTATGAGTCACGATATTCAGAAATATGTAGCAGAATGTGACAAATGTCAAAGAAATAAAAGTGAAAATATTATGACACCTGGATTACTTCACCCCTTAAACATTCCGAATCAGAAATGGGAAGAAATCTCAATGGATTTTATTGAAGGGTTACATGTATCTGATGGAAAGGATAATATATTCGTAGTAGTCGATATACTCACTAAATATGCTGAATTTATTGCTATAAAGAAAACATACTCAACAAAGCAAATTGCAGAGATATTTTGCAAACATAGTTATAAACTACACGAGTTCCCGAAAGTCATTGTGAGCGATAGAGATGCCAAATTTAAGGGTAATTTTTGGAAGGAATTGTTCAACCATATAGGAACCTACCTAAACATGAGTTTTTCTTACCACCCGCAAACAGATGGAAAAATAGAGGTTGTCAATAAATTTTTGGAAGCTTACCTACATTGTTACCGCTATAGAAAAATAAAATAAGTGGGTTCATTGGTTGCACCTCGTTGAATAGTGGTATAATTTTACTTAGCATATATCGGCAAAAATGACTCCATTCCAAGATTTTTATGGATAGAAACCCTGAAAATGGAAAGATCTAGCTTCCACCCATAAAAATCTACCAGCGGTTAAAAACCAACTAGAAGAAACTCAAAAAGTCGTCTAGATCCTAAAAGTAAATATGAATAATGCACGAAGCCATATGAAGCAGCAGGCTGACCGAAATAGAACTGAGAGAGAATTTGAAGTTGGAGAGTGGGTATTTGTCAAACTCCAGCCATACAAGAAGTTGTCCCTGAAACAAAAAGGGAAACATAAACTCGCACCAAAGTTCTATGGACTGTATGAAATCAACAAAAATAGTAGCCAAGTCGCATATATCTTAAGCCTTCCAGATAAAGGCCGTGTTCGCAATGTCTTCCATGTATCCTGCTTAAAAAGGGAACTTGATGACCATCAGTCAGCACAAACAACACTTCCATTTTTATATGATGAAGGAAGGGTCATTTTAGAGCCAGAAAGTATCATATCCACCAGAGAAAAGAAGCTCTGATCTCGTGTAATCACAAAATACCTAATCAGGTGGAAGGATTTACCGGAAGAAAAAGCCTCTTGGGAGAATGAAGAATTTCATCAACAACATTCGTTGTTACATATGATTTGAGGACAAAGCATATTTTGAGAGGAAGGCAATGTTATGTACAAATTATTAATTATTATTAAATGTAATTGTCTTGGGTTGTATTAGGAAAAAGGGCATGATAAAATATCATGCCCCTTCACCAAGAGACACCATAAGGCTGTATTTAATCCTTGGTCTCTCCCATTTGTAAATCATCTTATCCAATTATCAATAATAGATATATATATTTATGTATATTTCTGATCTTTATAATAAAAAATATCATGGATAACAAATTTGAAGGCAATATTTCAGAACCTATAGACAACATGGTAGTGGATGTAAAACTTTCTAAATGTAGTTGGTACAAGGACATCATCTATTTTTTGCAGCATTTTAAACCTCCTACAAATTATGATAAAAAGAGAGTAAGATATTTGAAGCTGAAAACTGTTAAATTCTGCATCAAAGATAATTGTTTATATTGGAAACATCCTACAGGAGTTTTTTTGAGATGCATTGAATGAAATGAGTACAAGAAATTTATTTTTGAAATGAATAGTAATGTGTGTGGAGGTCATCATTATTCGAGAAATAGAACATTAAAAATACTAAGAGATGGTTATTTTTGGACTAGCTTATTTTATGATGTATGTCTTGAGGTGAGAGGATGTAAAAAATGTCAGAAATTCACTGGTAAGAAACATTTGAAGTATTTTCCTCTCAATCCCATAGTTGTTTCCGCATCTTTTCAACAATGAGTCTTAGATTTCATCAGCGAAATTCATCCACCTTCAAGTGGACAATGTTGTTGGATTATTTTTGAAGTTGATTACTTCACCAAATGGATTGAAGCAATACCTACTAGTAATGCTTCTCATAAAGTTATCATTAATTTTTTGAAGGGAATCATAACCAGATTTGGATGTCCATCAAGTTTAGTAGCAGATAATGCAGTTGGTTTTAAAGCTATGCCATTGGGAAGTTTATGTGAATATTATGGTATTCATATCACTCACTCTACAACTTACTATCCCCAAGGGAATGGTTTAGCTTAATCATCAAATAAAATATTGGTAAGAATCATCACTAAATTATTGGAGAAAAATAAGAAATCCTAGGATTCAAAACTGAAGTTTGGAGTATGGGCTGACATGGTGACTATCAAAAAGTTCATTAATACATCACATTTTTATGGAACTCATGTTGTTTTTCCAGTTCAATTGGCCATTCATGTAGCTAAATTTATGCAATATCACGAAGTTGAGTGAAATGACATGACCAGGATAATTTATCAAATCATAGAAGTACAACAAAAGCGAGAACAACAATATGATTTGGTGAGAAAATATCAGCATGATGTAAAGCCAGTTTTTGATAAAGGAACTAAAAAGGAAAATTTTTAGATTGGAGATATAGTGTTGAAATGGGATGCACAACATCAAAACCTAGGTAAGCATTCCAAATTTGATGCTTTATTTCTTGGTCCTTTCAGAATCTCAAATATTATGCAGAAAAATAATTTTAAGTTGCAACATCTTGATGGGACAAAACTGTTTGGAGGCCCACTCAATGGGAGCTTTCTCAAAAAATTATTTTACTAAGGTTGTTGGTGGCCTAATGTTCACTATAAATACCTATGTGTTTCATAATAAGACTACATAGCCACATGAAAAGGCATTGAAAATACAAAATATTCTTAGAGCCTCGCAGGGAGAGCTCTATCCCCTGTGGGCCCAATGCTAGCACAGTTCTTTACTAAGTCATGAGTCCATTTTAAATTTTTGTTTTTAGGATTAGACTTTCAAATTTTCAAAAAATAACTGGTCACTACCGAAATTTCCAGTAGCGCCTGTTTTAGCTTTTGAGACAGTCTATTATATTCCTGTTTCTGTCTATTTTTCTTTTATTCCCATGCGGCTAGACATTCTGGAAGCATACTCTGTTTTTTTAAAATAAACAAAAAAGCGCATCCGATTTTTTCAAGCCACATGTTGTAGTGTAAATATGTTTCAAATATTTTTTTAAATGTTTTATATCTTATTATAGGAGTGGTATGCAGTTAGTTTAGTTGAAGTCAAGTCATGGTATACATTAATGCTTAGGTGTCAACCCACAATAATACTCTTACACTTTAATTTTGTCTTGTCTCTCACCCCAATTCAGTTAATCTTATGTCAAATTATATTTTTTTCGAACAGAGGAGATCGTGGTCATCAAAATTAATGCAATTACCATTTTGTTGGTTGCACAATAGTGCTACCAGAAATTTCGGCCAATAGTGACCAAGACAGCGGAGGTGACTTCTAGTCACAGATCTGCTTGCCTCAAGTCATCTGTAGAATTCCATATAAAAATACACAGCCAACTGAAGGTAATAATGGCTATCACATGGTGCACACTACGGTCAGGAATATTTTACATAGTGAAGATCGATTTGCACAGGGTGATGAACCATAGTTGATGTTGTGAGACCACTGAAAAAAGCAGGAGCATGATCATTTGAGAGTTTAGTTGTTGGATATCAAATTTATTAAAGTTGTAGTTTGAGGAGGAGTCTATGTTTCAGACAAGATTTCATAAGGAAACACAAGTAACACCTATAAGGTGAAACTCTTCTAGCTCTGCCACCTATTATTTTAAAGAGACAGAGTCATTAATTTATAAAGATGACTAAAACAGGAGGGAAAATAAAACAAATTGAGCCATAGGGTGCAGACTTAGTGGATGCAAAATCGAGGACAAGAAGCTTGTTCATCCAGGCAGGGTGGTATTATATGTGCACCAAGTTAGGGAGCTCTCACTCAGGAGTAGCTCAAGAGTTTGCAAACTCATTTAATGGATAAGAAGCCATAGTTTATGGTCTTACATTATACGTTTCAAAAGACTCCATTGCTGAAGGATTTAACCTTCCACAAGAAGGAGAGAGGTGGTTTAAAGGTTAGGTTATCACAAGAGGAGACCTCAATAATTTCCTCAGGGATGCACATGTGGATGCAAATTGGGCCAAGGAAATTCCAAGCAGCTATCTTAAAAATGATTTGGTAGAAGCTGTTAAAATTATCATGATATACCTCAGTTTTGAAAGGAGGTATACAGTTGTGCTTCTTTAACATATGAGGTTTCTTTTTAATGTTGTAGGCATGAAGACATTCTTACTGTTGTTTCATAATATAGCTTTTATCATCAAGATCTCCTCAAGGTTATAGTTGAAGAAGAGTTAAGGAAGAGAAATCAAACCTGAGATCACGTTTTGGTTTACAGGGTAGGCCAACCTGCACCTACACTTCAAGTTTCACAACCACACCCTTAGCCTGAAAAAATAACCAAGAGGAATACCAAGAAGGAAAACATCTATAAGGCTAAGAGAAAGAAAGAAAAGGTTTTTGTAGTCACGGTTGAGATAAAGTTGGAAAAAGGAGAGATCTCCTCAGCAAGTAAACCCAAATCTATGAAAATGGTGCCCCATGTTCCTCCTTTTCCTAATGTATACACCAGAGCCCGAAGAGGAAGGTATGCAACTACAGAGAAATCTAAAGCGCAAATGCTATCAGAAATTTCGGAAGCAGATATTCCACAGAAGATGCATAAAGAGTATTAGCCTACACAATCTGATCAAGAAATCCTTAAGGATGTTGGATATGAGATCGGAAATAAGAAGAAGAAAGAAGAAGCCAAACGTGTTTTTGGTACCAGAAAGAGGAATACCGGATACACCGAAAATTTTAGGCTAAAGTCCAATGCTCGACACAATCCAAGCTTAATGACAGAGATCATTAATATAGAAGGTAAATCAGAAGGGTCAAAGATAGAAAAATCCATGAAGATGAACAAAAACAAAACCCCTTCAGAGCAGCACTTAGAGCCCTCAAAGAGAAGAAAGATACAAAAGGCTTCTAAGGAGGATAAATCCATTGTCAAGGAAGCAGCCACAAGAAAAACCATATCCAAATCAGCTACTGACAGCAAGAAAGACTTGGATAATCTTGCTGAAGCTGCAGCCCACATAGAAGGAAGGTAAAAATGTTTTTTGATACAAATACCCTTTTGCTTATCAATCACAATTTTGAACAACTTCTTAGATGTCAAGGAATATAAGTCTGTATAGAATTTTCAAAAATTTCTGTGTATTTTTTAAAAATAAACAGAGCGCTACTGAAAATTCTAGTAGCATTCCATGTTTTGCATAGTTACGGGGTTTTACTGGAATTTTGGGTAGCACCTGTTTTAACTGAATTCGGATACCTGTCAGCAAATTTTCCGATCCAGTTAAGGATGGATAAGAACCCATAACCAACATGATATAACAAGTGATGGTGAAAGGTGGTTATGAAGTTGTTGGAGGTCTTATGAAATTGGGATACATGGTTATTTAAATACCAAAGACACAAGGAGACAAATCAGTAGAAAAAGGAGTAGTATGACATCATACTCAACATTTTAGCCCAGATATTTTCTCTTCTTTCTTCTAAATCTGTGATTTCATTTAGATTTTGATGGGATATGTTTGTAATGTCTTTTGACACCTATGTAATGTTAGGAGTAATTTTTCCTTATTTTTAGGAGAGATGGAGTTGGTGCCTCTATTGCTATATATGCCATTTGTAAATACCATTTCCAGGTTGGATGTTGGTCTACCTGAAGACTGAATATAATAAAAAGCATTTCTTACTTCATGCTGGAGGATTTTGTGACCCAAGGAACATCTAGTGTATGATGCGTCTTCTTTCTCTGTTAATTTCTTCTAAAACATGAATTACAACAAATAGTAAGGTGTAAGAGAGAAATTGTTAAAGGATTTAACAATAAATTATCTGCTGTCAGTTTTCTGCAAATTATATGTGTTATAGAACATGTGAGCAAATATTTCATAAAGGATATGTGGAATACTTTATACATGCAATATATTTTCTGAATGTTGTTTACTTTGCATAAACATAGTTTGTGTAAAGAGCCATCATCATAGATGTGTGACTGATTTAGGATAGGAATATTTCCTAGAATAGGTACCAGTTATCCATCTTCTTCCATTTGTTACACTTTTCTCCCTATACTACCAATTTACACATACAATTTATAATTGCCACAGATTTCCAAATGCATGAAATTTTTAAATAATATAAGAAAATCATTTCAAAATATTTGAGAAGCCATCCCACCACTCAAACAACCCCTTTAAAATTTGAAATGAACTATGATATGTAAAGCTAACTCCTTATGAAGTTAAGGAGTGACTCCTTGCGCTAACTCATAGTTTATCCATTAATTAACCCCACTTAACATTAATTAACTAGGCTTAACTTGGTATTTAGATTGGTAGATTCTGCTAAATTCGGCGCCACTACCAATATTGGCGGGGTTAACTAGAGATGTTCTAGTTTTAGGGGAGTTTTCCTAGGGAAAATTGAATGAGCCATAACTTTGGCATATTTTGACCAATTGTGGCTCAAGAAGAGTCTTTCCTAGATTACTTGGATGCTATGAGCATGGTGGTGCATGTTGCAGAGGTGTTGGAACACTTCTGTAAGTGATTTTTCCACTTTGAAGATTTAAGAAGCCAAGGGCAACCAGGAGGGGAGGTCATGCCTAGATCAACTAAAGACCATTTTCAGAGCTTGAAGAGTTTATTTTTGAGGTTTTTGGGTCTTTTGAATCCAACTAAGGAGGTTTAAAAGCCATTGGGCCACTAATCAGAGAATTTACCATTAATCCAAAGAGGGCCTAGCTACTTGAAGCAGGTCCATGGTGATGTAGCCCACGAAGGGTGAACTTCGTTATCAACTATTGTGTAATGTGTTTGTTGTATCTTATTTATCTACAATTTAATTGTTGTACATGTGTTTTAAACAACTATTTTACTTAATGAATTGCTCATAAAAGACACTAAAAATTGACACAAACCCTCACATAACTGGCTAATTTGAGATGATCCTGAACACATTTTTTTAATATTTATGAGGGAGTTAGAAAAACAAAACTGGTTTTCCCATATTCCGCTCAATTTGGTATCAGAGAAAAATTTAGCTCATTTTAGCGTGAGATAATTTTCCAAGGTTAGCTACAAAATTAGTTATTGGTTTTGAATTTGTGCAAGGAAAATTAACTGTGTGCAAGTTCATGCATGTGAAGAGAAGCTTAAGGTTGAGGACTTAGCTCTCAAGTACAACAAAGAAGCTTTTTATGCATACAAGTGTGATGGTAGCTTCATCAAGCATTGGTTCTAATCATTCTTCCTTAGCAAGACTCTTTGATAAAGAGATGTTGTTGAAGCTATACATCATTAATGATATGGTGCAAGAGATGCATGAAGGTAAGAGTGAGATCATTTTAGTTCAAGAAAATTTTGTTACAATGAAGGAGGAGAAACAAGAGCTTATTGAAAATATGAATGAGATGGAGACTCATCTTCATATTGCAAATAGAAATGTATCAAGGTTGTAGGAGATGGAGACTCAACTCCATGATGACTAGGAAACACTAGCCAAGTATGTGCTTGAAAAATATGTATGATATTCAAGTTTATCTTCAATTTCCTCTCAAAATGAATGTGTAGGTTCTTTTGAAAGAAACACTAGAGGAATAGGGTCCAAATTATTGATGAAAATGGGCTATGAAGGTAAAGGATTGGGAAAACATGCACAAGGCATAGTTGAGTTAATTGTTGTTGAGGAAAGGCCTAGGTATTTGGGTCTTGGTTATGGAAAACATGATGGAGAATGCTCCAAAGAAAAGGAGGAAAATGAAGGTGTTACAAGAAGGACTTTCATTACATTTTCATTACCTCAAGATTGTGAATTTTGTGTTCATGGGGAATGCAAAATTTTTACACCCGCTTTGCAATAAGATGCTCATAAGCATGCAACTAATGAGAATGACAAAAGAGAGGATGTTGAAAGCTCTAAAGTCATTGAATCCATTTTTGGTATTCCAAGGAGAGCCACTACCTCCTCAAATTCACCTCCTCAAGAAGGCGACAAAGGTGAATGTGAAAGGTATAAATCTGCCTTTAATCAAGTTGCTTTTGTTTATGATAAACATGGTAAATCTTGATATAAGATTTGGAGAAATATTGCATGTTCCTTTTTTTGTTTGAATAACCATAATGTTTCGAGGTGTTGGAAGAAGATAGCCATGCACAAGAAACTTTTAAAATAAAGGAGACAAAAAGCCAAAGGTACAATGGACAAGGAAACCCATGTTGAAAAGAAGATGCAATTGTGTTGCATTCATTTCCATAAGAAAGGTCATATTGTACACAAGCGTTGGACTTTGTATCCAAAAATTCATCCACGAAATTTGAAGAAGGTGGACAGATATTTTGGCAAGAATGGAGAAGCAGATTCCATAATTGATGTGGGTCAAGATGATTCACATGATGAAGTGCAACTGAAAGAAGCGCCATTGAAGTGGTTTAGACAGATATGGTTAGATCTATTAACCAATTAAGGCCTTGCATTTCTGTTGATGATTGATGGAAATCTTGCCTTATTGATGCATTTCTTTGCCAATTGAATACATTTATTTTCTCTTGAAAGTATGTTGAATGTTTATGCAAGGAATGTGTTTGAAATTAGATTTATGTTGACTCACTTAGATGTAGCAAAGATGGCAATTTTCACATTATTTTGTTTGACTTGAGAGTCAGTTGTTTGAATAGGCATGTTTTTTCAACTTGTGTTTGGTCGATGGTTTGTACACCAAGATGTAAGAGTACATGGCGATGTTCAAATGATGTGACATTTGTTGCTTTGAAGGAGAAAAATGATATGTCGTCAAGTTATGTTTCTTGAATGATTTGTTTTGAAGATTGATGTTTGTGGTTGTGACAAGATGTCACAGGATTTTGGGAAGGTCCACTCTTGAGTCAGAGGCTCATGATTACCCTTCATTCTCATATCATGGCATGAGAAACATGTAAATAATGGATTATGATGGAAAGAGGGACAAGATTCCAAAATTTTTTTAGCCAAAGTAATATTCATTGTAGACCATTTGATGTGTTGACGCCAAGAAGTGAAAGAGATGGTGAATGCATTCTTCTAGATCTAGAATTTGGAACCGTGGAGGTAAAAAGAATGGCCATTTCTTTTCTTGTGATTACTGATATTGGAACTCGTTGTTGTAGCTCACTCGATGGGCTTAACTTTGAAAAGTGGTTTCCAAGGAGAATCTTGCCTCGAATGCATGTGTGTGCAAAGGAGGAAAAATATTCTCAATGGGAAAGCCATGAGACAGTTTTCTAAGCACCGAGGGATCACTTTGGTACAAAAAGTTATTTTATCAACCAGCAAGTAGCCAACAAGTGTTGGATTGGGTCAACAAAAAAATGAGGACATTGGTTGAAGTGCCCAGCTATTTGCAAGGCAAGGCATGTCAGTGAACCCGAGTGGTTGTCATGGATATTTTTCCAAGTAGAATCAATTTGATAGAACTTGGGAAAGAGAAGAGTATTCAGCTCTCATTAGATAACCAACTTTTGTGGGTTCAAAAGCCTGTCAGTGGGGAGGAGTGATTGGAATCTGGATTGGGGGCAAAAATTTTCCAAAAATTCAAAGTGCTCAGAATCATACCAAACCAGAATGATTGGATAGGGCTCATCACCAGGAATTCGGTGCACTTCGTTTCATCGAAAAATGACTCTGTATGTGAAAGATGGATCCCGTTGTCCGTCATGCCAAATAGGGAAATATTTAAAAAAAAAGGGTTCAAACAAGGTCAAAGGCAAAAAATTTTGGTTTTCAAAGGCCAATGAAGTGATGACACTTGTCAATTTCTAAGTGGCCCGAATTTCTGGGCACATGGTACAATTTCATTGCTTTGTGAAGAGCCAAGTGGGTGTTGACACGTGGCAAGCTCGAAGATTGCCACGTGCCCCTCCCCTCCCTCCAAGGCTGAATGTTGTTGAATTTATATGGTGGGTCAAATTTTAAATAATGATCAGGTTTTATATTTTATGGAGAAAAAATATTGTTGGTTGAAGGGTAGAGGTGGGGGTCGAACCTGTGACCTCCCCCACACTAACCACAAGACCTACCATCCTGTCTATCACTTAGTTCTTATAAGCATATGCCATCGACTTATATTTCAAATGTATGGTTTGAACCAACGGGGGTAGGGTGGGGGTTAGCTTGGAAGGGAAAACCCTCGGCCCATATAACTTGGTGTAGAGCAGTGGCAGATCTCTTATAACTAGTGACAGGAGTTAAGTTTTAAAATGGTTTTAATTAACCACAAACCCCATATTATGTGTGTTAATCACAAATTAAACTTGATTTTGCGTAAATGCGATTTTAGAACTAACACATAGTTTATCCATTAATTAACCCCACTAACTGTGCTTAAATTGGTAGTTACATTGGTGAAGTCCGCTAAATTCGGCACCACTGCCAAAATTGGCGGGGTTAACTAGAGATGTTCCAGTTTTAGTGGAGCTTTCCTAGGGAAAAATGAATAAGCTATCATTTTGGCATATTTCGACCAATTTTGGCTCAAGAATAATCATTCCTAAATCATTTGGATGCTTGGAGCTTGATGGTAGAGTTTGTACAGGCATTGGAGCACTTTTGTAAGTGATTTTGCCACTTTGAAGATTAAAGAAGCCCAGGGCCACCAGGAGGGGAGGTCATTCCTGGATAAGTTGAAAACCATTTTCAGAGCTTGAAGAGTCTATTTTGAGGTTTTTGGGTCTCTTGACTCCAATATCGCAGCTTGCAAAGCCATTGGAGCACTGTATGTGCACATAATCAGAGAATTGACCATTAATCCAAAGAGGGCCTAGCTAGTTGAAGCAGGGCCATGGAGATGTATCCCAGGAGGGGTGAACTCCAATATCAACTATTGTGTAATTTTTTTGCTGTGTGTTTTTTCTCTGCAATTTAATTGTGTTACGTGTGTTTTAAAAAGCTATTTTACTTAATTAATTACTCATAAAAGACACTATAACTTGACACATAAACCCTCACATAACTCGCTAATTTTAGATGATCCTAAACACATTTTTTAGTGCTGATGAGGGAGCTAGCACAACAAAACTAGTTTTCCCATATTCATATCAGTTGTGGCTATTATTCTCCACTATAATTACCATAGTCACATTTTCAAAATTATTAACACTTTTCATCTCCCTACACCAATGTGGCATCCCCCTTGGCTCATCTTGAATATGTATGCTCATGAAAATTATTGACTGAGCCAAGCCTCACATTCAAAGGTAAAACAAAAGGGTGGAATGTTGTATATATAGGCATTCTATGCAACAAATTTGGCATAATATAAATATATATATGTGTCCTTGTAAATCCTGTCAAGAAAAAATAAATTTTTATTTATTTTTTGACATAGCTAGTACATATTCAGAAACACAATACAAAGTCTGTCATTGTTCTTTTTCATACTTTTTGCGACATGTTTTTCTTTGTATATGCTTATGTGATATCTACCTCATTTCATGTTCCTATTTTCATGAGCTATATGATGTTAAGTCCCTATATTAATAGTGTAGTCCCTTATTATGTTAGTGTAGCCCCCCTTATTGTTATTGTTGTACCCCTGTAAACCCCATATTGTTATTATTGTGTCCTTACATTATTATTGTTAGGTTGGCTAGGATTACATTGTGGCCCCATGGACTCCTATATATAGAAAGGAGGTTTTGTCATTTGTATCATCCAAGAATTGTTCATTCATGTAATGTATTGGAGGTTTCCCCATTGAAGTGGCTTATTTCTAAGGTGTTTATATCTCTTTTCTTCTATTTTTGGAGATGGTTTCACAACATTTGGTATCAGAGATTTGGATTCTAGGGTTTCGCTGCACCAACTAGGTCATCGTGGAATTTTCGCTATAACGTTTTTTATACAAAGGTTCAGAGGATGAAATTTGTAGAGTGTGAAGCTGAAATCCCAAGGAACATCATCACAAAATTTCAGATCTTTGTTTGAAATATTTTCAGAGATATGATCTGTGGAAGTTAGATCTTGTTCAAGCTTCTGAATTTCATCTCAAATAGGTGACCGTGGAAAAATCTTCATAGATCTCTCTTTGAGCATCAGATTGGAATAATGTAAAAAGTGGCCACAAGTACACGGACTATAGTTTTATGTCTATAAATTTTAGAGCCAAAAGAGGAAACAGTAACACGTGGAAATTCGTACAAGTTCGCTCTACTGAACCAGTCCATAATTAGGTCATCATAGGAGATTGGACACAACTTTGTCTTCAATAATCAAAATCAGGTCAGACCTGTGGCATTCAAAAGAAGATTCAGAGGGCTACCTCAGGGCCAAATTTTAGATATTGAGGATCTACAATTATAGAGATAATTCAATTTCAATATCAAGCTCCTTAAAAGCAAGTAAAAGCCTTTATAAGGCTCTACTATGACGCATGAAGAGGGAGAATGGCAGTATGAGATATCAAAATTATGGTACCAAGTGCAACAAATTTAGATATTATGAAGAGCAACAAAAGATGAAATAGATGGTTTAAAAGCAAAAATGGAGGCTAAGTTGGATGGTTTGAAGGATCAAATGATAGCTAATATGGATGATAAATTAGTGGAAGATCACATCGAGCATCAACATCAAGTTCTCTAACTCTGAAAGGATAACCTAACTTTGGTGCAGATTCTAATGAAACAACACAAATATTAACATCACATCAAAAGAAGTTCTAAAGCAGTCGCAAAAACAAGAAGTCAACAAGTACGATCAATTTCAGAGTATCTCAGCAAGTGGAAGAACTTTTCTATAGAAGATTCCACATGGGAGGATGAGAATTTTATAGAGAAGCATCAAAAAATAAGCAAGCGTTGAGGACAACACTTGTTTAAAGGAGAGGGGCATGTTAAGTCACTATATTAATAGTGTAGTCCCTTATTATGTTAGTGTAGCCCCCCTTATTGTTATTGTTGTACCCCTGTAAACCCCATATTGTTATTATTGTGCCCTTACATTATTATTGTTAGGTCGGCTAGGATTATATTGTGGTCCCATGGGCTCCTATATATAGAAAGGAGGTTTTTTCATTTGT
Organism: Pinus albicaulis; assembly: GCA_034641835.2. Lineage (NCBI taxonomy): Eukaryota > Viridiplantae > Streptophyta > Pinopsida > Pinales > Pinaceae > Pinus > Pinus albicaulis. The sequence continues at coordinate 942,411,083 of CM076570.1, forward strand.
ATCATACAAGAATTGTTCATTCATGTAATTTATTAGAGGTTGCCCCCTCGAAGTGGCTTATTTGTAAGGCGTTGATATCTCTTTTCTTCTATTTTTGGAGATGGTTTCACAACATATGAACAATTATATCTTTGCCACAACCATGTGTTCAACATAAATTATTCAAAAATTTTAACCTATATTCTTGTCATATTTTTCTCACATGATCATATACATTTGATTCATGAGTCATTACAGTCGAAAATGAGCATTTTTCCACCATGTCTTCATATTTTCCTAGTTATACATCAAGTTTCAATGCAAGATAATAAAAAATGATCTGATTAAATTCCAAGTCATACTTCACACATATTTAACTCTACTTGGCTTACCAATTATTACATCTATATATAAAATAGGATTAATATTGAAAAATATTGTCATAATACCATATGTTATATATTCTATGTATAACATATTGATGTTATAATTCTACTTCAAACAATTTTCTTAGACATAAAGACATGTTCCTTCTTAATACTAAATTTGATTTTTGTTCAAGTTCATACTATTTACAATATTTCTCCTGATTTCTTGTACAAAACTTCCCTCTCTCATGTAATTCTTTGTCCTTTGTGCATATTTTCAAGACACCCACACATTCATGTTAAGAATGTTGTCATATAGTTCATAAATTTCCTTATTTATTATCTTGTGCTTTGAGGTAAACTATTTCATAATGGATTCACTTTTATTACAACATATAATGATATTCTTAAGTACATGATCTTGAGGAAACCTAAGGGTTCAAGTTAAATGAAAAAATGTGTCATGGAGAGAAAACAAAAAAACAAACGAATCATATTTTGTATAAATTTTGATGCAATTTCCAATTAGTTTAGTAAATTTAAAATAAACAGTGCACCTATACCTTTGTGGTCCTCCATCTCCTTCTACCCCTCATGCATCACAAAGTTCTCCCTCAAATCCCATACTCACATTGGAGTAGGAAAATTTTTTATGTTCTCTATGCCTACATACTCTCTTTTCGAGTCTGCTTCAACACACACACATACTAGCACATCAGGAGTAGATGAAGGGGGGAGGAGAGAAATATCTTTCCAGGGGTAAATAAAAAAAGGCACATGGCTAGTTCTAGCATATCTGCTAAGTTGACATAAGTTATTTGACTATATTTTATTATTATGGTTATGCTTGACTTTATTTAAACATATTTCAAGTTGTGGAAGATATTATATTTTTGAGACATAATATTATTTTTTATGATGCTATAGTTTTTACAACGGTGGGGAGACACAAGGGTTATCTCACATGGTTATTTATGTGATGATGGATGATATTCCACATGCATGGTTTTATGGGATATTTGATGATGATATTATTTTATCATGTTTTATTTATACATTGTTTATTTTTTTGGGAGTCACAAAGTTTTACAAGTTTTTTTTTTTTTATAAAAGAATGACATTTTTAAGGACCCCACCTACTAAATAAAATTAAAATAAAGTACTCCTTCTATAGGTCCCTAATTAAAAAAAAAATGAATATAGATTAGTTCTAGACCAATTGCCTTCTCCAATTGTCCAAGGAAGTTTTAAAATCAGCCAAAGGCACAAAAGAGTGTAGGATGTATTATAAGAGTGAAGAGATAATATTTTGTGCAGTGACAAGGAAGTAAGCACATCATTCATATATTTATCTATTTAGAGTTATTTGTTGGTTCAATCTTATCAAAGATGTCCAAATATGTCCAACTACTTTATCTTGCTTGTTTTTCGCACTAAATTAGCTATATACAATTATGTAAGATTTCACACATTTAGAATAAATTATGGTCAAAATTTTTACATAATTTTGTACTCACGTAGTTTTAATAAAAAAATAAAAAATAAGCATTTGGAAGTCTCTCTTATTTAACATACATCTTTGAAATTTTTATGTTCTATTTCCTAAATTAATGATGCATGTTGCTAAAGTTGTAAACCGATTTGTTCTAGTTTTAATTATATTCACAATTATAAATCCAACTAAATTTATTTTAACAATGTTTAACGCCTTCCTAATTTAGTTTGTTCTAGTTTTAATTGTATTCACATTATCGTGTGGTCAATTAAATACAATTATAAATCCAACTAAAATTTACTTTAACAATATTTTACACCTTCCTAAATTAGTTAGTTATATAGTTTGAAAACAATGATTTATGTGCACGAGGTTAGAAGGTCAAGTCTCAATCTCTCCATCCTTAGGATTTTGCTTCTCATACTTAGTCCTTGCACTACTCAAGAAAATCACATCCAAATGATTTCAAAACCATGCATTCATGTCATAATGGTTAAAACACGATGTTTATGTGTGGGCTTTGTTGGCATTTTTTCCAATACCTTACAACGAAATTTTTTAAGTCGTTTGGTTGTCCTAATGGAGGTTGCGGGATCTGTGCCCATCCATTCCAACAAACACCCGTTATCCGTCAACTCCCAATTTTAACCGCAAGTGATACCCAATAAACCAAGGTGTGCAAATTATTTTATTAATTTCGTCTGTGTACATACATATATTAACTTTAAATTATATATATTAATTTTAAAATTAAATAAAATTCTTGTGCCCATTCATTACCACAAACGTCCGTTATCTGTCAAACCCCGATTTTAACCGCAAGGGCATAAGCAATAAGGCAATGTTTGATTCGAGTTAGATTGCAAGTTTGAATTGTAACATGAACTTGTGATCTTAATTATTAATTTTATATGTATATATATTAACATTAAAAATGAAATAAACTATGAAATAAATTATGAGCATGAAGTTATGAGCTTGAATTACGGACTTGATCCATCGCCATGAGATTCACTGAACCTTCAAACATCGAGGTTGAAGTTTGGTGAACCTCGTGACATAGTCCATTACTAATATTGAACGTTTTAGAAGAGTGTTTTTGGTTTGCAAATAGTGTAATACTAAAGTATTTTCAAAATCTTTAAAATTATTTTCATTTTGATATATAGTTACTAGTGTTAATATATTATAGAAAATTATATTTATTTGTCATATTTTTAAATGTAAGAGTATAAATAAATATAGAATTTATTAATTATTTGATATTATATGTATATAACAAAATCTTAAAAAATTAAATCAATATAAATTTATTTGGATGTGATTTCTACGGAAAGATAATTTTTCACAATATAAATTTATCTTAAACTCATATCTATCAAATAGTATAACAATCGAATTTCATATATATATAACATTAAATTAAAACATTATAGTTAAAAAATTCTATCTTCTCATTTCACAAATTCTATTTTTCAATTTATTTTATTTATAATTAAAAAATAATAATAATGCAATTTAATGTTATATATTATTTACTATATTTTTATGACTTATCTTATAAAATTAGATTATTTTTTAATCAATTTTCATTTATTTACATTAAATAATATAATTTATTATGTGTAAATCACATTAAAAGAAACTTAAAATAAGTAGTTATAAAAATTATTTTTTGTATAAAGAGGTGAAATAAATATATTAACTATAAATTATAAAACTTGTCATATAAAAATGCCATGTGCATGTAAATATACATGCACTTATGTATGAAGAAAGTTTTAATAAAATTAAAAATGATAACATGAGTGTAATTTATATATAATATAAATACTATTATAAAGAACCAGTATAGATTCATCTTAATTTATGATCTTTTAAGTTTCTAGAGAGATCAAAATTCTAGATGTGTCAAGGCTTTCTCTAGTTTTACACTTAAAAAGATGTTTACATCTTGAGATATTTAATCACTCTCTGTGCTTAGTAGATTTATGCATCTATATTCGTAATTATACCATTTCCCTCTGTATAATCTATCATGTGTAGAGAGGGTTCAAATCTCTAGAGATGCAAATTAATAATAATAATACTAATATTATAATACATTAATATTAAATTATATTAAAATTAATATATTAATATTAATATCATATTTAATGATGTTTTTTACATGGGATGATAACAAAATTTATAATAAAAATACATTAAATTAATATTTTCTAATATAATAAGTTTGATGTGGAAATATTTTTATGTTTTTAAAGATTTTAATATATCCATAGGATATGGTTTTTCTTTTAAAGTATCATTTTACAAATATTTAATTAATATAAATATTAAAATATTTTGGACTAGGATTTTCCATTCTTTGTGTTGAATTATATTGTATTTTTTTTATCTATGTGGTTATTTTCGTTTTTGTTTTGGGCCAATATTTCTTTTTTACTATTATTTTATTAGAGAAGTGACATACTTACACATCCCCTTCATTCTAGGTTGTAGAATAAGCCTCTCAGCCCAATAAATAGATAAATTTAAGGAATTTAATAAAAGGAGACGATATAAGAGTTATTTAAAAAATGGATATCATTAATATAGAATAAAAGATATTTTTAACCAAGGATCTATCAAGTGTCGAGAGGGTGCAAAACATCTTTTAGAGTGAAAAAAATTGAAGAAAATTTTACACATCCATTTATCTAATGCATCTCCGTGCTTGATATGTCGAGGGTTAAAATGTATCTATGCTAGTTCTTTATGCCTACACAAATACCATGTATTAACTCCATACTGAACATGGAAGGAGTTACACATCTCCTTTGATGATTCAAATTGTATCATTATATTATAAACATCTCCTCTGTTGATTCAAATTGTATCGTTATATTATTTTCATTCATCTTGATTCTTAAGAGTGAACAAATCAAATAAATCTTCTCGCAAGGTCTTTTTTATTAGTGGTTCTAGTTTGGAAAATTTTGGGTGACATAAATTACAATTATTTTGAGGTCTTAAATGTACATTTTGCATGCACTCCACCATAGTATTGAACTAGATTCCATAATCTACACACACCGACACCTGTACAATTGTGCAAGAATCCCCAAAATGAACTATTGAGCATCATATTTTAAAGGATATCATGTCAACCAGAATTACTCATGGAAAATGAGTTGGCCATGTGGAAACCATGAAGAAGACTCTAAAATCAGAGAGTTATAACTCATATGAAGGTTGAATGAGTCAAATTTAACCACTATTTTTTGGTTAATGAGTTATGCTATAACCCAACTACTAGAGGAAAAGAGGTATCCTAGTCTAGTGCATTTTGTAGTGGATAGAAACAAGACAAAATAGAGATGGTTTTTGTTCTATAGTAACCTATAGGCCACAGGTCTCACTCCTTTTTGCACCAGTTGCATTCAATGAAAGAGAGAGTAGAGCATTGTCAACTTCCTATTGGACTTTGTTGGTCTCTCTTGAAAAAGCTTCCCAAGTCATATCTTGTGTTATTGTGGTTTTGTGAGAGCTTGTTTTATTTGTTCTCTAATTTTTGCATTTTTATATGTCAGATGCATTAAGAATCAACAATAACCTAATAATTCTAGAAAGTGTAACCCTCATAGTATAGATTTTTGGATTTCAATAAATCTTTGTTAGATGTGACAAAATGTTAAGTAGAATATTCATAGCACTTTACAGGTCATTCATCTTCACGAATAGATCAATAAAATCTCTTTATATACTTCATATAGAATATAAAATTATTTTTGGAGAGAAATATATTTTCTTTTGTTATTGATTATATAAAATATAAAAATATTTATGGAGAATTTTAAATATTTGTAGAATATAAAAATATTTTTTTGAGAAGAATAAAAAAAATAAAAAATAATTTTTATTGAGTACACTTTTGTATTTAAATTTTTTATTTTTAAAGATTTGTTTAATTAATTTGTTATTAATTTTTTAAATTTAAACCTATTTTAACTATATAATTAATATATATAGTAATTTTATTAATAAATATTGATATAATATATTAAAAATATATATAAGTTATTTGAAAAATATAAACTAATAATGAATTATAAATTGGAGAGGAGTCGAGTCGATTTGCATGAAATTTAATTTTAATTAGAATTTGAGCTTAAAAAATAAAACTGTTAGAACACCACACATAGAAATAGAGGTAGTTTAAGCTGTAACATGTAGGAGAAAGATTGAAGTTGGAAACAAAATATATATATATATATATATATATATATATACCGATGGAGGTGTAGAGCTCGAAGCTTTTCAACTAGTAATGTTTGCATTCCGTGACTTATTTTTCAGATTGTCAAAGTGAAACAGATATAGTAAAATGGTGTATAACAACTTTCAAAATTCCTCCACTATCACATTTTTATTTTAGGAGCAACGGGATATTTTCGTTTTACTGGTAGTAGGGATTCCAAGCAAGCATAACAGAATTGAGTGACGTAATTATTGTAATTGGAAGACCCACTGGCCTACATAAACAAAACAAATTGCGTCTCATTTTCATCGATGGCTTCTACTTTTATTCAAACTAGAGGGCCACAGGTGCAGCCATTCTATAAGAACGACCGGGACAGTACACAATAAGACCAGATGGTTGGTGTTTCCACGCAATGGCCACCGGACTGCCAACAACTTGCGTTCCACCCTTCACCCATTTCCACAATACATGACCGAAGGCTTGGCGTTCTTTACGTTTGTCGTCCGCTGCAATTTTGATTACAAATTATTTTTGTGTGAATTATTTTTGTTATTTTGCCCTTATTTTTATATTTTTTCAACTCTTTTATTTTTCCAACAAATATGTAGTAAAAAAATTTAAAAAATAAATTAACAATATTGTTAGCCATAAATTAAATAATGTAAAGTTAGGATAAATATATTTATTAAATTATAATATGAAATAAATATTAAAGATACTTAGAAATAATATTTTGTTCTTAAAAATAGGATTCTAGAATAGAGTCGTTTCCTAGAGTCTAAAATAGGAATAAAGTTAGTAGAATGGTTAGAAGGTCATTTATTGTAAATGGACATTTGTTAGTTTTCCAAATGATCCATAACTAAATTAAGTTAGGACATAGAGCTTATAAATAGGTTAGTTTCCTAATTTCATTGTAGTGAGATTATACGTTTGTAAACTCCTGCGATTTGTTATGTAATCTCTTTTCCATGATCAAAAAAAGTATGTGTCTGAGAACACCTTTGAATCTACATGTGGTATCAGAGTGAGTGATCAGAGGCCTATGTGTGTTGTCAATTAACTCAAGGCCAGGCCTTCAAGGCGAGCTGTGAAACACTGAGCAGAGTTGTTGCTGTCAGCGCAAAGGAGATTTTATGAGATCATTGTTAGAAGACCTGTAATCTAGCTATCTAATTGATCGCAGAAGCATAGGAAAAAGGCATTGCGCTGTGACAATTTGGAAGGAGCTTGTTGTTTTGTTTTTACTAATCCATTTGAGCATGCCAACCGTGGAGAGCAGCAATGATCTCATTTATTCAGTGTTTGGAGCAAGCTGAGCCAAACACAAATTACATTTGTTTCAAGACTTCGAGATTTTTGTGCTGAGATAAGTTGACCAGACCGAGGACGAGACCGGGCCTTACACTTTGCCAGCACCTGTGTTGAAATGAGTATGCGAGTGTGGCCGTTTTCGGCCTTCTGCGTCGAAAGATGCAGCGGATGAACCGAGCAAGCTGGTGCCGTATGAACGAAGATTGAAAATAAAGTGGAGTTTGCTGCAATTTTGGAGAAATTTGATACGTCCATCTAGCGGCCTAGACTAACGAAGACAGTGGGAAGAAACCAAAAGCGTGGCAAGATTTCAGTTAAAAAAGGAAAACTTAGGTAATTACCTCAGACATCGTGCTCAACAATTGATGTCGAAACATGTAGATTTGGCATGATAACACCTTGATGGTAGTAGTAAATTAACATGGTAAGAGGTATTAGATTTATGTTGAACAACAACATTAAATAGAAGTGGAGCAATATTAATGTTAAGAACCAGCATTTAAAATCAAAGAAGATGTTGCTGCAAAGCCACAACGTTCAAAGGAAATCATGAGTAGCTATTTTCAAATGCAGAGCTTGAACGCTGATTGTCAAAGCTACACATGAACACAACACCAAGTTTCATACTCGTTGAAAGCATTGTCATCACCGTGAAGTGAATCAACAACTATCGCGTGCATGTAGCACACAGCCGTTGAGGAGATGTGAATAAAGGTGAGTGTGGAAGTCATGTTGATGACCATCGTAGCAGTCGCTCTGACTGGACGGAGAAATCAGAACAAATGAAATGCATTTTCTTTTGAAACAGAGTTAAATCCAAAACCTGATCACTGGACGGAGGCATTAATGGAAGCTGTGAGGTTTTTAAAGCAGAGTAAAGTCATGGTATTTGTAGAGTAAAGCTGACATCACACCAGAAGGCCAAAGGGAATCGACGTAGTATTGTTTAGAGTGTGTAGAAAACCTGTACACACTCGTGGAGCAAACTCGTCCATTGGAGAACCACCTGCATGGAGTTGTAAACTCATTGGAGAATAAACTTGGTGCTCTGTTTATACCAATCGTGCTCTACGGCACACAGATGCTTAATTTTTTGTAATATAGTTTCTAACCTGCAAAAGATCGAATTCGCCTGAGACTGTTTTGTTTTGTTCCAAGTTCAATAGTTTTTCAAGTTGGAGCTGCTGTAGAGGAGCTAGCACTGCTGCATTTAGTCATCCATCATTGCAGAAGGGGAGGTCTCCATTACATGTGATCGTGGCAAAGTCTTGAAGTGGGTATTTGTGAATGCGTTATGTCAGTGAATGCGGAAGAGAAACGTTCAAACTTGGTGTTTTCTACGGTTTTTTTTTTTTGTCGTCATGTTTGTTGTGTGGAGCTTAGTTCAATTGCTGATGATGTTCAATTGCTGCTACTTGAAGAAGCATTGGAAATTTGCTGCAGAATTTTCTGCTTGGTTCCTCCCAGTTTCCCCTCTAAAATCAATTTCCCCTCCAAAATTGTTTTATGTTTCCTTTGAGATGTTGTGAGGACCCGAGGAGATCGCCTACACGACTGAGATGACCGAAGAAGCTTATAATCTAATGCATTTGAAAATTTCACATATTTTTGAATGAGGCCTTGTTAGAAAGAGATTTTAAAAGGAGGTTTCAAAATATCCATTATATGAAGGTAAGATAATTAGTGATTAGAGGGAGATTAAGTGCTTCCATATTTTATTATATTTGAGTGAGCATTTAATTAAAAAAAAAAGGTTGAGTTTGGAAAAAGAGGAAAAGCGTGAGTATTTAAGTGACATCATTTTCTAGCGTTTGGAAGGTTGGAGTGATAAGTTGAAAGTTGAGAGTTTGAAGTGGGTATAAAATTAAATAAAGTGGTTTTTTTTGGGAGTGATCAAGTGCATTAAAAATTTTTTGTAACTTGGAGAAATAAGGTATCATTTTATTTTTTTTGTATTTGGAGCAATAAGTGTACACGGTTTTTGAAGACATTTTTCTTCCAAGAAGTTCTGAAACTTTGATTCCATGAAGATGTTGTGAAGTTGTTTGATTATGTACTCCAAAGTTTAATAAAGATATCATTTTTTGGTGATTCTATCCTAGATCCGCCCGAAATTGAATAAGGGGATATTAGGTACACCATGTGTGTTTGTGATGGTGAGTGCTTTTTTGCCTTCATGTTTTTGCTTATGATTTGTGTCTAGTTTTGACACATAAATGATCTCATTTCAAGCACACATAAAATACAATGCCAGCAGGCACAACACCTGTAACGAAGTAGCTGCAAGGAAGGATAATTAATCTCAACACATGCATTTGTGTCACTACAACAAATAATCAAAGTTTTCAAAATTGGTATTCTATCTCAACAAAAACATTCACTCAATACAATCAAGTTCATGAATATGCAAACTCCAGCATTTCAATGCAAATTCTACATCACTACAATCAAGTTAATGAATCTGTAAACTTCAACTTTTCAGAGCACAGTCTACATCAACATTATTGAACTTGTAATCAAACTCAAATTACATTGAATTGTAAGGGTGCATTCTTGGTTGAAACCGACACCCAGGTCTTGAATTGAGTCAAATTGAATTCATTGTAGTGAGTTATTAAATCATTAAGCGTTTTTTGGGTGCATTTTCGACAGTGTTCGAAACCCTTCCTTTAATCAGAATCAAGTGAATGCACGAATTTTAACTCTAAAGAAAACAAGCAACAAGTTCACATCTCCTGCAAGATAGCTTGAGTACTCATTCAATCAATTTTCATCAACTCAGTACAAAGTTCAAACCATCAAGCAAGCCAGTGTGAATTTCATTGCATCAACCATCAAAGCAACCAAACAAGTACAACTCTAACACCAATCAAGCAAGTTGAAATCTACATCAAACGAAGGTGGCTATTCATTCAAGTGAGCATGAATTCATCGAGCAAGTCAAGTGAGAGTTCAATCAAACGCAATTGTCATCAAGCGAGCGTGAATTCCAGAGTTCAAGCAAGAAAATTCTATAATTCTAGCTAGTGTTCCAAGCAAGCGCAATAAGCAACCAATCAAGCGAGCATGCTATTCAAGCCATATAGCAAGCGAACATGTCATTCAAGTAACAAAATCAAATGAAACAGTTCAAAGCACGACATCTAGGATGAGAGCCTGAATTCAAGAGAGCAATTTCAGATGGTGCAACACATTCAGTTGTTAAACATTCTTCACAATTTGATCATCTCCAGTGATAAAGGCATGGTGCAATTTGACAAAGAAACTCTTGCTGATCTTTCACGACATCTAAAACAAATACATGAAACCATTGAGTTTCTTCAACTCAAGTCACAACTTCGAAAAAATAAATTTCAAGAAAAGAGTGATACTTTCAAGTCTTTGAACCATGTAGATGATAAGTCATTCATCCCAACAGGTTCAAGTGTCAAAGTTGTTCCAGTTCCAATTTCTTCCAAGCCCATCATCAAGCCATGGGAAGAAATTCAAAATAACAAGAATCGAAGAGGCTTAGGATATGTCAATGATGACACCAACTTGCATATCCCAGATTATTCCAAGCCAATTAAGTTCGTTAGTGCAGGATTTCTTGCACAACTCACCTCAGCAAGTTCTGAGAAAGTTGCAGACAACCAGTAATGCGTGCAACCCAAAGTTGCAGACAAACAGAATTGTAGGCAACCTGAAGTTGAAATCAAACCAAAATGTTGTCATTGTGAAAGAACCGACCATATGGAAGATCAGTGTTTTGATATCCATCCTTCTTGACATTGTGGTAAGCCCAATCATTCCTCAGAGAAATGTCACAACCACCAACAAACAGCCAGATTAAAGATCAAATATGAATTTATTGATCATTGAAAATGGTCATCCACGATCAACAGATTGCCTCAGTTCTACAACTGCATACGATCACACATAGTGCATCCAACAATGAAAAGGTGATGGTAATCTCATGCAGTTGAACGGGGGAGTACACTAGTGCAACACTCCTACACCTGAAGGGGGGAGCTCAGAAACACTTTCCAAAGAAGTGTCTCTCCTTTCAGCCGACAAAGGGAGGAAAATTTCAATGAAATTGACAGTGGTTGTCAGACTGAAAGTTTTGACAAAACCAACAAAAGCGGCTAGTGGGCAGCTTTAGTAGCCAGTGGGCATCTTCAGCATCTAATGGGCATCAACAAATTTGTGAATGGGAAGTCGACAACAAAGAAGCAGTGAGTAGTTTTCAACACATCAAAAGCAACAGGGAGTTATTTTTTGACATCATCAGCTAGTGGGCATTCAACAAATTTTTTCAATGGAAAAAGGATGTTGATTTCATGGAAAGGATAGTGGATCCTTTGGTAGCTTGGAATGTGACGGAGTTATCAAGCAACACTCAGAGATGAATCAGGCATACAACTGACTCATGGTCTCTTCAGATTGAATATTTTTTCAGCATCAACTTGAGAACTTGGAAGATGGTTCCTCGTTCTTATTTTGGATTTATCCTTGAAGGGGGGAATGTTAGCCTCTTTCATAAGACAATTATACATCTAAAATACATAAATTAAATAATGTAAAGTTAGGATAAATATATTCATTAAATTAGAATATTTAATAAATATTAGAGACACTTAGAAATAGTAATTTTTTAGTAAAAATAGGACTCTAAAATAGGAATAAAGTTAGTAGAATGGTTAGAAGGTCATTTATTATAAATGGACACTTGTTGGTTTTCCAAGTGATCCATAACTAAATTAAGCTAGGACATAGAGCTTATAAATAGGTTAGTTTCCTAATTTCATTGTAGTGAGAGTTTACATTTATAAACTCCTGCAATTTGTTATGTAATCTGTTTTCCATGATCAATAAAGGTATTTTTCTGAGATCTCTTCTGAATCTACAAATAATCCGTATGTGGAAAAAAAATTTAACATACCTTATAAATTATATACAGGACATTATAATGCAGGTTCGTGCTACATAGAACCACGTTATAGTTGATGAAGTTAACGCACGGATTGCACATCACGCGAGGCAGTGTTAAAACTAAAGAAGTTCAATGTGGCGACACAATAGCATTAGTGCAACAAGTCAACAAAATTTTCAAACAACATTCAAAAAACCATGAACAAGTCATGTTACGATTTTGCAGGGTGAAAAGGTTGATTCAAATCCCAAATTTGATTTCATAATTTGGAGTGGTGTTATTAAACCGAGTATTTGTTTTGTAAAAGGGGAGATCGTATAATAAGTTTTTTTAAAAAGGCTTATTATATAAATTTATTCTCATATAAAGATTTTTCAAATTTTTTTCTAAATTAAAAATTAGGGTTTCATTATAAGGGTTATTTTCTAGAGCATTGTAAAATTTATAAAAGAAGAAATTTAGGGTTTTATAAGAGAAGTAATTTTTTTTGAAGAAATGGTAACATCGATCTTTCAGACACAACTTTATTCTTTCATACAGAAGGATTATGATTTCTGGGTCATTAAGATGGAGACCATGTTGAAGGCGCATGATCTTTGGGATCATGAAATTTTTGGGTTTGCAGAACCTTAGAGTGAAGCAAAAGAACGAAATCTCCTTAATTAAGAGAGGGAACAATTGAAAAAAGACAAAATGAAGAATGCATAATTATTGATACTTATCTAGCAAGGAGTGGAAAGAGCAGTGTTCGAGAAGATTATGATCACATCTTAAGAAAAAGAAACATGGGAGACTTTGCTGATAGTCTATCAAGGAATGACCAAAGCCAATGTTGTTAAATTGCAAAATACTAGGAGAGATTTTGAAAGTATGTAGATGAAGGAGACATAGGACATTGATTCTTTAACGAATCGAATCATGTTTGTCGTAAATCAATTAAAAATTTATGGTGAAGATATCAAAGATCAAACAATGATTGAGAAGATATTTAGATATTTTCCTACCAAGTTTGATGTGATGTTAGCAGCCACAAAAGAAGCCAATGATTTGGAAACATTGGCAGTTGATCAATTGATGGGATCACATATATCACATGAAGTAAGGATAGATATAAATAAGTATTTCACTCTTGAAACTACTTTCAAAAGTCACGTTTATATTTCAAGAGGTCGAGACAGAGGTAGATCGAGGGGCAGAGGACGAGGAGGAAGATATGGTGGTAAGAGATATGGTCGAGAAGACCATGAACATGAAAGTGGAAGGAGAAAAAGAAGGTTCAACAATAATCAAAGGTTTGAAAAATCAAAGGTGAGATGTTATTAATGCAATAAATTTGGTCACTATGCTTGTCATTACAAGAATATTATAGATGATCAAGGAAACCATAGAGATAATGTTAGTACAGAGAATAATAAATCAATGTTCCTAGCTTTCCATAACATGCATGAACCGTCTAATAATATGTGGCTATTAAACAGTGGTTACAGTAACCACATGACGGGCAACAAGATTTTGGTTGCATGTATATATCAATCTGTGAAGGCAAAGGTAAAGTTGGGGACTGACAAAACTGTAGATCTAAATGGAAAAGGAGTGTTCAACATTCTGACCAAGTAGGGGAAGCCAAAGACAATCTCAAAGGTATATTATGTTCGTAGTTTTAAAATAATTTGATAAGTGTTGGTCAATTGACGCATAAAGGTTACAGAGTTATCTTTTAGGGACAAGCGTGTGTCATTTATGATAAGCCCCCAAGCAAGCAACTGGTAGAAAAGGTGCAGATGAAGAGGAAAAGACTCTTTCCTCCAATTATGAATTACAGTCATCACGTCATCTATTTTATAGCTACATGTTCTAACGATTATTGGTTATGGCACTTTCAGTTTCAACATTTTCACTTTTTTGGTTTAAGATCGTTGCAGCAGAAACAGATGGTCATAGGATTACCTCCCATCAAAGAACTTCCTAGTACTTGTGAGTGTTGCATCTCAGGAAAGCAACACCGTGAAAGTTTCCATAGTGAGTTTCATATAGAGAAAAGAAGCCTCTTGATTTGATGCATATAGACTTGTTTGGACTTATGAGGACATAGTCAATTGGTTGAAGTTCTTACTTCCTCACTTTTATTGATGATTATAAAAGAAATACTTGGGTTTACTTCTTGAAGTGGAAGTATGAAACTTTTGAAAATTTCAAGGAATTCAAAGTCTTAGAAGAGAACCAAAGTGCTCTATTAATCAAGGAATTGAGGTCAGATCATGGTGGAGAATATGATTAGAAGGCATTCCATGAGTACCGCAAACAACATGAAATCAGAAGAAAATTTACAACCAAGTACACATCACAGTAGAATGGTGTAGCAGAGAGAAATAATAGTACCATTATGAATATGACAAGGAGCATGTTGAAAGGAAGAAACTTGCCTAATGAGTATTGAAGAAGCAGCTTTCATGTGTGTTGTTTATGTGATAAATAGATCATGTAATAAAGAGTGTGATGAATAGAGTACCAGAAGAAGCATGGTCGTGTATTTCCATGCACCGTATCTCATCTCTGTTAGTTTTTGGATGTTTATCCTACACACATGTACCTAAGAAAATAAGAGGAACTTTAGAGGATAAAAGTGAAAAAAATGCATATTTACTCTATTATAGTGAGCATAATCAAAATCTCACAAATTGCATAATCGTGTCACCAAGAAGACCATAATTAGTAGAGATGTTGTGTTCAATGAACAAGAGTCATGTAATGGGACCTGGGACAGTGTTGGATGTCTGATGGAAGAGGATGATTTAGGTAGAAAAGGAGCAACAAAATCAAAGTAGAAGACACCAAACAAAGTCACACCGTAAAGGATTCAAGATTTTCGCAGTAGCATGGATCTTCAAGCCTATAGAATAGAATTCTCCCAAGAACCAATCAAAGGACAATCAAGAAATGGTAAGAGAAAGATAAGAATTTGAAAATATCAGTGATTACTTCTGGATGTTCGATAAAAATTTTACTGTTGTCATTCCAACCTTCTTCATTTTGAAGAAGAAATTGTGGATGAAAATGGGTGTATAATGGATGAATAAAATTGAAGCAATTGAAAATAATGATAGATGAGATTTAAGTACTTTTGAAAGGATAAAACCTCATTAGTTTCAAATTTGTGTATGATGTTAAATGAGAAAGGTAAAATTGAAAGATTTAAAGCAAGACTTGTAGTGAAGATTCCCAGCAAAGAATCGTAGAATAGCTTTACAGAAACGTTTGCTCCTAGAATTCAGATTGGACATCAGAAGAGTTTTTCTAGCCACAAATATCCTTAAAAGGAAGTATATCAAATGGATGTGAAATCACCTTCTTGAATAGAATTCAAAAGCAAGAGATTTATGTGTAGTAGCTCTATGTTATGAAGTTGAAGGTAAAGAAGAAAAGTCGAAGTTTACAAAGTTGAAGAAAGCGCTCATGGAATGGAAGTAAGTTACCAGAGTTTACATACGAATTGATATCTCCATGGATCAAGAATGGATGTTATATAACATTAATCCTACCTTAGAGCACAAAGTGTAAATGCACATGGAAAAATATTGATTGTTTACTTATATAAAACATGACATGATTTTACAGGAAATCTTGAGTTAGATGAATTTAAAGCATACATGATGAGAGAATTTGATATTATTGTATTTTGTCTCATGAAATTTTTTCTTGGTATAAAAGTTGGAGTAATCCCGAAAATGAATTTTCACTTGTCAAAATACATGAAAAAATATTTGTTGAAAAAATTCAGGATGGAAAATTGCAAACCTATCCCCACACTAGTTGAAACAGGTACAAAGTTAAGTACATGATCAAGGGATTAGATG
The DNA here is from genome assembly GCA_034641835.2 of Pinus albicaulis. NCBI lineage: Eukaryota > Viridiplantae > Streptophyta > Pinopsida > Pinales > Pinaceae > Pinus > Pinus albicaulis. The sequence continues at coordinate 942,427,251 of CM076570.1, forward strand.
CCAATCCAACTCATTCAAAATATTAGTTAGTAGCCTCATGTATCCTACAACTACAAGACCATATTATGTAAGATAAGCTTTATTTGCATATTTATGGAGACCCAAAAGGCAATACATTGGAGAGAAGGAAAAAAATTGAGATACATAGTGGGAAATAGAGATTGTGAATAATGTGTGCAAGTATAGAAAAGAAAGAAATTGATTGACAATGACAGTGGTTTTGTAGGAATTCTTGACAGATAGGAAGAGAATTCACGGTTATGTGTTTCCATTCCTGATTCAAAAAGGACAGCATAGGAATCTACACACCCAGATGACATTATCATCAATAGAAAATATACCATGTAGTAGCAACATCAACATCATGTTAAGAAGTATGTTAAGAAGAGCATCGTATGGACTCAAGCAAAAACAACAAGGATCAACAATATATTGTGACACACTTCACCGATCGTACTATGTAAGAATAGTATGCTTCCATCAAAAGAGAAAGCATATTGATACTGGATATCACTTTATTAGAGAATCAGAGAAATGGGGAAATTCATCAAGCCTTCTAAATCAAGTGATTAATTGGCTACATTACAAAGACATTAGCAAAATATTTGTTTATTTCCACAAAAGAAACTTGGGTGTTGTAAGCGTAGTCAGACACAAATGAGCAGCATGTTTGATTTGTCACAAGTCATGTTTTAGTTTAGTGGTCATAATTAAGAGGGAGTTTAAAATAGATAATTAACTCCCCGCATGGGAGATTTAATCCATACTTAGAGAGTTAGTTAAGTGAGTGTTCACTTAAGTCTAGGTTATTTGACAGATGGATTTGTAAGTGTGTGCATGTAAAGTTATAATAGGCAAGTCATTAGTCGAAAGGTTTGGTCACCTTCACCAGGTTCATTGTATTAATAGCTGAAGATTGAAGTATGTGTGACTTATTAACATCCCGTATCCGTGTGTTTTGTGTGTGAATATTTTGTGTTATTTGTGCCTCGTTCTTCTTCCTTTCCAATAATATGATCAAGGCTTCTTGAGTGAATAAGTTTGCATCCCCAACTCATTTAGGAGTACCCCAGTGATAGGAAACAATTGCACATTGGCTAGGCCTTGTCTTCTGGCTGAGGGAGGAACCCGACATTTAGCTTTTCTCATTACCAAGAACATGGGAGTAGGAATTTCCGTCGATGGAAAGTTGGTGCCTGCTTGCCTCCACATGGGGGGGGGGGGTTATAAATATCATCAAGCCCTAAATTGCCATCCAAAGACAAGAACACCTTTAGTTGTTCATGAGCTCCAATTGCTCTAGGATCCCCGATAATAAGTGGAACAGCCGATGCTACAGATATGGATAGAAATTTGACTTCATCCGAAACATACTTATACATATATTATTCTCTTTCCTATGCCTATGATTGTATCCTCCAAGGAATTTTTGAGTTTCATGTTGACCTTCATCCACATCTTTCCTCGTGTTCCCTAGACAATCTAATTGTCATCCTTCGTCTCCCATGATGTTGGGCCTTCTGGGGGCAAGGTAAGGCTATGCACAATGTTACTTATCTGCTGGGGCCTTCTGTGCCGAGGGGAACCACGAAGCAGTATTTCTGTTCCACACCATCCACAATTCAGCCAACGACTTTGAGGGCTCTTAGTTCCAATATGGGTTCTCATCACTCGATTTTCATTCTCTCTATAGCTGGATCCGCCAAGCTCTTACCACACCTGCATTCATTCGCAATCAGTCTGTCTTCGTACAATCATCGAATAAGGATCTGGAGGATATTATCACATCCCTTCAATTTATGAATCCCCTCACCGTCACAGATCCTTCTTTGAAACTTCAGAATCATGTAATTAGGCCAAAAATGGCACCCACCACAGAAAAATACCCTGTAGAATTTTAAGAAGGTGTCGACATGTCATTCATTGGATCATTCACCGGTGGGATGGACGAACAAAGAGATTCCCATTTTTTATGTAATCTTGGCATTTTTTTCTCAAGGGCGAATAATTTTCATATATTTCTATGGGACTCTCAATCCTAGACAGAACAACCCGTTGGTGCGCTTCCTCCATGATTTAGTGCCTGAGATATTTTTAGGCCCCGGGGGAAGCCTTAAAATTCACTTTGCTTCTGCCTGATCCGCATTCAACAACCGCATACTATAATTCAGAAAACTATGTTGCCTAGAGATAAAACCGTGACATACTATTGAATATGTGTTCAGAGGGAAAGGTATGTGTGTCTAGCGTGACCGAATTATTTATTGGGTTGGGGATTTTGCGAACCCGTTGGTTTAAGATGGATGATTTTTTTCTTTGTGTTAAAGAATCATACTTGGATGCATCCTGGGTACTAAACAAATTATTCACATTATAACAACATGCTCCTTACTTAGGCGAAATTTTTCTCGGGGGATAACTGGGTAGGACCTGGAAATATTGGTTAAGCAAGTCATTCGATTGTAGGAGACCCACTTTAGTGGGGAAAGAAAATCTGAATAATGCCATAAAAGATTCATTATCATCACTTCGAAGATTTAATGGAAGAACAAGACGTCTGGCATTATGCCTTCTTACTAGACCGACATGGAAGAATGGAAGCATAGAAGAAGAGGGCATATCTAAGAGATTTCTAAGACAAAATTTATCATTAATGTTCGATGAATAATCTTCTCCCTAGTTCCACGCTCCAATGTTATTCTGGGCCTTTATCTCCTCACTCATTTACCTATCAGTGCTCACTTCAGAAGTGAGTCATTAGGAGGAGGATGTCACAAATTCAATCCCAATAGGTTAAATTTAGAGGTATTTATAAAAATTGATTAGGATGTTTGAAATAGGTATTATTCCACCCACCCAAACCCCCTCCCACACCCCCCCAATATAACCATATTTATTTTGAGATATCAAAAGTCTTTACCCACCGAAACTAGAGTTTATATGCTAGATTAAGTGAATAGAAGGAAGACGAGAATAGGACATCAAAGAGATCGGGTCATTCTACGTATTTCAATGACCCTCTCACCCTTCTTCTTTTGAGAGGCATATAGATCCCATGTGATCGCTTTTGAAGGGGAGGGTGAGAAATGAAATTCTTAAATCACATGAATAGGAAATTTAGATCAAAAGTAGGATACATGGATTGTAGGAAGTCGAGATACTAATATAAAAAAAATTATGCTCAATTCTAACAAGAGAAAATAAAAAACTATATTCTGTACATCAAATACACTTTAGGTAGAATATATTTATTATAGGAAGATATTGATAACACAATCTTCTTACATTTTAACACACATTTTGCATAGATAAATATCCATATAATTTCAAAAGGAACTTGTCTTTTGTTACTCCTTATGTTTTCTCTGAGAAGATGATAATCAGTCATTCGATAACTAGAAAAAAAGAAATTGATAATTACAAGGAATGTGCCAAAGGAAAGAGTCCAGGTTTCGAATATTGTGTGACAGATATGTTTCTACATTATTAAGAATCGATGGTCTTAGAATTATTAAGGGCGATGATGAATCCTCGTATACAAGGGAACTTCTATTTTATAGCCTTGATCCTCACAGGAGAAACCCAAAGATTTTTTTCGATTATCTATATCTCTTACACAAGCATATAGTGATCTATAAGTTGATTACATGCATGATCAAGCCAATATTGAAAAACTCATCACTAGAGAACAATTTGGTTTATGGAAGGAAGGGTAGATTGAGAAGGCCATCATAATAGCACAAGAAATGCTTCACTCCATTGGAATTCATGAACGTGAATGCATGCCTCTGCCAGATCTTATCAAGGCTTATACTGTGCCAGGATCAAGTTTATCAAGTTGGTTCTAATCAAGGTAGGTATTTCTACCGAAACAATTGGCTCATGAGGTGTTTAAAATCAACTAATTTTACCATTTACTTTTCATCAATGGATTTCCTAAAATGTTTTGTTAGGGTTTTCGTAGAGTTCTTCACGTTGATCTTCACTCTCCCATCTATTATTTCTCCTTTGCTAGTCGCGTATTGCATGAGAGAAATTTGAGGGTAATACGGATTTAGGACTTGCTTATAAAGTTAAAATTTTCATAATAGTTACTATATCACCTATTATGTCTCAGGGACGTTCTCACAGTATAATCCTTGCTCAAGGATTGCACACTCTCAGCAACATCATAACTTTGCTTGATCAGAATTTGGGCTTCACATGGAATGAAGATAAAGTCTTGTTTCATTTTAATGGAATGGGAGTCGAAAAATAAAGAGACCTCGAGAGGCTTTTTGGGTAGATTTGAGTACATAGAAGAGGTATTCATCGTCCAGGTTTCCATCCTAAGCCCTTGATATCGGGGAGATTACAGATTGGGAGTGGTCGTTTACATAGATTTCAAGAATATTTTCATTGAACAAAAAATGATTTCGATGGGAGGTAGATTATCTTTGTCGAAATCGGTCTTTCAAAATCTTTCCATTTTCTCGGGATGCACTTGTTTGTCCTACCCAGATAGATTATCCATAAGATAGATGCAATCATGACACGCTCTTGTGGGTGAGCACACGGGTACAGAGATTTATCTCATTAAGTGGTCATATATGGCTCCTCCCATTCTTAAGGGTGTGGTCGGGGGTTTTCAGACACCTCATCATTTAATTCGACATTGATTATAAAGAATGTGTAGAGAGCGGTATCCTGCAATTTCTTATTGCGGCCTACATCATATCAAAAGAAAAATACATGTATGGACAAGATTCTTTCTGGGTACATGGGATTGGTAGGGAGGGCAATGAAGTAAAATCAGAAACCAAGGATGGAGGAATTAGTTACAAATCTCACAATGGGATTTCTAGATTTAGCGCTACCATATGGAGGTTGAATATGGCTCGAGGATTAATAAGGTTTGATGTTATAGTCGGGATGAATGGAGATCAAAATTTCTCAATGTTACTCAACTAGTTACAAAGTAAGGGGAATATACAAGATGCAGAGACAGATATAAAATACATGTGGACAAAGCATTGACGTTAAACTCGCAGGAAACATAATTGGGAATCATAGTTACATACAGACAAATGGGAGAGATATATCATAAATGTTAGGTATGGTGGAATTATTAGGATAGAGGATCAAGGGGAACATAATGATATGGTATAGGGAGGAAGCCTCTTGAAACAGTAGTGTCGACTAAAGAAAATTATTGTAGTCTTCTAGGTTTCCAGAAAATTATTTTTTACAAGAATATATGGTCGTTTAAAATTCTGGAAAGGGTTAAGGCTACACAAAATAAAAAAGTATTTGTTTGATTGCGTAAATTATTATTTTTCAATATGGAACAATTCACAAAAATAGGATACATCGGGCCCTAAATTTTGTCCAATGTGTAAGAGGGACAGTGGAATTCCAGTCCATTTATTTCTAACCCGCATGTATGTGAGGGATGTATGGGAAGGGTGCATGGATACTTTGAAGCTTCATTTGACACGACCACAACACACTCCCTTACCCATGCTGTTTGGAAAAGGAAAAAGACATAAAAATATTCCATTTTTTATTATGGATTATCTGAGAGTAAGAAATAATGCACATGTCTTTGATGGGAAGCCGATAAATTTTTTTGAGAAAATATCATCAAGGCCATCGTTCTATAAAGAGCAAGTGGTATGGAATTGAAGGTAAGAACAATATTTTCACTTATAAGGAACCTGGGGAAACCCTTTCTCATAGGTTTATTTGATGGAGTGGGCGAAGGAGAATGTGTGGGTGTGGGGCATTGATATACACCGTGCTTTCGAATATTCTATCATTTTTGTGAAGTGATGTTGAGGATCCTGTAGTAACAAGGTCGTGATAGTTTCTTTATGGGTAAGCACACCGTGGCAAAGTGGCTTAGGAATTGAGAAGATTGCCAAGGTTATGGAGATGGCAAAACCACTTGGGACTGGTAAAAGACTATTCGACCAAATTTATTTTAAGTAAATGGATGAAGGACAGAGAATACTATTCTATTTCTTTTAGGACATCCAATTCCATCAGACACAGCATAGAGAAAATCGGATACATACCTCTTACTAAGAGAGGAGACAAAATGAAACATGTAAGTTTTTCTTCAATGAATTTTTACAAGGGAAGCTAACTACCGTCGGGATTTTAATCAATTATACAGTCGGCCAAGGAAAGTATTGTGATCGCAATTACAAAAGACATAATAATGAGAAGGGGGTTAAGTAGAATCTATTTTTTGTTATTTTGGTATTACTCATTTTTTAATTAGGCATTATGAAATTTAACTTTTATTGTTGTTAACACCGTGTATGTAAAGACATTTTTTTTTCTTATATATCCGTTTAGTGTAATACAAGAACAAATTAGAATATATATACCAATTTTGTTTTTTCACTTGTGTTAAAAACAAACTACATTATTCTTTATGATCCGTTAAATATTACAATCTAGACTATTTAACAATGCCATCGTATTCGCTACTCCCTATAATATTTATTGCTAATGCTACTTAGACGCCATTTTATATATGGCATGCTTGATACATATCTTAACTTACAACCTTGAACAATTTGGTAATTTTGCTAGTGAAAACTAATTACATGCTGTTTAATCAACTCACAAATTTTGATGAGGAAGTAATATATTCTGACAAATGTTTACAAAATCCAACTGGCACTAGGACTTTACAATATTTCTTTCACATTGTTTGAATAAATATAAGTGAGCTACATTATATTTAGATGTCAAATAATCTCAACACCGATTGAGATTGAAAACTTTATTTGAATTTGCACTTGAGACAAATCGATGAAAAATGGAATTTAAGAGGTTGTGGTAAAATGGGATCCAAATCTATGAGCAAAATAGTGGTAACAAGTACCCAAAACAATACACCAATAAAAAAATTTAGCCTAAATCGCATCAAGAGTAAAAGGGTAGTTACTTTTCCGTGGTGTATGCCTTCTACGTAATATCTTAAGGTACACATTCTTTTTGGCCTTTATGCTATAATATATAAATTTGATAAAATTCATTACGAAGTCATACAATATTCCTTTTCTCCCATTAATCCCCATCATGAAGCCATTTCTATCTCAAATCCTAAAACAATTGAACACCTCCTACAAAATATGAGTTTTTCCCATGAACATACTAATATAGTTAAGTGAGATTACACACAGAGTCATTCAAGAGCTTCGTGCAGTGTCCTTAATGAAACACCATATAATCTAGTTCTCATATCACCTTACCATGAGGTAACATAATAGAGCTGCTCATGATTCTAGTTAGACATAATCTGCATGTATCATGTAAACCACTCGACGTTATCGTTACAATAAGCTTGACATGAGTATCTGAAAAACAAACCTACACATGCACAAGACTATCAATCATTCGGTAAAGATAGATTGTAATTACACAGTCACATACCAGCATATAAAAATTAAGTTTTTATATAATTATGCTTTGCAAAATGCTCATGCTTTTAGTGCAATTAGATAAATTTAATCCATAAGAGGATATCAATTCCATGCTACATTAGCAATTTCCCCTAAAGGGTGAAAATATTCACCTAAGGAATTGAGCATGCCTATGATGTTACCTAAAAATTCACAAAGAAAGCAGAAACATAACAACATAAATGAGGATGGAGAGGAGAAATGTGTTCAAGCTAAAGAAGTCTCAATTTCTTTATGCATGTGTGTCTCAATACATCGAACTAATTGCCACATAATTTTTTTTCATTCATACCACCTCGCGAAATCATTTTTTTCCAATCATACCACTATGTAAATATTATAGCATATTATAGAATCAGTTACAATATGCAATATACTGAAGAGAAAAATTATGATAGGTCTTATTGGGCATTTGGGCACAAAGAATGTAATTGCAATACTGGAAATGACCAAAGTCGTTGTGCTTTGATAATAAGATTAAATAAAGTATATATTTCACTGAACCGACTTCCTTTCATATTTTGGGATATTTTGCAATCAACATAATTAAGTGGGGTTTGTTTTAACAATTTATTATTTTTTTATAATTTCAAATTAATTTTAATATTTTCCTAGAGCCATTAATTCCTACTTTTAAATTTAAATTTAAATGGTTCAGGAAATATTTGTTCGAATTGAAAATTTATGTATTTACACAATCCAGAAAAATCATAAAATTTCAAGGCATTGTATCCATTTATGCATTAAAAATACAACTTTAAAACAAAAATTACATATGTATGTATATAGAACCAATAAAGATCCATTTTGAAGAGGATTAAATTTTTGAAAGAATACTTTTTTTCAAGTTTTGAACTCAAAAGAGTTCATAGGCTATATTTAGTTCTTGTTTCAAAATTTTCTTTATTTTTTTCTAATCTTTCCGTATAATGTTTGCCTTTGCACAACTTCATGATCTCATTATTAATTTTATGTTTATGATTAGACGTTATCCTTTAAAAAAAACCCAATAACCACTAGTACAAAATGGCTAATTAGTTACTAATAAAATGACTAAAATTTTCAATGAAATCCACTTTATTTTTAGTGAGTGACCAATAGTAGCTAATTCGGTAAAGATTTTATAACGACTAAATTTTAGTTGTTTTTATTTAGCCATTAATTGGTTATCTCAATTTGTTGTCTAGTACCATATCTTCGTTATTAATTCTGTATTTAATTTAGCTATTGATTTTGTCATTAATTTAAATCATTGATTTGGTCATTGATTGACTATTATCTCATTAATTACAACTAATGACCAAATATACAACAAAGACATTACCATATTACTTCACCTTGAAAATCAATAAATGACCAAAAATATGACCAAATATGTTATCGCTTTATATGATACTGCAATTGTTAGCTACTAATAGTCATATATATGCAAATTTTAATAATGCTTTAGAAACAATTAATGATCAGCAGCGTTGAATAAATTGGTCGTACATAAGATATTAAACTACCTACTAATAGTCGATATATGTAACTTAGCTAATATTTGTTATCACAACTATCATTTGTAATCATTTATATGTTTTTAATAGTTTTGATATTCATTATATAACCACTAATTTTAGCTGCTTATATTCATTTTATTTACTTACCATAATCATTATAAATGAACAATTTGGTCGTATATTCATTTATTAGTGTCTATATATCATTAATCAATACAAAACTACTAATTTAGTTGTTTTAAATTGATTTTGTGTTCATTATTAATCAACATAAATTAATTTGTATGATTTAAAAAATGTCATACAATGTGCATGTTCATCTAATATGAAAACAAAAAGTTGCATATGTTAATTACAATATTAAACAATATCAAGTGCAACTATAAATAATTTCAACCACATAAATTATATTATATGAAATGTTAAAGTATTACAATATGAGCTTCCAATTTAATGTTGGTTGGACTACAATTTATACATGGAATGATGTTTCATCACTTCATAACATTATCATTGTGTTGCTAAGGCAGTGCAGGTGAATTCACCAACTCTGAAGACTTGACCATTAGTCTCTATATGTGTGTCTTATGCGAGATATTGGCTCTAAGGGTATCACTAGACCATTTTTCTTCTCTCTCTCTTTTTTCATTTGTCGCCCCAATGTTATGGCTCTCCTCTTTCTTCAATTTCTGTTTTTTAACATCAATACTGAGTTCTTTTTTCTGAAAACAAAAGAAGATACAATGCAGAGTGTAAAACATGAAATACAATGAACAGTATAATAAAAACTAAATTATACTAAAAATATTTTATACGACATATACCTCAACAATAGCAATGTGAAATCCATTTTTCCCCATACAAGTAAGAAACTCGAACAATTTTTCTTCAGTGGGGTGATAGTGGCCACTATAATGTGTCTAGATGATCTGTATAAACAAAGAAAATAAAATGTCACCATATATAGAAAAGAACACCTTAATAACTTAGTATTCAACCTTAAGAGAAAGCTTAATAACAATCATGTCAACTAAGTTATATGCTAAAAAGCTCAAGCTATAGATAACTTGTGAAAACAAATAATCTGAGGTGTGATGTTTAATATTTTTCGTTTTATTCACAATAACATTTCATTTTCTAATGCATGAACATGTGCTCAAATAACAACATGAAAGTAAAATTTTCTGATAGTAATTAAAATATTTTAACAAAAAATAGCTATAAGGATTCCAATCAATATCATGTAATACTAATTTTATCTTCAAGATTTGGTTGTTGTTTAAATGGACATGATACCAACTATTTTCAATTTCATTGTTAAAAGACAACAAAATCAAAAGAAACGTCCAAAATACAATCAAACAATAAACAGAGGATATCATGGAATGGAAATTGCTATTATAAAAAAATTGTTTACCTGTCCACCGATGTCGTGTTTGGCATTCCTAAAAGATTTGCTTGCCCAAAATAACCATGAGGTGAAATAATCACAATTACATTAAAAACCATAAGAATTCCTACTAGAAACATTTCCAAATTCGATGGCTCAGGTGCCTAAAGGATCTCTAATAGAAAATGAATCATATCCAAGACGTGCTATGCATTGTTTCCCCATCCTTTTTCCAATCACATTTCCTGTAACCTGCCCACAATAGATTCAAGTAACAATCAAACGAGCATGGAAAATTTTAGGGGCTAATATTCGTAGGTGGGCTAATTTTCCATGTTTTTTCCAAAGAAAAGGTTTGCCAATTTCCATTTTTTATAAAACAATTTCGCCCAAATTTTACAATATATAATTATTTTAACTTAAAAATCGCCAACATCATATAGAGAGTATATAGAAAATAATTATAAATTTGAATAATTTTACAAATATCTCAATAACAATTTTATAGTTTGCATATTAGGGAGTAGTGAGATTCGCCAATATTTTAAACTTCAAAATAATTTCCCATCCTTCAAATTTTCCCTGCAAATGAGCACATTGACATTTTATTTTATCTTTAATATCTATAAAATTTGAATCTGATTTGTTTCATCAACATATTAATTCATATTTAAAGCCTTCCTGAGATATGAGAAAGTATCAATCAAGTAGGACATCAAAAAAATCGACCTCAATGAGGTCCTCAAACAATTTCATATACAATATCAATATTTTTCTTGTTGTGATATCTTGGGTAGAAAAATGAACATATCTACAAAATAAAAATGCATATATTACTTATGTTCAAACTTTGTATATGGTGTATTCTTAAGCAGATTTTTAAAATGTTCTTCTCCCTTTACCAAAGTGAATTGTAGCATGGTCCAAACTATGTATCCTTTAATTCGACATCAATTTCTGCAAGACAAATGTCACACATTATTCTTTCCCATTTCTTAACATGCTATATATAATAAATTTAAAGTCACATAAAACCAAGAGCAAACCATTTTCTAACCAAAACAAACAAACAAACAATGCCTCTAGTAAAACTTCAGTATAATATTAGCAAATGAAAAGAGAGTGAACCATTTTTTTTGTTTCACTTTGCCTATTTTTGTTATGAAAGTGCTCGAGCTTCAGGAACCAACAAATGTGAGGGAAGTTGCAAACGTGAAAAAAATAATGTTGTCCTAATTTGTAGACTTCTTCAAAATGACGTAAATGATGTCATTTTCGGATGTGGTAAATCTCATAATAAGAAATGGCCACATTGGATGCAAATATTAAATATTAAAACTTGTGTACATGGCATATATTCTAATAAATTACATTGCAATGACTACCATGGGCCTCCACAAGTTATAGGTCCTCCGTATGTTAGTCTTGATGATGAAAGAGAGATGGCAATGATAAGTATGGGTGGTCCTAGTTTGTATGGTGGATATCTTCAAACCAAGGTCGACATCTCAATGAACCTAGATTCTATCATGGTAAATGTCAATTTGGTCTTTACCCAATTTCATTCCATAATAATTTGTCAAGGCTCAAGGTGAGATAATGCTCCTTCAGCTTATAATAGGGTTGCTTTTGAGATTATAGATAAAACTTATCCAAAGCAAATGGAATTTTGGGCTCCAAGAGATATGTATAATTTAAAATGATAACAATTATATATTTTTTTCCAAGATTCAAATGTAGGGATAAATTTTGTGGATTTTACTAATAGATAGAATGAGAGAAATAATCCATGAGGAGAATCTATTGGTTATTTTGATTAGGGAAAACTCGGAGATAATAAGACTATTTAGGTTCAAATCAAAGATGGTGTTGATTCTTGTAGCTTCTCAGTTGTTGGTAGTTTTTAAGGTAGGAATTTTGGTTCTTCAAGGGTAGGGTCCTTCAGATTAATTGCATCTACCTTGGTCCTCTCACCCAAAATCAAAACATAATCAATGGAGTAAATATGCCAAGTTTAGGGAAATTCCTATTTGTATAGTTGTCAAGCTTATAGTTCTTTTTTACTCTATCATAACTCTGTTGAGACCACCACCTACTCTACAGTAAAAAATAGCAGAGGATCCATTAGTCATACCTACCCATGGTCTCTTGTAGGCATGATAGAAGAATAAGTTGAGCCATTAATTAGAATTGCAAAGATATTGAGGAAAGACAATTCATTATCTAGTTAACCAATTGCACATTGAACCCTATATGTATGAGTAGCCCTAAATAAAGCTAGTTTTCTCTATCATATGCCTTGGAAAGGAAAAATCACTAACATTGCTTGTAATTTTTTGGATTGATGTTAAAAATACCTTCTTGGGCTACTCCTATTCCGTAATGGATTTGTTTCCCAGGAAGGATGAAAAATTGTTCTAATGACATGGAATCACCTTAGTGGATTTTGACCCTACATGCAATAATTTTTGCAATGATTTTGTAGATGCAATTACATAGTGATATGGGTCTGAAATCATCTCATTATTGTCTAATATTTGGGATTAAATCCTAAAATGTTGAATTGAAAGCTCCCAAATCCTGCTTGTCTATTTTAGTTTGTCAGAAATTCTTATTTGGTATAGTTGAAGGAAGTTATAGAACCCATAGAAGAATTCTATTGTCATGCTAAGTGGCTAAGGGTTTTTATCCTTTTGTGAACATTGCAGAATTGTTTGTAATTATTCCTTTGATATTTGATCCATCAGTGCCTCATTACTCACCTCACCTACAAAACTAGGGAAATATGAAGTCATCTTTAACTATCTCTCTTAAATTTATTCTATCATCCTCTTTATATTTAATGATATATGTGTTTCCCCGCTTGTTAATTGCAGTTGCTCCAATTCTCGGTTGGATTGTGCCTGACGGCCCATCACTGCGGCTTCAACTAGGCTACTCGACCACATGCGTTGTAGCTACTAAACCTGCACTTACACAAGTCTAGTTGGATGGGATAGCACTCCTCCATCCACAAACTAACTATGCTGATAGATTCCCTTCTATTGGTAATTTGTGTGCCTTTTCCCTCGCGATTTCCGAACAGTTGAGTGGTGTCGACTATTCTAGCCCATGTTTCTTCTTTCTTAGTGAGTTGTCACCTTATGCTTCTTGTCATTTTGTTTTTGTTGAGTGTGGGTTTGCCTGCAAGCCACAGTTCTTCCACCAATGATTTTCAAACATACCTTCCCACCTCTCTTGGAAAACTACACTTGAAACTATGCCCTTCTTCGAGGTTATTTTGGTAGATCCTTTTCTACCAACCAGAATGTCGGCCACCCTTTATTCGCGCAATTTTCTTTTCCTATTAGTAGTAGGATGTTAAATTTGGAAACTAGGCCCATACTCTATGTTGCACACTCGTATGATGGAGATGATGTTTTTTTTGGATTCCTCTTTCGGAGAGGTGCAATATTGATCTAAAGATCATCTTGTTCGAATGAGCATAAATATTTTGAATTTATTTTTCCACATGTGTAATTTGTCAAGGTTGGCTAGAATTGTAATGTAGGCTCACAAGCCCCAAAATTTTTGTCACTCACCCAAAGTGATGGATATAAAAAGGAGAGACATGATTCTCATTTCATCATTCATTTATTCTCTCATCTAATTGGTTCGTACAACCTTAGAGGCTTCTCTCTCCACACATGTGAAACAGGAAGTTGCAATTTTCGAACTGGTTTAGGGATTTTCTGGAAAGCGTTGACAAGCATTGATTTTGGGTCAACTCTCATCCCTTGACTGCATTTTTGAGGTCATAAATCCAATTTGGAGACGCCGTAGCTAGAGGCACAAAAATTGAGGTCAAACATTGACTTTAACTGTAGTTGACCACAAAATTGACTGTTGTTTTGACCGCAGACTTTGACTTCTATGCTAACCAGAATTGTGGACTGTTTTGCACTGTGTTTGACTATGAAGGAAGGCCAAGTTTGACTGAGTTTGACCGAGTTTGTTTGGAGGCTGAATTTTTGGTTTGACCAATGAAGACTTTGTTGGCTAGGGTATCCTGGTGACTATTGTAAAATATATTCTCTCTCTCTCTCTCTCTGCTGAAAAAGAAGAATCACAAGTATATTTGTGTATCTTTTCTTGGCTTGTAATATGTTGATTTTGTCGATTTATTTTATGTTCTATCAGCATTATTGTCAATGGTTATGTGATTTCAAATTGAATTAGGCTCATAAGAAAGATTGAAGTAAATTTCTCTAAGCATATAACATACAATGGTTAACTAAAATTAACACGATATCAGAGCTAAGGTGAAGACAAAGTCCAAGCAAGAGTGAGAAGAGAAATCACTGAAGTTGAATAGACAAGGACTAGGGTCAATGAATTCCTCATCATACTTCAAATATGATGACAAGCTGAATGATAAGTTTGATTATCATGCTTGGAAAATTTCCTTGGATCTAACATTGGAAGATCGAGATGTTATGGATTATGTGCAGGGAAAGATCACCGAGCCTTCATCTAATGCACCAGCTGCCACTAAAACAAAAGAAAATAAAGGGGAAAACAAGGTGGAGAATATCATCAAGGATTCTATTCATAAGCACTTGGTTGCTTATATCTCCGAGTTGGGAACATATAAGGAGATGTATGATAAGTTGGTTAGCATGTTCAGGGCAAGCAATGCTAATCAAATTCTCTTTTTGAAGACCAATTTGAAGAATTTCAAGGTGGACAAGGGAAAGTCCATCCAATCCTACTTCATGAGGATCACCGAAATCAATAATGATCTCTTAGCTATTTGAGAGGCTATAGCTGACCAAGAGCTCACTCTCATTGCTCTTGTAGAACTTCCCCGACCATGGTATGTATTGAATACTACTATTCTCGATAATAATAATATAATTCCTGATTTTGATGAATTCTTGACGAGATGCACTCAAGAGGAGACAAAAATGATGGAGAGAGACCATCCATCAAATGGGAATGGAAGTGACCATACTACCTTCACCGCTCATGCAAAGAAGAGGAATAATGTTGGTACGAGAAGTCAAAATCAAGGAAGAGTGGGTCCCAAAGGAAGGAAGGGAATATGCTACAATTGTAACAAGTTTGGTCACTATGCAAGAGAGTGTCCCAATAAAAGGGACCCTCTCGGAGATGATGACTACAACAACAACAATAACTTTAGCGGGAATGATCAAAGAAACAATAGGTTCAAAGGAAAGAGGAAGGATCCCTCTGATCAAAATAGAAATGTAAATGGTCAATATTTTAAGAGGTCAAGAAATTCCAAGTATGATGAATCCAATGTTGTTGATAATAAGAGAAATGAATATATTATTATATCTTCCCTCTCATATGCATCTCCTCCCGATACCCTAGATAACTGGTTGATTGATAGTGTGTAATATCCCAAAGGGAGAATGCAGTAATACTTAAACACAATATAATAACTGCAACTAAGTAAACAATAAATCTCATGACAACATCAGAATACACATATAAGCTGAGCCATGTTATTATATGGAGATGAATCAGTTACACAATGTATATAAAATGAGTAGATCTAGCCCAAGAGAAGGCCTAGAACCACCCTACAATGGTGCTGCAACTAGCACTATGTAATTGGTGAGATTACAGAAGCAATACTACGTTGTCCCTGTTGCTGCTGATATACATGTAAATGCTGCAAAGGAAAATGAAAATATAGTGAGCTTGTGAGCTCTGATGATGCCAAGATTCAAGATTTGGCCAATGTGATGGGTTCCCAAGATAACCCAGAAAGGATTTTCTAGATCTACAACTTTGGAAAAACCACCCTCCTAGGGTTTGATCCTTAATCTACTGGGATTACAGATCTAAAGCTAGATTTGACAAATAGATGGCTGAAAAATGTCGCAAGATCATATCTAAGCTTGAAGGGTTGATCCCACCTTCAAATATACAAGCTAGAAGCTCTAGATCTAGCTTCTCAATCCTCCAATGATGATTACAATTGCTGCTACACAAATGCTCATAAAAATGACACTGTAAGGGAAAGAGAGGCTCTATGCCTATTGAAATATGTTGCAATAGACTCCAGGCTTATGGAAATACTGATGGCAAGGTGAGGAGATGATCCCTCATAGGATTACTTGCTGAAATGCTAGCAAATTTATTCCTCCTTTGGATCTGCAATAATAGAGAGCATAATTCTTAAAGGGATTAATGCTTCTAAGAGTTAAATAACTCTTTTCCTGATACTAGATCTAAAATGAAGCTTTGGGAATGCTGATATTCAAGCCCAAGGTGATAGGAATAGTCCTACACTGATTCCTAAACTGAAATATTGAAGGACAACCTCCTCCTCTCAAACTGATCTTCAAAAATATGCAATTTCTGAATATGGATGTTATGCAGAAAGTAGGAAAATATATGTGGCACCAATTCTTGATGTAGAATGAAGTACAATACTCTTTCAAGAGCTACTCAATGAAAGAGGTGGGATTCCTGACCAGGAACACCCTGTGCTAAACAACGCTTGAAATCTTTGCTAAACAACCCAAGAAATCAATGGAATGTCACATGACAATTCCAGATCTAATTAATAGATCCTCAACATAAATAATATCAAGAATGTAATCATTATTGCCTTCATCTTCTTTATATTGTGTTTGAGCCTTCCCATGGCTTGGCCCTCATCTACACTGCGCTATGCATGTGGAAAAGATCCTCCCTGTTTTACTGCACTGTATTTCCAAGTCATCCATCATGTCTAGGTGCAATGTACACCCTCTCCATCATGTGTGCATTAATTGCACAACTTCCTCCATCATCTCATCATGAATGCTCCATGATCTCCTGTTTTATCTCTTCAAGATATTAGTTGATTGTGTCAACCTCCATGATCTATCTCATTAATGATACATGATCTCAAATTTCATTCACATTCGTAGTGGCTCCACTACCTCATTATGTAGATCAAGGCTTAATTAATCCACATTCACACATAAAAAGTGGATATTTATTCATCTTGAGGATTATGGGTCCCTCCACCCCTTTATTTACTTAATTCATTAAGAAAATTAAGAACTCTAATATTCCAAATATCAGGTGAAAATTTGGGAATATTACAGTCCTCCCCGACAAAATTTTCCTTGTCCTCAAGCAACTGCAAAAGTGGATGCTACAACAAACATCCTCCCTCCAAATGGCATCCTCATGTAGAAGGCCTTCCCATCTATCACAATGTGTCATGCATGTCCAAATCCAAAGATGCCTCTCTAGAATGTCCAGAATGGCCTCTAACTGAAAGGTTAGATACCCTTCCTCATCAATGAATCTCCAAGTGGAATACATATGATGACAAAAGATCTTCTATACACATGAGATACATAGGGTGAAGTGGTTCATTCCCAAAGTGGAAAGTCCCAACTCATGTACTATCTCTCCAACCCATGATACATAGAGGAGATTACACATATCAATGCCCTCATCATTAGCCTTGTTGTCCATGTAGGAATCAAACATCACATCATCATAGTGAAAAACAAGAAGTAGAGACATATGGGAAAACATAAAAAATGTCAAACCATATTCTCCTAATAACAACCAACGCAACAAAGCTTTCTGCAGCCATGATAGATCAACATGAAAACAAGTAAGAGAGCTATACTCTCTCAAAAGAAGCCACCACAACAATGCTTCTTATTGCCATGCCAAATCATCAATGAGAGTATGAGAGCCATACTCTCTCAAAAGTGGCCATCTCACCAAATGCCTCTTGCTACCATACCACATCATCCTTGTACCAATTGTAGTGGCCATATTCTCTCAAGAGAAGCCACCTCAATAAGGCATCTTGCTGCCTCATCACATCATCATCATACCATGTACAATGACCATAATCACCCAACAGAAGCCAACGTTGTAAGGCCTCCAGTTGCCATCCTCCAACAGTGTCATGAAATGTATGGTAATATTCAGCCCATACTCTCCCAATAGTAACCAAAGCAACAAGGATTCTTGCTGCCACCTTACATTATCATGGTGCAAGTCATGGAGCAACAATTTAGTAGTGGACATTTAGAATGGATTTTCAACATAATACAAAAAATCTCCCTTATGCCACATCATGTGAGAGTTATGATTTCTCCCAAATCCAAGTACATACATGAACATGAGATACATCTCAAAGAGAAATACATGTAAATATATGAGACATATCCCAAACAAGAGCAAACACATGGACATAAGATATAACTTGTGATGTCCAAACTCTTTCATCAATAACCAAAATAACCATGCCTTCTTCTTATGCATTCTTCTAATGATGTGTAAGGCATGAATCATAAAATTATGACTCATTGAGTGGTATCCATACTCACCCAAGAAAAACCAGCGCACCCATGCTTCTTTCTGGCCAGTATCATAGATCTGCAAGTAGTTTGGAAACCCCTTTCTCCATACTATCAACCATTCATCCCAATGTGGATGATGGATCTCATTCTGCAAATACTTGTTATCCTCCCATTGTAGGACACCAACCTCCTCAAACTGATGAAGAACCTTGCACTCCATGATATGTTGAATTTCACCTCCAATGAGATCTCTTAATGAGACCTTATTCTCATCCATGGCCTTCCAAAACCAATGAGATTTTGGATCTGTTGCAGGTAGAAGTCTCTCTTTGAGATGTGAGATGCTCATTGAGAAAGTATCACCAAGAAAGGAGAAAATATTTCTCATCTCAAGATGTCTACCCTTCATCATCTTATCCTCCATTGCTTCATGAGTGAATCTACCTTTAGAATGCTCCAAGAATAATGGGGCCTCATCATTAACACTGCTACTAAGTGACAACACTATAGATCTGCAAGGTAATACATATACTATCTCAAAGCAAGGTACAATATTGATCTCATAACCAGTAATTGTACATAGGATCATGCTCATCCCTTCTTCTGAAACTTTACATTTCAACTCAAGAGGCTGAATGTAATCCGTCCATGAAAAAATGGGATAGCTTTTCATCTCCTCCTTGATTAGATCAAGGGTCCTTTGCGCTGTGATATGTTTCTGCTTCAAATTAGAATTTTGATCTAATCCTTGGTTATGCATTGGCCTAGATGGCATGTCCCCATAAGTCTCAATAAGACCTACTGAAACAATAGGTGATGAATGTGTAAGCATACCTTGGATAAACTGATGTGTGGGAACCTCTTGATAGAACACAAGAGTTCCTCCAACCGGGACAATGGTGTCTCCAATTGCTGGTAAGAGAGATGACTGCTCTTCTACCAATGTACCCACGCTGGAATATTCCTCCTCTTCCTCATGCATATCCTGAATCATGCATGGGACTCTATGTGTCAAGAGCTCAAGACTATCTTGAAAATATGCAAGTATCTCTTCTCCGGATGTAAGTACTTCTGCAGCTAGTGGGGAATGTAGTGACTTCTTTTCCAGAGTGACAAGAGTGACATCCTCCTTTTTTTCCTTAGGATATGTCTCTTTGTGGCCCATCTCTATCTTCTTCACATCAAACTTCTTCCTCCACTTGTGAAATAAATCTGAATATTTAGTCACCTTTGCATGCTCTATGTGACTAAACCACCAAACATTGGCTTCACCTACAAGATGAAGTGCTGCAATTTGGACATCCTCTTTTTCAGCCACAGGATGTAGCATGAAAAATGTATCTAAATCTTTCCTCCAAGCCTTAACAGTGCTTGAGGAAGAGCCATCAAATGTGGGAAAATAGAATCTATTGTGCCTCTTCCTTCTATTTCTACTATAGGATATTATTTCTTCCTTGAGTTTAAAGAATTCTTGGAGAGTTAGACTCTCTTTGAAGGCTCTAGACTGTTCCTTATACTCCTTAAGATACAAACTGAGAGTCTCATGAGTCTCAGGTTCCTTCCTGTCTTCATTTCTATACCTCTCACCTTCTTCAAAGAAAGTGGGCATAGTAGATCTATGAGGAGATCTATGATTCTCCAGTTTTCTTTTCTGCTGATAGGAAGTGCTTGGACATTCCTCTTCAAATCTTCTTCTTGGATCCTTCCTTTGCCTTTCCTTCTTAATTTTATAGACCTCCTTGGAGAGACCTTGCTTGGATCTAAAGAGAGGAATATAAAAATGATCCTCCTTCATGATAGATCTCATCTATCTGCTTCTTCTTTTGATACAAAAGATGAAGTGTCCACAAGCTGAGCCGACGATCATGCTCTGATACCACTATAATATCCCAAAGGGAGAATTCAGTAATACTTAAACACAGTATAAGAACTGCAACTAAGTAAACAATAAATATCAAGGCAACATCAGAATATATAGAGAAGATGAGCCATGTTATTATATGGATATGAATCAATTACACAATGTATAGAAAATGAGTAGATCTAGCCCAAGAGAAGGCCTAGAACCACCCTATAATGGTGCTGCAACTAGCACTACGTAACTGGTGAGCTTACAGAATAAATACTGCGATGTCCCTGCTGCTGTTGATATACATGTAAATTCTACAAAGGAAAAAGCAGATCTAGTGATCTTATGAGCTCTAATGATGCCAAGATTCAAGATCTGGCAAATGTGATGGGTTCCCAAGATAACCCAGAAAGGATTTTCCAGATCTACAACTTTGGAAAAACCACCCTCCTATGGTTTGATCCCTGATATGCCAGGATTGCAGATTTGAAGCTAGATATGACAAATAGATGGCTGAAAAATGTCACAAGATCAGATCTAAGCTTGAAGTGCTGATCCCTCCTTTAGATCTACAAGCTAGAAGCTCTAGATCTAGCTTATCAATCCTACAATGATGATTACAGCTACTGCTACACAAATTCTCATAAAAATTGCATTGTAAGGGAAAGAGAGGCTCTATGCCTACTGAAATATGCTGCAATAGACTCTAGGTTGATGGAAATACTGATGGCAAGGTGAGGAGATGATCCCTCACAGGATTACTAGCTGAAATGCTAGCAACTTCCTTCCTCCTTTGGATCTGCAATAATGGATAGCGTAATTCTTGAAGGGATTACTGCTGATAGGAGGTCAATAACTATTGGCCTAATGCCAGATCTGAAATTAAGCTCTGGGACCGTTGATATTCAAGCCCAAGGTGATAGGAATAATCCTACACTGGTCCCTCAACTAAAATATTGAAGGACAACCTCCTCCTCTCAAACTAATCTTCAGAAATCTACAATTTCTGAATATGGATGTTCTGCAGAAAATAGGAAAAGATATGTGGCACCAATGCCTGACGTAGAATGAAGTACAATACTCTTTCAAGAGCTACTTAATGAAAGAGGTGGGATTCCTGACCAGGAACACCCTATGCTAAACATCAATTGCAATCTTTGCTAAACAACCCAAGAAAGAAATGGAATGTCACATGACAATTCCAGATCTAAACAGATCCTCAACATCAATAATCTCAAGAATGTCCTCATTATTTCCTTCATCTTCTTTATATAGTGTTTGAGCCTTCCCATGGCTTGGCCCTCATATAAACTGCGCTATGCATGTGGACAAGATCCTCCATGTTTGACTGCACTGTCTATCCAAGTCATCCATCATGTCTAGGTGCAATGTACACCCTCTCCATCATGTGTGCATTAATTGCACAACTTTCTCCATCATCTCATCATGAATGCTCCATGATCTCCTTTTTTATCTCTTCAAGATCTTAGTTGACTATGTCAACCTCCATGATCTATCTCATTAATGAGACATGATCTCGAATTTCATTCACATTAGTAGTGGCTCCACTACCTCATTATGTAGATCAAGGCTTAATTAATCCAAATTCACACATAAAAAGTGGACATTTATTCATCTTGAGGATTATGGGTCCCTCCACCCCTTTATTTACTTAGTTCATTAAGAAAAATAAGAACTCTAATATTCCAAATATTAGGTGAAAATTTGGGAATATTACATAGTGGTGCCTCAAGGAACTTCACTGGATATAAAGAGTCCCTCTCTGATTTGATTGAAAAGGATACTAATTTGGAGATTAACCTTGGAGAAAATGCCACCTATCCCATGAAAGGGAAAAGGATTGTGACCCTTCATTTAAATCAAGGTCAAGTCCTCCATTTGCAAGATGTGTTGTACATACCTGACTTGAAGAAGAATCTAGTGCTTATCTCAGTAATGGAAGACAAAGGATTCAAGGTGGAATTCATCGATGGAAAGGTACGCATTTGGAAGAGGAAATTCAAAGAAGCATTCACTCTTGGTTTCAGTGTTGATACACTCTACCAGGTTGGAGGAAGTCCGCTGGGGGCCATGTCATGCAACAAAACTCTTCAATCTGAGCTATGGCACCGAAGGTTTGCACACCTTCATTGTAAACCCCTTCCCGAAGTAAGGAAGGTGGTTATAGGTATGCCCGATTTCAAAGATGATCACGAAGGTGTATGTCAGGGTTGTTCTGAAGGAAATCATACAAGGGGACCATTCCCCTCGAGTGCCATGAAGACATCTAATATTTTACAATTATTTCATTATTATATATCTAGTATGCTGCCCGTAACATCCTTGGGAGGATGCTTATATTACATCACTTTTATAGATGACTTCTCTAGCAAAACTTGGATATAATTTTTGAAGAAAAAGGATGAAGCATTCAAGTGGTTCCACGTGTTCAAGGCCTTGGGTTGAAAATCAAACTAGGAAGAAGATACAAATTTTGAGGCCCGGTAATGGAACCGAATATGAGTCAAATGAATTCAATGACTATTACAGGGAAGTTGTCATTAAGATGGATACCACTACTGTGTATACTCCCAAACAAAATAGTGTTGCTGAAAGAAATAATAGAACCATTTTGGAAGTTGCTCGTGCCATGCTTTATGACCAAGTTCTTCTGAAGTTCTTATGGGGAGAAGTTGTCAACACCATTATGTATGTTCAAAATAGATGCCCACATTCTACATTGGACTCCAAAACTTCCGAATAAGTCTTATCCGGTAAGAAGCCAGATGTCTCTCATTTTATAGTTTTTGGAAGTCTCGTATATTTTCATGTGCTGAAAGAAAAGAGAAGAAAGTTGGATGCTTCTAGAAAGAAGGTAATGTTTGTGGGCTATAGTGAAAACTCAAAGGCATATAGAATATATGTGCTTGGTCAAAGAGAAGTGGAGATATGCCATGATGTCACTTTCGACAAAGATGTTGCTCTGAAGAAGGTTAGAAATATTCCTATCTCAAAGGGATACAAAGAATAAGAAGAAATTGGAAGGCAAGAAGAACCAAAGGATGAACTGATGCCCAAAGTTGAAGGTTCAATATATCTTATAGATCCACCTTCTTCAAATAAAATAAGACCCTCATGGCTTAGAGATAATCTCAAATATTTTGAGAGACATATTGCTCCAAGGGGAACATTTCATGAAAGTAAGAAGTAGAATAGGTACCAAGGGTATCTAGCAACCATGAGCACTATTGTACAATATGAGCCTATAACGTTTGAATAAGTCTTGAAGCATCAAATTTGGAAGGATGCTATGCATGAGGAATATGAGTCAATCATGAAGAGTGATGTCTAGGATGTGGTCCCTAGACCGAAGGATAAATTTGTTGACACCTCAAAATGGCTCTACTACAAGATCAAGCATGGATCCAAAGGAAGTGTTGAAAATTTCTAGGCAAGATTTGTTGCTTGAGGCTTTTCTTAGAAAGAAGGAATAGATTATGATGAAATATTTGCACTAGTTTCCCGCTACACCACCATCTGATCGATCATTTCCCTTACTGCATCGCAAGGATGGAGCCTACATCAAATGGATGTGAATACTGCATTCTTACATGGCTTAATCAAGGAAGCAGTCTATGCATAACAAACTTTGGTGTTTGAAGTTCGAGATAGAGACACAAATGTATGCAGGTTGAAGAAAGCACTTTATGGGTTGAAGAAAGCTCCCAGGTCTTGGTATGACAGGATCGATAACTACTTGATGAATTTGGGCTTTAATCAAAGTGACGTTGATCCAAAAATTTATTTTAAGGTTGATAATGAAAAGCCTCTCATTCTAGTTCTTTGTGTGAATGATCTCTTCTTGACAGGTGTTGACCCTATCATTCATCAATGTAAGAGGAAGCTAGCTTTTGAGTTCGAGATGAAGTACCTAGGACTGATGCACTATTTCCTAGGCTTCGAGGTCTAGCAAAAGCCAGATGAGATTTTTCTTTCTCAAGGAAAATATGTTGTGAAGCTACTGGAGATATTTGGGATGGTGGACTACAAGTCTGTGACTACTCCGATGGAACTCAAATTTAAGAAGTTGCATGGAAGTGTTGTTAGGCCCGAGTTGCAAAATCCCACCGAGTATCATCAACTCGTGGGGGCCTTGATGTTCTTAGTGAACTCACGCCCAAACGAATGTTTTGTAGTGAACACGTTGAGTCAATAAATGGTGGAGCCTCATCACATTCACTGGATTGGTGCCAAGAATCTCTTGAGATATCTTTGGGGCACAATCAACCATGGGTTGAGATACACTGTTGGGAGTATGAGGCTCCATGGATATTCTGATTTCGATTCGGCAAGCAATGGGGTAGATCGTAAAAGCACATCTAGATGTTGCTTCACACTAGGTTTTACTTCGATCTCTTGGGTGAGCAGGAAGAAAAAATCGGTTTCTTTGAGCACTGTCAAGGCTAAATACATTGCAGCAAGTATGGCCTATTGTGAAGATGTTTGGTTGAGGAATATTTTCAGTGAGTTGTTGGGGCATGTGTTGGATACCACCGTGATCCTTTGTGACAACCAAAGTGGGATTTGTATTTTTGAGAATCTTGTGTTCCACGACCGATCCAAGCATATTGATATTAGTTACCACTTTGTCCAGGACATGGTACAACGAGGCTCTATAAGGCTCAATCACATTGGGATTGATGAGTAGGTCACAAATATTCTCATGAAGTCCCTGGGGAAGGTCAAATTCTTAACCTTCCGCGAGAAGCTTGGTATCATGGACAGACCCTATTGTGAGGGTTCCGCTTGAGTTGGACTATGAACTCTGGGAGCTCCAAGGGGCTTGGGGATAGCTACTTGGAGCTATAAGAAACCACAAGGCTAGGTTCACCTTACCTTTTCAGTGTGCTCTTTCCCCACCATTATGATATTTAGCTGGTTCACCCTCTGTTTGATCTATGCCCCACATACATCTACCCATGTAGTCCGGGACTCATGGGAAGTATCTCTCTTTTGGCCAATGAGTTAGGAAATGAGGATAGAGACCATAGAATTACCGATGGAAGCATCGTGTATTTCCGTACTCTCTATGTCTAGGATGGGATGTGTCCAACAACTTGATATGGGATCAATTTTGATTGAGGTTTTTACCTCTAAACTAACTTCGGCTCAGTGGAAAGTGGTAAGGTATTTTTGACTCACTCTCAATGATATTTTCTTATTATTTCTTCTATAGAAAAGTAGAGCCAGCAAAGCATAGACAACATGATGACATGGGATTTCATGATGATATATGATAGTACATGATTGTACTGGATGACAGGATAGCACAGGTGGATAGATGGATGGGTAGGTGGAGTTCTCCCTACTTGAGAGGGAGTGTTAAATTTTGAAACTAGGGAAACAATCCATGTTTCACAGCTCATATGATGGATATAATATTTTTTTTGGATTCCTCTTTCGGAGAGGTCCAATATTGATCTAAATATCATCTTGTTCGGATGAGCAGAAGTTGTATTTTTAATTTATTTTTCCACACATGTGCAATTTGTCAAGGTTGGCCATAATTGTAATGTAGGCTCACAAGCCCCAAAAGTTGTGTCACACACCCACAGTCATGGATATAAAAAGGAGATACATGATGCTCATTTCGTCATTCATTCATTCTCTCAACTGATTGGTTCGTATAGCCTTGGAGGCTTCTCTCTCCTCCACATGTGTGAAACAGGAAGCTGCAATTTTCGGACTGGTTTAGGGATTTTTTGGACAACGTTGACCAACATTTGCTTTGGGTCAACCCTCATCCATTGATTGTTTTTTTTAGGTCAAAAATCCGATTTGGAGAGGTAGTAGCTGGAGGCACAAAAATCGAGGTCAAGCATTGACTTTGACTGCAGTGCTGACCAGCGTTGACTTTGTGTCAACCCTCATCCCTTCACTGTGATTTTTAGGTCAGAAATCCAATTAGGGAAACTATAAGTTATTATAAACAACATTCTCCCATGCCCCCCAGGTATTTTTTGGACAACGTTGACCAGCATTTACTTTGGGTCAACCCTCATCCATTGACTGTGTTTTTGAGGTCAAAAATCCGATTTGGAGAGGTAGTAGTTGGAGACACAAAAATCGAGGTCAAGCATTGACTTTGACTGCAGTGCTGACCAGCGTTGACTTTGTGTCAACCCTCATCCCTTCAATGCGATTTTTAGGTCAGAAATCCAATTAGGGAAACTATAAGTTATTATAAACAACATTCTCCCATGCCCCCCAAAAAAACAATTATGGAAAATGTTTAATCTGTAACACATAATCTTAGATTTCAGAGGCAAGAATACAAAAGGGAAAAAAAGAAAATGTAACTTCAAATTCACTCAGAGCATTTTAGAAACTATAGTACGATTTTCCATAAAACTAATATTTTACCAATATATAGAAGATATTTCCTTATCTGCAAATTCTTTGTCTGGGAAATTTGACAAAATCTAGATCATGAACAAAGTAAATCACATAAGACTCTCCCCTCCAACTAACCAGTTAAAATTAGTCCCTGAGTAGCCATGTTGTGTTTCAACCACAAAAGCATAGCTAATTCCTCTTGCTTGGTATTAATCAATTCCTATTCAAAAAGAGCATCCTTTCTCTTGGCAATGAATACCCTCATTGCAACCTCTTTCCCTAAGAGCTTGATGATTTCCATTGTTGCCTGCTTAATTATTTGTGACTCAATAGATTCAACAAAATGCTGCATCACTAATGTCACTTTTATTTCTGTTGCACTGAGAGATGGTTGGAAAATGGCCTCAACCTTCAAAGGCAACAACATTTCTCAGATTATTGGAATTATCCGACAATAAATTTTAAGAAAACACTACTTCTATTATAATAATATGAGGAAAACAAAATGCACAATCATTGCACTATTGGCATGTAGATTCATTGTCACTGATGATTATGCTAAAATAGATTTCAATAAACAGGGGAAACTAAACCATGTGGCATCGCACAGCTACTGAAGTTCAACTTAATCAACACCTGAAATTTACAATAAGGTAAGATGATTGCTCCTTCTAGTTAGGTTCGACTAGATTCCAACATATTCCAGGTACACAAACCTTATTGGGATTATCTAAAAATAAATTTTAAGAAAACACTACTTCTATTATAATAATATGAGGAAAAAAAAATTCACAATCATTGCACTATTGGCATGTAGATTCATTGTCACAGATGATTATGCTAAAATATATTTCAATAAACAAGGGAAACTAAACCATGTGACACCACACAACTACTCAAGTTCAACTTAATAAACACCTGAAATTTACAATAAGGTAAGATGATTTCTCCTGCTAGTTAGGTTCGACTAGATTCCAACATATTCTAGGTACACAAACCATTTAGCATGTTACTAATAGTGAAATTACTAAGGTAACTAGTTACAAAACTCAAATACAAGTAGTGTTGTTTCTAAATCAGTTTATTATTAGATAGGGTTGTAATAATCCTAAAATAGATGAGAAGATATGCATACTATTACTATTCGAATTGAATTAATCATATCTAACTTGTGAATCCACCACAATGCAAGATGATTCTTATCATTGGTCGTTAAATTTAGTCTACAAAACAACATAATCACTGATGCAATTTAATTCATATAAGTGAAGGCTAAAAATTACTTTGGTGCAAGAAGGTTAACAATGATGGTTGCTGAAGTAAATGGCCATAATTCTCCAACAAGTAGTTCTACACATTAATAATTGAACTTATCTCTAGATAAACAACCACAATTATTTACCATGGGGCAAGGTGTTCTGACATGTTGCTCGTGTTAGACTAGATTCTTGTTAACATCCACTAACATTAATTGGATTTATTGGACTGTCTAACAATCTATTCCAAATTTAAAACAAGATTTATGCAATCTAGGATCTCTGTTATTAGATTTCTCAATCAATTAAGTCCTTCCTTGGGAATTAATTGCTTCTTCATGATGTCATTGATTTGTGAGCTTGTGAATTGACTCCAGGATGAGTAAGGCCTACCTCATTTTAAAGGCATGCAAACATGAAATAATGGGATTTTATTGTTCACCATCCCTTTTTCAAAAATAATCCTAAATAAGGAATATGTCACTTTGATTTTTACCCTCAATAAGGAATATGCCACTTTTATTTTTATAAGCTTGCAAAGAAAAAGGCATAAAAAAGAAAAAAATCACATGAAAGGAGATCTACAAATCACACTATCTAACAATCTCTTCCAATTTTAGAACTAGATTTCTGCAATCTTGGATCTCCATTATTAGATTTCTCAATCAATTAAGTCCTTCCTTGGGGATTAATTGTTGCTTATGACATCACTGATTTGTGAGCTTGTGAATTAACTCCCGTATGAGTAAGGCCTGCCTGATTTTTTAGTGCATGCAAACATGAAATAAAGGGTTCTTATTGTTGGCCATCCCTTTTTTCCAGAACACATTGTCATATCAAAAAAAATCCTCAAATAAGGAATATGTCACTTTGATTTCTATCCTCAATAAGGAATATGTCACTTTGATTTTTATAAGCTTGCAAATAAAAAAGGCATGACAAAGAAAACAATCACATGAAAGGAGATCCACAAAGCAGACTGAGTGGTTGGTTTGCCAATAATTGTAGTAGGTATGGTGACTAATCTAAGTGGCTAATTTTCCTATGTTAAATATCATGTCATTTTCTCAATCATATGATATGTGTATCTCTCTTCCTTAAATTGGCATGTGGCTGATTTTCCTATGTTAAATATCAAATCTGTTTCTGAAGCACATGTTATGTCATGTGTATCTTTAGATGAGTATGTTATGTGTATATTTTGAGTATTTTTCTTGTTGTCAAGTTTGAAAGAGTTTGAAAAGAGTTTGTTGAGTATTCTCGAGTCAAAGGCCAGTTAGGTCTTAAAAGTATGTGAGTTTGATAACAATGATTTAAATCTTAAAGCATGCAAAAATATCCTATTAACAATTCCATTTGGACTATCTATCTTAGGATAAAGAGCATTAGAAAACCACGATTGATAGGCAAGCATTTTCCATTGTGATTTATTTCAGTTCCATTTGTATATTTGCTGACCCAAGAGAGCAATTATTTGAATGTTGTAGGTAATGGAAAGTGATTGTAACAAGTTGTAGGGGAGATGGTACTACAAGGTGGTTGCTAGGAACAGTTAGTGAACTCCCTCAAATTGTAATTGTTCCTCTAGGCACTGTCCACATTCCAGGCTACACCAATAGAGAAGCTCTGACTAAGGATCCATCACCACTACAGTATTGACCTGAATTCGGAGTCCTTAACAATATTACAATAATATGTTGTTGAGATGGACGAGATGGCATACTTAATGGAATTGGCAAAGTTTGAGAACAATAATATGAAGGTTCATATTTTTACCTCGATTTCAGAAATCATCCCATGAATTTGCAGCCATGGGTCACAGCTACGGTTCAACTACTTACCCACTCAAGGAAGGGACTTGCATCTACTCTAAAAAATTATCTCTTTATAGTATTATGCTCTGGATTTCACCATTTATTCTGTTGTTTGTATGTTTGTTCCTTTTTTCTTTTTATTTCCTGTTTGTAATATATTAGGGGAATGTATGTCTATGGTGTTTATTTTAGTACCAACAAGATCAATGGCTAACTTGTTCTACCAGCTAACAGGCTCTACTACCAAGTTACTATATGTATACACCTTTAAATTTTTATTTTTTTTAAAGGTCCATTGTGATCCAGGAGTTGAATCACACATTATTATAATCTCCAGCTTCTTCTCTATTTTGAAGTGATATTAAATATGCTACACATGCTAGTAATTTTCCATCAGTAGTGACTTGGTTGAAAAGAATATAGTGTTGGTTATAAATTATCTTATTTTTGGCTCCTATGTTGTTGGAGATGAGGCATCTCAGAAATTAGTTCATCTTTCGGATAGTTTCTTTTGAATGGTTTGTAAATAGGTTGAGCTCATTTTTTAGCGTTTAACTTGGGTGGAATTTCTTCTATTACATATTTTTGGCTCCTATGTTGTTGGAGACGAGGCATCTAAGAAATTAGTTCATCTTCCAGATAGTTTCTTTTGCATGGTTTGTAAATAGGTTGAGCTGGTTTTTTAGCGTTTAACTTGGGTGGAATTGCTGCCTTTACATATTTTTGGCTCCTATGTTTTTGGAGACGAGGCATCTCATAAATTAGTTCATATTTCAGATAGTTTCTTTTGCATGGTTTGTAAATAGGTTGAGCTAGTTTTTTAGCATTTAATTTGGGTGGAATTGCTTCTGTTACATTTTCTCAGGGCTAACAAGAGAAAGCACATTGGGAGTTTTCTATGGGGGAGAAGGGGATGACCTTCCAACCCCAGATAAAGTAGCCCAATTGGTGAAGTCAATCGTTGTCAAAAACATAATAATCTATGACTCCAATGTGCAGGTGGCATTTTGTAACATACTGAACTTTTTCTCTAAAATATTTTCTTAAGATAAGAACCTATATTTTGTTAAATTAGGAGATAAGAAAAATGTTTTTCATGTATTCAGGTCCTTCAAGCGCTTGCCCACACTCACATTGAGCTCATTATATGGATACCCGATTTAGATTTTCTTGTTTTTTCACATTATTAGAGCACGACAGACACATGGGTTACTAACAATATATTGCCATACTACCCTGCCACCATGATAAAATATGCAACTGTAGAAGCAGAAGTGACTGAGAGCATAATTAATGTTACATCCCTTGTCATTCTTGCAATGCGAAATGTACAAACAGCTCTCAAAAAAGCTGGACTCAACCAAAAAATCAAGGTCTCTAGCACCCATGCACTTAGTATACTTTCCAGATCGTTTCCACCCTCTACAGGGTCATTGGACAATAAATATGCATTTCCTTAGCCCCTTGTTGCAGTTTTTTATAGAGACACAATCTCCCTTTATGGTCAATGTTTACCCCTACTATGCCTACAGACATTCTCCTAGCAAGGTGTCCATGGACTATGCTTTATTCAGATCTAACGATGGTGTCATTGATCCCAACACAGGTCTTGTATATACGAATATGTTTGATGCACAGCTCGACGCTCTCTTCTTTGCTTTAGAAGCCCTCAACTTCATATCACTTAGAGTAATGGTGACTGAAACAGGGTGGACCTCCAAGGGAGGCTCTAAAGACCCCGTAGCAACTTCAGGAAATGCTGCTACATACAATAGAAATCTGGTCAGGCATGTGATAAACAACACTGGAAATCCTTCGAGGGCTAGCTAGGAGATTGATACATCAATTTTTTTCCTCTTTAACAAGAACCAAAAGCCTGGATTGGAGTCAGAACAAAACTGGGGACTCTTCTATCCTGATGAAAGAAAGGTTTACAATGTAGATATAAGTGGCACCGGGTTGCCCTATGTGGATGTTGGGGGAAACTTAACGTCTGTTGATGGAACCTTTTGGTGTGTACCTTCTCCATTAGCCAAATAATCTGACTTGCATAAGGCTCTGGATTGGCCGTGTGGGTCTCGTAATGTGGACTGTTCCCCAATTCAGCCCGAACAACCTTGTTATGAACTAGATAATATTGCTTCCCATGCTTCGTATTCCTTTAAATGTTTTTACTAGAAGAATGGAGCCTCATCTATGGCTTGAAATTTTGGTGGAACGAGCAATATAACCACCATAAATCCAAGTAATTTTTCATGAGTTTTTCTTATATTTTGTTTGATTCCTACATGAGAGTTTAATATAGGATGTCTTGATAATTGGAGGACGCCTCTACAATATGGAATGAATAAGTAACCAAGTTTTTATGTGTTTGAACTTCCATTGCTTGTAGGATATGAATCTTGTGTGTATCAACATCTAGCTAAATTCCTATATCTAGTGTTTCTTGTTAGTTACCCGTATTTTAAGTTCTAGTTGTTGTTCATTCTACTTTTTTTTTCCCTGTTTGAGTATGGGTTTAAAATGTTAGTTTGGACATCTCGTTACTAAAACAATCTATAAACATAATTATATTAATGTGGTTTTCTTCTGGCATACTGTGTAGTATCGTTGTGGTGTCTAGTTGTTGTTCCTTCTGCTTTTTATTTTTTATTTTTCCTGTTTGAGTATGGGTTTAAAATGTTAGATTGTACATCTCCTAACTAAAACAATCTATAAACATGATTATATTGAAGTGGGATTCTTCTGGAATACTATGTAGTATAGTTGTGGTGTCTCTATAGTAACATTAGCTTGCCTAGCCACCCTGCAAGGCCAGATCACTGATGATCCTGCATTTTTCTCTTATATTCTTCTTCATAGATAAAATTTATGGAATGATTCATGGAGGTCTATGGGCTCTTAGCCATTTACCTATGATGTCCAAATCTAAAAATTTGTGCACATTAAATGTTTCTAATTTTAAAGCTGAATATTAGCAGGTTTATAATTCTTGTAGTTCTCATTGGCTAATCCTAGGGACTAGAAATTACTAGAGTCTCATTACATTGGAGGTTGGGTTTAGGATCTACACTATCTTAAAAACCACAATCAGAAGCCAATCGCCTTTATATCTTATTTTCTGAAAATTTATGACTGACATACATATTGTTATTGAATTTGAAGAACCCTAACATGCAGTAAGGATTGTATCCCCATTTTCCTAGGCTAGCTTATAATTTGTCACTATACTTGTCTATAGGGATGCCGTATGAGACATGAAATTGTGATCATCAGTTGAAAAACACCACTGTGTGTTGCGTGCTGACTACATGTGGGTCGATTTCATGCACGTTCGGGTAAAGAGCACAACAGTCATTGTCCTACATCCATTTACCGCCTTCTGACTGTCCAAAAAAAGAGACCATTCACCCTTGAATGTTTTTAGAGTAGTGATATTTCTGTCTGTAGACCAAGAATTTCTTGTAATTTATGAGTATATGATAACGCAACTAACTTGTTTGATTTTGATTGTGCATAAATGGCATAGTGAATACAACCGATACGGCATCCTCATCCGGTGTAGACTCCATTGCTTCTTTTTCATGGCTAATTGGAAGGGTAACAACATTATTTCTAGTTCACCTCTTGAAAATACTCAAATAGCTCTGAATCCATTCATGACTTGAAAGCTCTTTCTGGTGCATGGAATTTCCTCTCTGGTTTATGCGCTTAGCATCGATAGATTACTTCTAGCCTACGACAAAGTATTTTTGTTATGTAAATTTGGTGTTTGAGGAAATAAGTAGATGGGAAAGATCTTCAACATTGATTCTTTTCTGTGAAGGAAAGGAATTTCTTGAACTTTTCCTCTATTGAGGTTGGATCTGTTACACAATTTCTAAGCCACAAGTGAATAACTTGAGCCTCAACTTTAAAAATAAGAGAAGAATAATTTGGTCTTGTAGAAAAATAATTTCCACCCACATTTAACATTATTTTCACTTATAATGGACTCCCAGCCACATGATTTATCTAACAAAAATGTGCTTGCTATAACACAATTCCTACATGAAACAATGCTTGCTGTAACACCATTTCTGCTGTTATCACCAAAATAGGACTTGATAGGCTGCTCATCAAGTCAATCTTAGTGTAACTATTTCAAACCAATCTTTTGGTTGAGGTTTAGCCTCCTCAACCTGAGAGGGCTCTCTCAAAGGTTAATGATATAAGTTATAGATAGATGGCTAACTCTGTGGTTTGTGATTTTTTATGTTTACAGGTTGAAAGTTGGAGACTTGCTACCATTGGGCTATGGAGTCAGTGACAGGGATAAAGATAACAAATAACTCTTCTTATAAAATTGAGGATTGTATATACTTCAATGAAAGAGTGACACATTCAGGAGTATCTCAATAACTTGAGGTTCATAGGAAGTCAGAGCATGTGGTACACGAATTCTGAGTAATGATACATCAAGGTATTCAAAAGGAAAGTATTTAAAGTGGTTCATCAAAGCTTAACACTTAAAGGAAGTCAGAGCATGAATAACCATGAATTCCGAGTAATAAGTATTAAAACATTGAAGAAAACCATCCAAAGATAGGACCCAAGAACTCAATTCACCATAGTTCAACACTTAAAGGAAGTCAGAGCATGTTCCTCCATGAATTCTGAGTAATAAGTATTAAGACTATGGAAGTAAAACATATCAAAGATAAAAGATAAAACTCACTGAAGTATACTAAGAATCTCAGGTCCAGAAAAGTTGTATTGCTTTTGTATATATCTGTCTCTCCAAAGCAATTACAAAAGTAGTATGTTCTCATAACCTTTTCCCACAACCTTTGTAGAATTCGACCTCATTATCTTTATAGACCATTTACAAAATAGGATAAGCTTATACTCCATTAGAATTCGAATTCCTATGCTTTGACACCTACTCGAACCATAAAACATGGTATTTTTTACAAACACAACTGTAAAACTAACATAGAGTCCTATTACAAATTGACAGCTATAATGCCTTTGAAAAGTCCTAATTCTAATTAGACTGAAACTCCTAAACATGCTTCTAATCAACCTTATCTAGTATTTAATTCATCCTTTGACACCTGATATCTCATCAATTCGAATTTTGATGTTGTCTTCAACTTTTATGTAACCCTGCTGCTGATGACCCAAACTGTCCTAAAAATTAGGAGACAAATTTCCTGTTTTTTAGCCCTTCACTTCCATTTTTCATCTTTGAGCACTTGTTAACATTGATAGATTAGTTTCATATGTGTCACATGTGTCAATCATTGCCTTGAAACCTTTAATATTCCAGCTGTGTAGAGTTCCACCTTCAAAATGATGTAAAAGGATAGAGAATAGGTCTGTGCTATGAAAGTAGCGTGTTTTCGTAGCGCAGTTTGTAGGTCATTGTAAAACCTTTCCTTTAACCATTTTTTCTCCTGTTTTACAATTTTAACCTTCACCTGTAATATTCATGCTTCCACCAGCAACATTTATACTCAAAATTATCATTCTTCCCTCCAAAATTCATATGAAAAAGTGCAAAAAGACATCTTCAGCAGTTTTGTAGCGCGCTACGAAACTGCTGCGCAAGCTGATTTTGACACAATCTTCTAAACGGTCTTCAAATTTTTTTAGTTTTGGATGTATATACCTCATAAGTGCTAATATTATTTCAAAACATATAACTTATCCTCAAAAACATGATCTTCATCAACATTTGTCTTTAGCTTAATGAAAAACTAACTTATAAATTTGACCATTTTTCAGCACTGTTTTTATCTAAAAAATAGGTGTTGAGACAGAGCTTGTATCTCCTCATAAATAATTTATTTTGAGAAACTGAAGGAGGCTTTTGTAGGCCATTATTTCTTGAACAAAAAAACCGCTTGGGTTTTTTAAATACCTCTCCTACTGTCCCGAAACTATCTTTGAGCAACATGTGTAAAACAAGAAAACTATGATTTCTGAAAATAGGGTTTCAACAAAAGCCTTGTATCTCCAAACTAGTAACACTTGTGAGAAACTTGAGAGAGGTTATTGTAGCTAGAGATTTTATGAGGAGAAACCTCTTTCATAATTCCAAAATACTTTTTAATGTGACCCGAAACTAATCTTTAAGTTGACTGCTAAAACTAGAAAACAAAGTTTTTCTCTTCATGACTTTCAGCAGTTTCGTAGCGCAAGGTGAGTCATCAATTTATCCCACCTCATAATTAATTTAAATAAATGGAGAGAGGTTTTTGTATTTAGGTATGTTAGGAAGAAAAATCTCTTTCAGTTTTCAAAAATGTGTTTTCAGGTGCTCAGGAACCCCCTTGGAAGTTGACTACTAAAACTAGAAAAACAGGGGTTTTGCTTCATAGTGCACTACGAAAAGACAACGGTTTCGTAGCGCAAATCACTTTTTTTGAACTATCTGCACTACAAAAGTGTGGATTCCTTTATGATTGCAAAAATTTAACCCAAAACTTAATGGAATGACTTCTAAATGAATGATGAGAATTTTTAACCATGTAATGAGGCTTAAAGACCTTATTTGGAAATTGAAACTGACTTTTTAAGACCTAAAAAATAATGACCTACCCTTTATGAAGACTAAAATGAACTTTAGACCTACTTGAAACCATGACCAAAAGCAAAGTTGACACAATGATGTTTTGAAAATTTAGGGTGTGATAACAGTGGCTCCACTAGGGATATTGTGCCCCCTGTGGTACACTAAGAACTAGTAGCTCCAGTGCTGCTATCCATTCCTTAGAATAAAAATCTGAAATTTTTCCAAGCTTCTCCTCAAGCTTTAATGATTTCTGCAAGAAGGACTCAAACTGCACCTACTAAAAAAAAAAAATCTCAGTTACTTTGAGCTTATTTTCATACTCTTACCTACCCTAGCAGCTGCAATCTCCACTTTAGCTTAGGAAACATGATATTTCCAATAAAGCCAATCATTTGTCTTTTTTGATATTTGAGGCTCTTGAATGCATTCGACCTCAAAATAATCATGATAGTGAGATGACCAATGCCACTGAAAATATATCTGATCTTCATAATAAAAATGAAATTGAAACACTGGAAAATAAAGTTCTTCCATGTATTCAGCTATACGGTCCCAGAAAACATGATCATTTTGATGACCATCATAACATTCTGTATCTTCAAACAACTGATTCTCAGCCACACAAGATTCCTTTGATATGCTATCCAAATTCTTTTCAAAATGATTCCCACAAAATGTAATTTTCCTCATTAATATGATCATTCTTTGATGTAAGTTGCTGCAAAGTATGACATAAAAAATCAACCTTTTCCTCAACCCGAGGCTTATAAAAGCTATTTTCCAGTATTTCTTCTTGTTTTTTGCAATGATTTTCATATTCTTGGTGATCAGAAAATTGATAAGTCTGCTGCAAATTTATATCAAACTTAGAGGATGTAACATGGTTTTCATAAGTAGACTCCTGCTAATTTCCATGTTGCATTTTATAGGATGTTATCCTTTCTTCTTGGTGTTGAAATGAATTGTTATGAAGAGCCTCTAAAATTTCCTCATCCATGAATTCATCATCATCATAAAAATCCTCTAGATATTGAATAAAACTCACAGAATGTTTACAACAATCTTTGAACAGAAATAAGGAGGGATGACACTCTTTATACATCTCATATAATACATCATGGAAATTAGCAAGAGAATATAATGAATCATTTGCCAAGCTCTTATACCAAGGCCATGCTTTTCCTTCTAAAGTGGTCATAAACATCTTCATGAGATAATCTTCAGGGAACTGAGCCCTTAAGACTGTGTACATGAATATGGAACCTAACCAAATGAAGAGCAACATTGTATTTCTTTTCATCTTTGAATATAGGAAGATCATCTAACCATTCAAAATTTGGCATAGGATTTGGAAAACCAGGGATATGAGACCGATTCATAGGAGCATACATGGTATTTATTCTTGTAATGGAAGTCATCTTGAAACTTCATCATGCTACTGATCTTCTAGCAGCGGAATCACCTTCCAATTTTTTATTTGATATGTGGAGTCGCCACGGTAGATGCAGCCTCGAAAAGCCTCTTGAGCTCCTGCTACCTTCAGAAGTTCAGCTTCTTGATCTCAGGAATGAATAATCTTCAGGCTCCCGGTAGACGCACCAAAATGTTATCACCAAAATAGGGCCTGATAGGCTGCTCATCAAGTCAATCTCAGTGTAACTATTTCAAACCAATCTTTTGGCTGAGGCTTAGCCTCCTCAGCCTAGGAGGGCTCTCTCAAAGGTTAATGATATAAGTTATATATAGATGGCTAACTCTGTGGTTTGTGATTTTGTATGTTTACAGGTTGAAAGATGGAGACTTGCTACCATTGGGCTATGGAGTCAGTGACAGGGATAAAGATAACAAATATCTCTTCTTATAAAACTGAGGCTTGTATATACTTCAATGAAAGAGTGACACATTCACGAAGATCTCAATAACTTGAGGTTCATAGGAAGTCAGAGCATGTGGTACATGAATTCTGAGTAATGATACATCAAGGTATTCAAAAGGCAAGTATTTAAAGTGATTCATCAAATCTTAACACTTAAATTAAGTCAGAGCATGAATAACCATGAATTCTGAGTAATAACTATTAAAACATTGAAGAAAACCATCCAAAGATAGGACCCAAGAACTCAATTCACCATAGTTCAACACTTAAAGGAAGTCAGAGCATGTTCCTCCATGAATTTTGATTAATAAGCATTAAGACTATGGAAGTAAAACATATCAAAGATAAAAGATAAAACTCACTGAATTATGCTAAGAATATCAGGTCCAGAAAAGTTGTATTGCTTCTGTATATATCAGTCTCTCCAAAGCAATTACAAAAGTAGTCTGTTCGCATGACCTTTTCCTCCAACCTTTGTAGAATTTGGCCTCATTCTCTTTATAGAACATTTACAAAATAGGATAAGCTTATCCTCCATTAGAATTCGAATTCCTATGCTTTGACACCTACTCTAACCATAAAACATGGTATTTATTACGAACACAGCTGTAAAAATAACATAGAGTCCTATTACAAATTGACAACTATAATTCCTTTGAAAAGTCATAATTCTAATAGGACTAAAACTCCTAAATATGCTTCTAATCAACCTTATATAGTCTTTAATTCATCCTTTGACACTTTCTATCCCATGAATTCGAATTTTGATGTTGTCTTCAACTTTGATGTAACCCTGCTGCTGATGACCCAAACTGTCCTAAAAATTAGGAGACAGATTTCTTGTTTTTTAGCCCTTCACTTCCATTTTTCATATTTGAGCACTTGTTAACAGTGATAGCTTAGTTTCATATGTGTCACATGTGTCAATCATTGCCTTGAAACCTTTAATCTTCCATCTATGTAGAATTCCACCTTCGAAATGATGTAAAAGGATAGAGAATAGGTCTGCGCTACGAAAGTAGCCTGTTTTCATAGCGCAGTTTGTAGGTCATTGTAAAACCTTTCCTTTAACCATTTTTTCTCCTATTTTACAATTTTAAACTTCAACTATAATATTCATGCTTCCACCAGAAAAATTTAAACTCAAACTTATCATTCTTCCCTCCAAAATTCATATGAAAAATTGCAAAAAGACATCTTCAGCAGTTTCGTAGCGCGCTACGAAACTGCTGTGCAAGCTGATTTTGACACAGTCTTCAAAAAATTTGAGTTGTGGATGTCTATACCTCATAAGTGCTGATATTATTTCAAAACATATAAATTATCCTCAAAAACATGATCTTAATCAACCTTTGTCTTCAGCTTAATGAAAAACTGACTTATAAATTTGACCATTTTTCAGCACTGTTTTTATCTGAAAAATAGGTGTTGATACAGAGCTTGTATCTCATCCATAATGTATTTTAATAAAATGAAGGATGATTTTGTATAAAATTATGTCTTTAACAAAAACCTCTTCTTTTTTTTTTGAAATACCTCTCCTACTGTCCAGAAACTGTCTTTATGCAACATGTGTAAAACAGGAAAACTCTGATTTCTGAAAATATGGCTTCAAAGAAAGCCTTGTATCTCCCAGATTATAACACTTGTGAGAAACGTGAGAGATTTTATTGTATCTAGAGATTTTATGAAGATAAACCTCTTTCATAATTCCAAAATAATTTTTCATGTGACCAGAAACGGATCTTGAAGTTCATTGCTAAAACCAGAAAACAGAGTTTTTCTCTTCATGACTTTCAGTAGTTTCGTAGCGCACGTTGAGTCATATATTTCTCCCACTCATAATGAATTTGAAGAAAATGAGAGAGGTCTTTGTATTTAGTTATGTTATGAAGAAAAACTTCTTTCTTTTTTCAAAAATATGTTTTCAGTTGCTCAGGAACCCCCTTGGAAGTTGACTACTAAAACCAAAAAACAACGTTTTTGCTTCATAGTGTGCTACGAAAAGATAGCGCTTTCGTAGCACAAATAACCTTTTTTGAACTAGCTGTGCTACGAAAGTGTGTATTACAGTATGCTTGCAAAAATTTAACCCGAAACTTAATGGAATGACTTCCAAATGAATGATGGGACTTTTTAACCATGGAATGAGACTTAAAGACCTTATTTGGAAATGGAAACTGACTTTTTAAGACCTTTAAAACTATGACCTACCCTTTATGAAGAGTAAAATGACCTTTAGACCTACTTGAAACCATGACCAAAAGTAGAGTTGACACAATGATGTTTTGAAAATTTAGGGTGTGATAACATCTACTGTGTGAATGTGTTAGTTAAGGAAAAATACATATGATTCATCAGCGTACTGACATATGAAAACAAACCAAAAGAAAAAGAACAAGGAAATGATACTTACCTTTTGCACACATTGTGCAATCCTTACTCTGTCAGGCCAATCGAGTACCATCCCATATTTTTCATCCAAAAACTGCAATATATTGTCGTTGAGTGCAAAATCATACACAAGAAAGCACTCGCCTCTGCTTATGGAGCATCAAAAGCCTCTTAACCTCACCACATGAAAGAATCTTGAGACCCTCTTGGAATTCTAATTCCTCCATCTTGAAAATCATCTTACTGATGCTTTTGATTACCACAAAAGACCCTTCTCTCAATAAACCCCTTGTAAGCAACACAATAGTTGTTTTTCCCCAACAAAATATTTTTCAAATAAATAATGTGTTGCAGATTCAATCTCCTCAAGCTTAAATATAAATCTTTGGAAGTGTTCACAACCTGTTCCTTCATCTTCCAAAGGATTCCAACCATTTTAGTACTCTACACTAATCAATAGTGACATATTTCCTTCCAAAATCCTTATTTATCGATACTTAGTGTACTAATTGTTGTCTCGTAACCACTTCTAATATTCTGTTTTCTGTTAAGGCGGGAAATTTGAAAATTTGAAATTCAAATTTTGGCTCCAAGTGTTAAGGTTGGCTTCACCTCCATAAGGAAATTTTTTTATATATATAGGTATCCCTCATCTTCATTGGAGATCATCCTAAAAGAGTGCATTCAACTCTTGGGTAATTCTTTCTTTGGCAGCCACAGCTTGGAGAAGCAAGGAGGACGTGTCGTATTGATCTCCCATAGGTTCGAGTAGGAGCAGGAAACTAGCCACAGGTTTGAGGGTAGTTCTGGGTGATGTTTTGTCATCATTTTTGAATGTGAATCTCTTCAAGAGACGACAACATTCTTTGAGTGGAGACACAGATCAGGACACTGGTTTAAAGGTGAGTTTTGGGGTTTATTTGTTCACGCTTTGTATTCTACTTCAAACCATAGGAAATGTTGCTACAACAGCTAGTATGAAATCATGTGTGGAAGGGACACATGACCTAATTTGAGTCCTTTACCTTAGCTGCATTAAAGGAGAGAGGGCCGCAATGTAAAAAAATAGTTTAACCCTCCTTTGTGTGCATATTCTTATTACTGTTAGCATAGGACTACTA
Organism: Pinus albicaulis; assembly: GCA_034641835.2. Lineage (NCBI taxonomy): Eukaryota > Viridiplantae > Streptophyta > Pinopsida > Pinales > Pinaceae > Pinus > Pinus albicaulis. Next base: position 942,469,198 of record CM076570.1, read on the forward strand.
TTGGATACCTTGAAAAGGAACTGCAAGTCTTGGATCATTGTTGGACATCTTGTAAAGTACAAAAAAGAGTACAATTCATTGGAAGAAGGTTATTGAGTGACTGTTAGGAACCCTAACTAGGCAGTAAGCTTCAAGACTATTTTGAATAGTAATTTAGCAAGTCTATTTTGACTCATATTATTGTACTCTCTCTGCTGAACATTGGATGTTTATAATAAGAAGAATTAATCAAGGGTTTTCCCCGTCTTGGTATTTTTCCCTAGCTTGTACCATATCCTTGTGTTATTTTGTCTTGGCTTGTCTTCTGCACTTAACATTTATGTTCTTTCTTTAGTTACTATCAGTAAGATGATAATTCATGTGTGGATTAATAAATGGGTTTATAAGGAACATTGAAGTAACTTTATTATGCAAATAACATGTTAATCAAAATTAACATGGGATTAGAGCCAGGTGAGAACAAGCCCAAGACTAGAGTGAATGTGATAGCAATCACTGAAAGAAGTTTGTTGTCAAAGTATATGTGATCTCCTCCCTCTCCGAAGTTTGAACAAAATGAGGTGGACTATGAGTGTAGACTGAATAATTTATTTATAGTAGAAGGAAGGATGGATCTCTGGTAGTTGCTAAGTTATTCATTTGTAACGATCTTTTAAGGTCGAGATTCCAGGACTGTTTTAGGGCCACTTCATTTGGAAAATATGCAAGTTAGAAGAATTATGGAACAACGTTAAGGCTTCTCGACACCTATGTCTCAGACCTCTCGCTCCTGAAGGTATAAGATTAATGCCATATGTTTCTACTCTACTCTCGGACAATGGTATGCTCCTCCATCACGATATATACCTCAACTCGCATCTCAACAATATTTCCAATTCATCATTGGATGTTCGTTATCTGTTGAAGAACATCACCTGAATTAGTTCTCAAAGTACCAAACTTTTCCAGTGTATGCTTGCGGTCTTTTCCCAAAATATTAAATGAAAAAAAAACACTATTTATTCTTGTTGTCGTCCTTGTATAGTCTTGAATATTTGCGTGGAGTCCTAAAGAAAATCCGTGGGAGCTTGCAATAGTCACAACCTCACCGATACTCAACACAACAAGCTCCAATATGTGCACAAGGTCATGAAATTCTTTGAAAGTTATCAAATTAAAGTCACAGTTTATATCTTCAGAAATCTCAACTTAATTCATAGATCATGTCTTGAAATTTTTTGGAGCTTACATGCATAGTTCCTATTCGAAGGGTGTTTATTTTTTATTTATTTCAATCAATCTTGGAAGATTCTCGTGACCTACTTGCACTTCATCTTTGTCATGCATAACTCTATGGAAATTCTTGAAAGGTTAAATTCTAAAGCAATTCGTATCAGTTGAGTATCGTTGTGATATATAATTGGGTGGGTATATATCATCTAGAATAATTCAGTTATGAACTTGAACCTGAGGTAGCAATTTCCTAGGCTAATACATTGAGTCTACAAATTTTTAGACATATTGTATGCTCATTTAAAAAATTTTGTGGAGCGCTTCAGGCTGAATCTTGAAGAATTATTGTTTGAGAGTTAATGTTCTGGTTATTTTAAAGGCAATTCATCCCTCCTTCAATAACTGGTCTATGCATTAGATATGAAGCATGCATTTCATTAAGGCTGAGTCTTCAATATTATTTGAGACAAAAATGATGTTTCCAGTGAACAAAATTGCACAAATTTAAGGCTGAAAATTCAGTGATCGGATCTAAAAATCACTAATATGTAGCCCCTTCCTAAGAATCTTATATGAAAAATTTGTAATTATGTTAAAGATGTGCATTTAAGATATTATAGTATATTTACCGAAGAAAAATTTAAAGTGATCTTCTAAGGCAATCATTCGTATCAAATTCAGATTTGATTGAGATTTCCCAAGGTTCAAAATTTGAATATTGACTGTATGTTGATCTGAAGCATATCAAGGTACTAAATTTATAGTCAATATATATAGTTGAAGGTTGGTTTTAGGTATTTAAGGCTTCTCTTCAAGGTCATCTATATCAAGTGTGTCAAAATCTGAAGTACACCTCTTACGAAAAGAAATTCAAAGCAAATCACTCTAAGGCAGTTTCGATGTGAATTACTTGGCACCTCCATACAGTCAGGGATATCAATAAAATGAAGTACAACAATGTATTCATCCTAAGAAGCATCACCAGTAGTATCATTTGTTGAAATGAGAAAAATTTCTGGTCCAAGTTTGAGAACTGTGGTAAAGGTAGATTGGTTATGTTTTTTATTGCACACCTGAAGTATTCATACAATAGTAAGGAATTCTAACCGATTGATAGAAAGATTGTTCCCTAAAACAATTTATGTTCTAATACAAGTTCTAGTGTGTTACTGTTATATGTTGTGTGCCAGTACAGTGACACAACGGGATCATTACCAATATTGCTAGGATTTTCACTTGAGAGATAAGACTAGCTTGAATTGTGTAATGGAAGAGAAGGTTTTCTTGGATGAGGATGGTTCAAGTACCTTGGTATCTTCATTCATTCAGTAATACTTATGAAATCAGTAATAAGGTTCTATTGATATACTGTTGTTGAGGTCTATCAGTTGAATAGGAAAAACATGTGAGAGACTTTAGTTGTGCATTTCTGAAGTTTGGTAATTGAAAGTTTGCTGATATAGTTGCAGCATGATAATGTCTCATCTTAAAGATGAGGAGAAGATTTACAAAGGCTGAATTTTCAATTGAAGTAAGTCTTCAGAGGGAGCTATGGAATCCCTGGCAGAATGGCTTGTCAACTCTTCTTGCCTAATGATTTTTACAATAGAAAGACCATGTCATAAGACGTTGATCTGCAGAAGCTGGATGACTATGACTGAATGGACTTGATTGATAATAGGTTGCATATAGCCCAATGGTTATGTTTTGGGTGAAGTTACTTTTTTGATCTTCAGAGGGAGCTATGGTCGGTTTATAGCTATTGATGATGTTTGTCCACAGACAAATATCCTGTCTATGTGAGAGGGAGTTGTCTTAGCCTTGATGCACTTCTTCCTAAAGCTTAAAATTCTAAGAAAATGGACAAGTTGCTGATCCGAATACATAAAGAGGCTCTCATGCTCAATAAGATATCCAAGTTAACTTTGATATGTAGTACTCTACCAAAATTTTTGGATTGGCATAATGATAAATTGAAATAGCACTTCTAGATCCTATATCTCTTGGGATCCACATTTATTTTATGGATGACTGAAGGACTAAAGTTTGGGAGAACTACTAAGGCTAAATGAATGAAGTAGCTAGCATGGCCTATTATGAAGACACTTGATTCATGCGAGCATGTGTTGGAATCCACTGGTTAACATCAGGTGCCACTTCATTTGATATGGCATAGTGGGGAGCAATCTAGCTCCAACATTGCAAGATGGATGTACATGTTACCAACATCCCCTCAAAACCCCTTGGTAAGGACAAATTTAACTTCCTTTAGAGAGAGAGGTTGGGTGTCCTAGAAAGACCCTACTATGAGGGTATCATTTGAACATTTAGCTCTAGGATCCCCTCGGGGCCTGGGGTACTTCTTTGAGCTATAAATGATCCTAAGGTGAGTGGTTCACCTTCCCCTATAAGTGCACGGTGTACAGGGTGAGTGGTTCACCTTTCCCTATGACAACTAACATGTGTGTAGGATAAGTGGTGCACCTTCCCCTATGTTTGCGGACACATGTGTGTAGGGTGACTGGTTCACATTCCCCTACATATGATGAGATATGCATAGGATGAGTGGTTCACCTTCCCCTACGACATATGAATAGAATGAGTGGTTCAACTTCTCCTGTGGGTACCCCAGTGAGGGATGCGTTCAGGCATTTGGTTGTGGACATGTCAGGACATGGTTCATCCTTTTCCCCACATTTAGGATGCCCATTCCTTATGATTGATGGTTGACATATCAGTGGGATGTGGTCCATCCTTTCCCCCATTGTAGGTTCATTCCTACTATTGTTGGTTTGCATGCATGTAGGATGTGGTTCTTCCTTTCCCTACTCTCAATTTTTTGCATGTGTGTAGGAGGTGGTTTATCCTTTCCCTACATGTGATTATGATGTGTGTTTGTAGAATGTGGTTTCTCTTTTCCCTACATGTGATTATGATCAAGGTGTGATATACTCTTTCCCTGTTGGTGTTTCTGCGTCATCTTACCCATGAAGTCTAAAAATCATGGGAAGTGCCTCTCATCTGGCCAATGAGTTGGGAAATGAGGATAGAGACCATATCACTACCGATGGAAGCATCATGTATTTTCGTACTCTCTATGCTAGGATTCTTGGTGTTTATCTACTTGATATGGGACCAATTGAAGTTATACCTCCAAACTAACTTTTTTCAGTGAAGAGTGGCAATGGCTTGTGACTCACTCTCAATCAATTATTCATTATTATTCACATCAGTGTTCAACGAAGCAGAGAAAATATGACATAGACGGTTAATGATGAGAAATATGGTTCATAATGGAAGGATGGCATGATGATCTATGGCAGCAGATGGAGTGGACGGTGGAATTCTCCCTAGTTGAGAGGGAGTGTTAAAATTGGCAACTAGGGCCAAATTCTACTCAGATATGCACAGTTGATGGAGATGATCATTCCATTGAATCCCTCTTTTCGAGAGGACAAAAATCGACCTAAAATCACCAAATTTGGATAAGGAAAAATATTTATTTATTTAAAAGAAATTCCACAAGACATAACCTTATTAAGGCAGGAAAATTGAAAAATTTGAAATTCAAATTTTGCCTCCAAGTGTTAAGGTCGGCTTCACCTCCATAAGGAAATATATATATATATATATATATATATATATATATATATATATATATATATATATATATATATATCCTAAAAGAGTGCATTCAACTCTTGGGTAATTCTTTATGTGGAGCCACAGATCAGGACATTAGTTTAAAGGTGAGTTTTAGGGTTTATTTGCTCATGCTTTGTATTCTGGTTCAAGCCACAAGAAATGCTGCTACAACAGCTAGTATGAAAGCATGCATGGAAGGGACGCATGACCTAATATGAGTCCTTTACCCTAGCTGCATTCAACAAGCGAGGGCCGCAATGTAAACAAAGACTTTAACCCTCGTTTGTGAGCATATTCTTATTACTGTTAGCATAGGACTATTGTTAGCTGCCTTGAAAAGGAACCGCAAGTCTTGTAGCATTGTTGGACGTCTTGTAAAGGACAACAAAGGGTACAATTCATTGGAAGAAGGTTACTTAGTGACTGTTAGGAACCCTAAATAGGCAGTAAGCTTCAAGATTGTTTTGAACACTAATTTAGCAAGTTTATTTTGACTCATATTATTATACTCACTCTCTACTGAACGTTGGATACTAATAATAAGAAGAAGTGATCAAGGGTTTTCCCTGTATTTGGGTTTTTCCCTGGCTTGTGCCATATCTTTGTGTTATTGTGTCTTGGTTTGTCTTCTAAAATTAACATTTATGTTCTTTCTCCCGTTACTGTCAGTAATATGATCATTCATGTGTGGATTAACAAATGGGCTTATAAGGAACATTGAAGTAATTGTATTATGCAAAGAAAATGTTAATCAAAATTAACACAATCACACCCACAACACTGGAAATGCTTCGAGTTTTAAAGGTTTTGGAGCAATTTTGTCAGCTTCTTGAGAAATATGCATATTCTAAGTGGGTCTCTATATTCCAATTGTCTTGCTACAATAGATAAGCTATGTCAACAATCTTCTCAGCTTTAATATTTTGATTTTTTTACTCAACTAGTTAATTCAGCTTTAATATTTTGGTTTTTTTACTCAACTAGTTAAGTCAGCTTTAATATTTTAATTTTTAGGAGTTGAGTTAGGTGCTGCAGTGTCCAAGGTTCATTAAAAGTATGCTACCTATTGTACCGTGATTTTTCGATTGGCTTTGTGTACATCACCAAATTTTCTGCTAAGGATTCGTGGAGGGTGTAAAGCTGTTTCACCAAAAACTATGTTGCCAACCATGCAATTGTCAGCACATATGCCTACACTACTGCACAAATATTTCCTGAATAGTTGTGTGGAGAAAGAATATACTCAGCGGACAACTAACTGTGTGACCCCCTTTTTAGTCATTTAATTTATTGGAAGGGGCGACAGACCCTAATGCTAAAAATGAGATGGAATGGCTTTCATTACGCTACCATCTAAGGGAAAAGCTTCCATGTCAACCCTGTATTGAAATGAGGAAAGCCAATATATTTTCCCCCTCTTCAAAGAGAGATATGATTATGTCAAAAACATGAAGTTTTGTATTTAGTTCATTTCTAACCCTCGATATCTTTTCGCTTTCCTCTCCAAAAATTAGGTGCCACTGATGGGGCTAGTGGTTCTATCCCTTCATAATCAATGAAGGATAGGCTATTGAGTGAGCACTTACCAATTCGTTGATATGTTCTTGATTTGATTCCCCATCAAGCAACCCCCTGCAACAATTGATGACCTTTTCTCTTGTCATCATGAATCCAGCAACCCCCTGTGGCAATTGATGGCCTTTGTTGTTTGAGGCGTAACATTGTTTGAGGCCCTCAAGCGAATAATTATTCTCTATCGCCCTTGGAAATGGGTTGAAACAACCTAGTTAATGCCGAGAAAATCCCTAACCGAAGTGATAAGCAATTTTCCAATTTATTAACATATAGAATTGTTTTGATCTATATTTTAAATTTTTCTGAAATGAATATTTATTCAGTTTATTTGAATTTATTTTGTAAATCGCTATCAGTTCTTCATGTAATCTCAGCTTTGTTTGTTTAAAGGTATGGCTTAATCAACTTTTTCAGCAATCCATTACATTTTTTTCAGGTTTTTACTCTCAAAAATACCTATAATTAGTTTGTTTGAGGATGCTTCGAATTTTTATAGAAATTTGATATATTTGGTTTTAAATTTTGAGAGGCTTATTTTTTTCCTAAATTTACTATAATAATGGCGTTAAATTGATTTTTCAACTTTTTTTTGAGACTGATACATTCTTACTTAGATTAAGTCTTCGCTATAGAACTTAACATGCAAGCAATTTTCATTGTCCGAATTCCTAGAGATTTTGCCCATTTGTCTATAATAATTGTTCTTTATCAAGGAGCTACACCTTTTAATCCTGATGACATGAGGATCACCCCTTGTCCTTATGAGGGATGGATATTGTGATCTTTTAAAATAATTATTGGGTGGTAGGGTTTTTACTTGTGTTTTATAGTTATACGCTACAACTTTATGAGCCAGCTTCACCTTGTACTTTTGTCTTTCTACCGGGTAATACCATTGCCACACATTGTACTTTTGTCTTGCAGAAGAAAATCAAATTTTTTTGGTTTATTTGGAGACCTGAAGAGCGGATGTTACAACCTTTAAAGCCGATTTAAAGCTGCCACATCATTGTTATCCTAATAAGAGATTATTTTTAATTTATATGGTTTACCTGTCTTTTAATAGTGCCCATCCATGACAGAAATTATTACTTCCCATTTAATGGCAGTGAGTAGGAGAACCCATCCATTGCAGAAATTTTATGGGGAGGCTTTGACATTTTTATGGATGTTTCGTTTAGTGGCCTAAGTATTACAATTATAAATATGTATATATATTTTTTACCTTATGTGATTTTTGGTGTATAGGATAACTTTTAGTGAATTTCCAATTCTTTTTTTCAAATAGGGATATGAGATAGGCATATAATGTGGCACCTTACAAGTAATGTGTGTCTATTATTATATGAAATGATGGAAGGAAAAGACTTGAGTTGGATCTTGCATGCATTTCGCATGTCCGTTGAGTGCTCCATTCATTACCACACTTGGATCATCCACCTCGCTTATTGGTACAACCTTTGAATGAACCCATGTTGTCTGATAATTATTTGCATTAATGAATAGGTAAGGGCTTAAAATCCAATTCATTCATATACTCTCAAGAAATCTAAATGAAAATGCCTCAGAAGCAGGCCATCATCTGGAAAAAATTCCCCTGGAAGTCAGTTGTATCCTTGCTACAACTTTTTTAGAAGTAAAACACGATGACCTCATGGTGTCAGCTATGGAGATGAAGACAATTCTCCTTGCAGAGTGGAAAAATGACACTTGAATCATGATAACCAATGTGAATATATCAAATCTCATCGTTGCCAGTGAAATTCTGGAGGGTTTAACCGGTATATAGAGTTTTTCTACTGTGAATGTGAAGGATGGGAAATTATCAGGTACATAGTGTTGGTTGTGTGGCTTTTGGCATTATTATCTATGCACCCCTACGCGGTTACTAGCACAGGGAGAATACAACAAATTTATTTCTGGTACATAGTGCTAGTTGTGTGGCTTTTGGAATTTCTATCTATGTGCCCCTACACATTTACTAGCACGGGGAGAAAAAAAAAATTGATTTCCGGTACTCTAGAGAGAAGGAAATTGCGAGAATTGGAAGGCAAGGGAGATTTGGAAGGTCTAAAAAAAATAGCTGGTTGTAGACTGAGCATTAACCCGAAGCTGGAATGGGGCTAGAGGGAAAGTGACATTTATCTTCTTCTCCACCCAACCCATACTCCCTGAGGGAAAGTAACATTCTCACCCAGCTCAACTATGAAGGAAAAATATTATCACTGAACTCAAACCTTACTGAAAATAGGCCTCGTTACCGAAGAGGGGGATCCATACACCATACTTAATATTTTCGGTTGTTAGAAGGGCCTCATTCAGGTGGACTCACATTAGAATAGGCTTTGGTGAAGTAGGTAGGATCCTTTCAGACTAGACTCGGGTTAGGCAGCAAGACCCCAATGCAGGATCTTTAGTAGAGAATGTTGTTTGTGAAACAGGTCATGACACTGGACACTCATTCTTATTAATGATATAGAAACAAGCTTACCTCCGATAGGCCAAGCACACCCCACCCCATCATGAAAGTTGTCGATTGCTGCACCGAAAGAATGCATGCACCAGCCAAATAGCAAGCAGCATGAGGTAAGGATATCAATCATTGAATAATGATAAATGGAAGCTCATATCAATGAATCTTACTTGTTGATTAAACAAAACATGTGTGTGTTGGTTTAGTTTTTCTTGATCGTCCATTTCAACATTGTCGAATTGTATTCATGCCCTAATAATTGTGTTCATGCCCAGAGTATTAAATTGGCACAATTGTGTTCATGCACAGAGTATTAAATTGTGCCAGTTCAACCATATGTCCTCCATTTAAAATCAAATATATATTATGTAACTTCTATGTAATATTTTTTAAACTTAGAATATAATTTTTTTTATCATCGCATTATTGAAATTTTCAAAAATAGAAAATATGTATACTCAAATATATTCATATTTTAAAAACTATGATAATCAATGTGATTTGGATTCCATTTGTTGGCCATTTTCACTTAGCCGCAATTAATCTTTCCATTTGTGGAGGTGTGAATCATTTTTCAAACTATAGTGATGTTCTAATAAGGGATTATACATGGGTAAAACAAACATTTAAATGATAGTACATACCTAAAAGCAATTTTTTCTTCAGATGTTCTGTCTCCACATGATTCAAGAAATTTTTTCTTCATATGTTCTATGATCGACGTGATTCAAAAGCTTCAAAGTAAGCTGCTACAGTGACTGAAGAAATCAATTTCACTGAGTCCATGTTGGATGCAGCAGTATGGGAGTAGCTTAGTGCTTCCTTATCTAAGCATACATCCTCTACGAGAATATATCCTCTAAAGTAAGCAGAGGTCGAGATAGTAGAAGGCTTCGGCTTGTGGAAAACTAATTAGGAAGCATTCACGACCTTCACAGCAAGCAACAACGAGCAATACAAAGAGATAGACCATCACAATCAAGATATCCATAGCCTAAAACAACAACAATAAATGAGGCAGTATAAGTTAAGCAATTCCAGTAGATGCAGACAGTAAGCGATGCTAGTATATGAAGACAGTCAAGCGATGACAGTATATGCAGATAGCCACATTTTTGTCTTGACGGGTGGTTAAGCGGTGCCAGTGCATTAGTTTTGTCTTGACGAGTGGTGAAGAGGTGCTAGTGCATGCAGATATTTGGTTATCCTTTATTATTTTTCCTCATTCACATTAATTCCTTGACCTAATGCTACCATTATTACTAGTTTCATCACTAGTTAGAGATAACCACATCAATGTAGAATGATCCATTCATCAATGCCTTGGAGCACCATGACTGCTATGAGCGAAATTCTAAGAGCATGGATGTCATTGATCAAAATTTATGAGCGGCTTTCCAAGACAAAGTTATAACATGAACACCAAATAAGCATGGAATTAGGTTTGAGCCCTAAGTTTCACCTTCCCAAAACAAAAAATCCACTTAAGGAGTGTCTTTCTCTTCTACTTTGTTGCTAGGAATAGCTTACATATTTGATTTTTCATTTCTCTTAACATAAAAAGATGCAAACATTTTGCATATTACAATAATTGTGTGCAGAAGTATGGCATGTCAGCATAATTGGCTACAAAATCTTTGGATACCTAGGAAAGTCAAGGCATTTTCCATGTTAATGCTCTTGAAATTATTTTCATATATCGAGGTTTTTGCAGATGGATATCTTAAAAATAAATTCAAAAAAAATAACATGGAAAACGTCTTGCCTTCTTAGGGGTTGGGTTGGAATGGGGTCTCCTAACAAGCTATGAACCGGTCCATTTTGGTTAATTTTGATTATATTTAGTATAGCGCAGGGGTTTTGGGGCGGGTCAAAGCCCCGAACACATTGTAATGGGTCAAAGGGTAAACTAGGGGTCCGAAAACCATGGGTTGCAGACCATAGGAATGATGAAGCTAGATTGTTATAAATAGAGATGTATTTTGTATCGAAAAGGATAGGATTTGACGAGCTATTGATGTGATCTATTTCGTAAGCTATCTGTTGGGTTTTTGGGGGAATAGACTCCTGCTGGCTGCGTGCGCGGAGATCCTAGTCCAGCTGTGTGCGGACCCTGCTGTTGTTTGCGCAGGTTGGGAAGGGAATTGTAAGGAAAGGTTGATGAATGAATGAAAACGAAGGATTATTAATCTAAAATTGTGAGTACTATTGAATGAATTGCTGCTAATTACTGTTTTATGTATTTTCTATCCTCTTGATGTGAAAGTCCATGTATTGAATAATTGGATCTAGATTTGTTCGCTCTGGTTATATAATGTTGTGTTGATATTATGAAAAGCATATAATTGTAGATATAGTGCATGTGGATGTAAATAGATACCTAGTTAACTCTTTGAAGAAGCAAGGGAATTTTAAAAGAAAGCAGCCCTGCTTCCCTTACCCTTCCTTTCTCAGGGTGAAAACCTAATTCCAAAGACTCCACCCATATCGCTTTGTGAGATTAGACTGCCACAAAAGCAAAAGTCACTACCGAAGGCCCGCAGTATAGGGGTTTGTTGGAAAACCTTTGCACACCAAACCTTGGTCAGACCCTCAAGCCAACAAATGGTTCTATTTCCTAAACAAAACTGAGAGAGGAATCGAGTAATGACAAGAGAATATTGGAAGCTTGAAAGAAAAAATATCGAGGACTATTTTGAGAGACAAATCCAGGAGTTTGCAGTGAAAGAAAATCGCAGTGAGAAGTTAACGATGGAAATATGGAAAAATAGGTACGTCCTTACTGAAAGCCACAAAATATTCTTTGTGACTTTTGCAATTGAACTCCAAGAGTGGCTGGCCAGACTGGTGGAATTCCAGAAGTGCTAGAAGGATGAGCGGGTCACTTTGTGGACCCCAGGGTTTCTCGAGCATCTTGAAAAAAATGATAATACTATCACACACATGGTGGATCACTGGGTGGATAGCGTGCTAGGAGGATTTGTAACGGAATTTTCCATTAATCAGTTTGTATCATACTCTGAAGCTAAAGGACGATTTTTCAAAGGATTTTGAGGCAAGTTCCTGAGGACATTACAATTGCTGATCAAGAAATTACTGTGTGAAAAGAGCATTCTGTATAGTCATACAGACTGAATGACCTCGGATCGAGATGGGAGCGCAACCCGCAGTGGTAAATACTATCGAACCAATCTTGACGGGGGGAGATCCACCTACAATCCGTCTCAAGAACCTGCTATGAACGAGCCCTTGGCTATATCTCCACCTCGGACGTGTAAAGGTAAGAACTCGTTTGAACCACCACCTTTTCTCGACAGTGATATGGTTGCGCAATTGAAACTACCTACCTTCAAGGGGGTGGGAGAAGAGGATATGGACTAATTTTGGTTTGTGGAATACTCTGTCTGGACTGCGCAAAATGTAGCAAGTGACACAATCAAGAGGGCGCAGCTGTCGTTAGCATTCAAAGATAGAGCTCTGGACTGGTATATGCGATACATTGCCCAGAATGGGACTGCTTCCATTCAAGATATCAAATATTCTCTGAAGCAACAATTCCGGAAGCCGAAATCTTATTCCCAGCTGGTAGCAGAGGTAAAAGACTTCAAACAAGTTGTGTCTGAGTCAGTATGGGAGGCTGATCAACGACTAAAGAAAGAAATTAGGGATGGAGGGTTCGAGTATGATGATAGACAACATACGGAGTGGTTCATCGCCATGTTGTTACCTCACTTGTGTACACTAATGGAATAGTAGACCTTTGAATCACAAGAGAAAGTTGTGGAAGTCGCTATGAAATAAGAGGTTGCGCCCTGGGAGGATACATCCGCAGGGGTACAAAAAATCCAGGAAAAACTTGGGGCTATGCATATGGAGATACAAAACCTACGAAAAGAGCGAGGAAAGGACATTTGCGCAGATCTCTGGTGCATACGTTGGCAGGAATTTGGCCATACGAAGGATCGGTGCCCTCTGCTGGCTGACTATATGCAAGCAGGAGGGCCTAGTTCGATACGACCCAGAGTAAGTAGGGAACCTGTCCTATTGCGACCAAGATCAAGTGGATCTACACTTTGGTGTGATGACTGTCGGGTAGCAGGCCTACATGATATGAACCATTGCCCTCGGCGGGGTGCGTATGTCCCAGAACTGAAACAATAATGGTGTCAATTCTATTGATCATTCGGACATGACGAGCAGAACTGTCAAACATATGACTTAATGATGGATCACGGGAACCTATATCGAGTACAATCAGACCCTGCATTGCCAAAACTGGCTGCGCACTTTGGAGGATCACCGACCTGAGGCAGAGGGGGTCAGGGAGGAAGCGCAAGCTGAGGATGAGATCATCTAATCTATTATAACTGTGGGGAAATAGGACACTTTTCTAGAGAATTCCCTAATCCCACCAGGTCATCGTATAAATATTTCAAACAGTTGGATCATGAGGTATATGACTACCCAATTTTAGTAGCCAATATGCAGGAAAAGCATCCTACCCCTACGCAGAACGTATAGAGGGTTAAAACTGAGCTGCGAGAGGCAGATCTAAGTGTAAAGTTCATGACATGTAGTGGGTTAGATACCCAGGGAAAGAAAGGAGGGCTTGACTTGTGAAAAGAAGTATCTTGCAATGAACAGGCACCATCAACAACCCATGCACAACCTCCGGTTGAAGAAGGAATTGAGACCTTTTTAAAGGCATGTCTAAAGTTGCTAAGGAATCCAAAGGCAGTAGGGAATCTCCTAGAATTACTGAATACCTGTGAAGCTTGGCTCACCTTAATCCCTAAGATCAAGGACATACACAAATTGGATACCAGGAGAGAAATACGATTAACCGCACAAATCAAAGACTATGAAATGGATTAGGTTATCTTAGATCTGGGATCGGATGCCAACGTCTTACCAAAAAAAACATGGAAACGAATGGGAGAACCTAAGTTGGAATGGTCTACTATCCAGCTATGAATGGAAAATCAACAAAAGATCATACCTCTGGGTAGATTTCCAAAATTCATGGTGGACATCGCAAGAGAAAAGGCCCTAGCTGATTTCAAAGTAATAGAAATAGTTGAAGATGCAGACCCCTACCCTACGCTCCTTGGACTGGATTGGGTGATAGACATGGGGGGGATCATCAATCTCAAGAAATGTAGAATGGTGTTCAAAAATGAAGGTACGCGTGTCATAGTACCCCTGGATCCCACAGAAGGTGCGTGGTATACCGAGCCATCCTATGCAAAGGAAGACTTGGATCACATCTACAAGATAACTATGTAGGATGAAGACTGGGTTAACCCCACAGATGAAGGAATGCTCTATTGGGAAAAGGACAGTGAATGCTTTTCTGACTCTGATGAGGAGCTGTAGAATTGGCAAAGCCAGTTGCATGAGGTGTCGGCGCTTCGCAGCCTTCAAACCATCCAGAATTTCTGTTATATTTCTACCACAGACAGAACCTTGCCTTGCCAAGAGGACACAGGTAATAATCAGCAGCCTATGAAGCCTAAGCCTCCCCCAGAATGCAGGACAAAAGCACTACCACTAACCCGATATGAAGCACCTACGCAGGGATCGGTATTCTTGATTCAAAGGAAGTATTGGAGTAGGTTGATGATGCGGATAGACATCCCAGTGGCCGGGTGGGCCCCAAGGATAGTTAACCTGTGTGGATGCCTGCTGATACAGGGGTACGATCGGCCATTGTCCCAACAGACTTACCATGGTACCACTGACCTCAGCATGCGTAAGATTACGAACCTAGCTACAATCATGTGTACCTGGGAGAATCTGCGAACATCTCAACCAATAAATAACATACGGATGTGTGACATAGCCTTCTTACACAAGGATGTTCTGCCTCCGAACAACATAAAGACCTCAAAAATACTCTCGATCGCCTTGTAGGATCACCTCGTGTCAACCCCTTTTCAAGATACGAAAACGAACCTCAAACGTCACCTATGCGTTGAAATTTCAGGGACATGACCTTGGGCACGAAGGAGGACCATTAGCACATCCCGAATTAATGAGAAAAGACACTTAAAAACATGAAAAACGAGTGGTAGATCATTAATATCACCATTTATGATAAGCACGGTCTGCAAGATCGAGGGTACGCACCACACGCGAACTACCTCACCATTAAGAAACTTCAGTGGGGGGGCGGATGGCTGGAAGACATTGGGTTGAGCTATTTATGCACCCTTCAAGAAGCATTGGTTATCCGCATTCTGGTTTTTTATACTCATTCATACTTTATGTAACACTCGTCTCTCTGTTATGGACCCCAACTCGCCAAAGGAACTGTTAAGAGGACATGGGGACACTAAGTGCAGTAATAGGAGTGCGCATGGGCTTCTGCCCGAAAGGATTATCTGTGAACCAAGCTCAGCAGGAACGCTGCGGTACCAGGACCTACTGCAACGTCTCCGCCATTTCCAAACCCCGCCTGCTAGAAGAAATGTATGTTTACTCCCCCACACTTCCATAGTTCACACTTCTGAACCAATTATTGGGGACATTCAAGTAGACTTAGCGCAGCTATCTACTATAGAGTTATGAAGACTGTCTTCCAGAGTGATGCAAGAATTCCACCGCCGTGACCGAGAAAGGCGACAACAGTATGTCATGCCCCTAGAAGAACGAGCCCAGCGAGTTTCCATGGTCACTAATGCAACAAACATCATTCAAGAACAACTGGTGCAGGGAGCCCAATTGCTTGAAGTGGCTACACAGCTATGGATGACAGTACAGCAGCACCCCACGCTTCAGCATGCCCAATGGGAATTGCTGCAGGCAGAAGATATTCTAGATCAAGTCCGGGCCTCCACACCTCCTCCCATCCCCGCATGGCACCTGGTCGCCATACAAAGGATTGAGGACCTTCATCACTCCAAGAAGGTCGTATGAAAAAAGTTGAATCCATGGTCTGATGCCGCACTCTAGCTTGCACATGATGCACAGTTCACCATTGCATGCCTCCACCGATTGTTAGAACAAGTTGCTGCGGATATCGATGGGCCTGCTTCTCTGACGATGATCAACATTGCACAACATGCTGCGACCCAAAGCAAGGAAGTGCTTCAACCACTCCTTCGCACCCTGGCTACCTTGCACGTGCAGATTGAAGGCACGCCACCAAAGTGACTCGGGACGAGTCACAAGATTGTGTTGGGGGACTGTTGGAACAGGGTCTCCTAACAAGCTATGAAATTGGTCCATTTTGGTGATTTTGATTATATTTAGTATAGCGCAGGGATTTTGGGGCGGGTCAAAGCCCCGAACGCATTGTAATGGGTCAAAGGGTAAACTAGGGGTCCGAAAACCATGGGTTCCGCACCATAGGAATGATGAAGCTAGATTGTTATAAATAGAGATGTATTTTGTATCGAAAAGGATAGGATTTGATGAGCTATTGATGTGATCTGTTGCGTAAGCTATTTGTTGGGTTTTTGGGGGAAAAAAATCCTTCTGGCTGTGTGCGCGGAGATCCTAATCTAGCTATGTGCGCAGGTTAGGAAGGGAATTGTAAGGAGAGGTTGATGAATGAATGAATACGAAGGATTATTGATCTGAATTGCTGGTAATTATTGTGTTATGTATTTTTTGTCCTCTTTCTGTGAAAGTCCGTGTATTGAATAATCGGATCTATATTTTTTCCACTCTGGTTATATAATGCTATGTTGATATTATGAAAAGCATATAATTGTAGATCTAGTGCACGCGGATGCAAATAGATACCTATTTAACTCTATGAAGAAGCAAGGGAATCTAAATAGAACGTAGTCCTGCTTGCCTTACCCTTCCTTTCTCAGGGCGCAGAAACCTGGTTCCAGCACCCACCCATACTACTTCGGGTGAGATTGTGGCCTGCGAAATCAGGTCACTGCCGAAAGGGCCAGTAGTATAGGGGTTTGTTGGAAAACCTTGCACACCGAACCTGGGTCAGGACCCCTCAAGCCAATAGGTTGGGTTGTTGGGAAATTTTGCCTCTGATAGTGTAAAATAATTTCACTCTGATGAGTTGGTACATTATTCTTATGAGGAAAATTACTTTAATAACTCCAGCTCAGGGATTCACCATATAAAACTTGGCACGTTATTATTAAGCAATTTATCTAAACATAACTAGCTTTAGAAATTCTAAGGTAATTCCCACCAACTATTATGTTGGGAAAAATTCAGATTGAATGACATAACAGATCACTGATTCAAAAATTTATTGAAATTTTGATGGGAATCTATCTAGGCCACTTCAAAATGGGATTTGATCCAACATTCAAAAAGCAAAAAAATTCGGTTCTTGCATACTTACTTGTTCCAGTAGGATTCTCTGGTCGGCGCAGGAATTGGGCTCTTTGGCAATAATTGATGGAACGGAATCCAGCAGTGGTCCTGATGGAACCATTCCATTTTGTGCCTGATTAGTCCCACGACTTTCCGTTACGAATCCATTGGAAAGTGATGTTGCGTCTTCTTCAGGGGATTATTTTCCCTACATTTGAATCAAAAAATAAGAAATATTGGAACTGACGAAAGGATATAAACAAAATCTCCACTTCGGGGCAATCCGAATTGATTATAATTTTGTGATAGTCGAATCCTAATACCTCTTCATCCATGGTTTATGGATTGTTGTTCAAGGAAAATGGGATTTGTCTTGCCTCTAAATTTGATAGGGAAGAAGCTCCAAGGTAGTCCTAGATCGTGGCAGTCCGTGAGGAGAATATGGAGGAAAATTTGACAGTAAGAGGGATCTGGGAATTTGTTGTGCTCTTCATGTTCTTTGTGTTTGTATCTTTTCTTCCCGCACAATGTGCTCTCTTCTTTGTGTTTGCATATTTTCTTCTCGCGTAGTGTGCTTTTTCATGTGGGCTAGAATTGAGTGGGTTGGGTTTTTGGGTTTGTAGGGAAGAGAGAGAATGTACAGAGTTCTAGAGAGAGCATGCCTTTTGGGAAGTTTAGTGTAAAGGTTGTGTTCCATTGGCACTTTGGGTTTAAATATTTATTATATATATATATATAGAAATTTTTTATTGTAAGAAAAATTATATATAAAAGAGATAAGCATTTCTAAATAATTATAGTTGTGATGAATTAATAAGTTAAAATAATGGTAGTTTGAATTGTGATCTAATGTGGGTGTGTATAGGACATTTCAAGAGAAAGTAATATTTATTTATAACTCTCTTGGTGTCATAAAGATGAAAAATTCTTTCAACCCATAATATTTTAGGAGTTGTCCAATTATTTATTAGTCTCTACCAAGGGAGGGCTCTAGTAATCAATTTGTTTGTTGACAACTATTAGTTTAGTATTGACCACTGCAACTTGTAATGTTCAACTTTGAAAAATAAATATTTATTTTTGAATATTATTAGGAAAATTTTCAAACATTTGATTGGACGGTAATTTGGCCTTATTACAGCCTTTAGAGAAGATAGTGTCAAGTGGATTCACTCACATATTTTATGCCATAATTTATGGATAAGGTTGTAATATTCATGTGTTATTTTTAGATACTTTTGCAGTGATTTTTCATTCTTAAGCTTTGAAGGAAGTAAATAACATATTTGCCATGAGTTACTTCGCATCATTTAAGAAAGTCTTTGCATAAAAAATGGATAGGAATAAGATGTAAATAAACATATTTACTAAGACTTGTCAACACTTGTTTAGGAGTAAAATCGTAAATGTGTAGACTTACTAGTGGTTGCTACCAACCAAAATTTGTGAAAGTCCATGTGTCTGAGGAGCATGCAGAGTAGATGGCAACATTGGACCAAATGCACTATTTATAGTGCCAAGTCCAGAAGAGACTAGTAGTGATTTGGCGAGGCCAAAATCAACTCACTCATGAGAAGCGTAAAAAATATGGAGACTTGGTTGGTGCACTTTGAAGGGCACGTTTAGTGTGAATTTTGTCCTCTACCACCTCTAGGAACAGCCTCGGACAACCCTGCATCCATCACGTCGGACGACTAGTATGCTATCTGGTGTTCCTTATGTTTTATCTATGTTTTGGTGCCTCTCACCCAACCGTTTATGGACTATGTCCCTAGTCTCTCTTTTGTATTTTTGTCATCTGGTGAAAATTTTGGTCAACAAACTTGGTCGGGGTGAGACCACCTATTTTTTAAGTGGCTATATGTACTTATTTTTCCCTACATGAATAGAACATTGACTTAAAAAAAAACAAAGGTTCATACAACATTACAAAAATAATTAATGTTCATACCTAAATTAATAAAGGCTCATACATATTTACTAAAAATGTCTATAAATATATATTTTAGGTTTATCTATTTAGTATTTATCTAATGCAAATATGAAAATTTAATACTAAAATTAAATGAACTCACACTTTTAAACTAATTTATGGCCAAAGATTAAACATCAATATAAATATTAATTTGGCTATCTAAATATTACCTTTACTAAAATTATAATGAAGGAATTAGTGTAAAGTAGATAGATGATACATGAAATTATGTTAATTGTAGATGAATCCATCTGCAGTGTTAAACTTTAGAGACAAAAGGGATTCAGAATTTTAACACTGTAAATTTAGAGACCCCTGTAGTGAAATGTAACAATTCGGTATCAAAATTGCAATTTTATATTTATGGAGGGACATAACTAAAAATCATTGACATAAATGACTAATTCATATACTTGTTGTACTTGTTATTTGGTCATTTTTTTATTCTTGGACTATAATAGTCATTTACATTAATCATTATTAATTTTGCCACTTATTATATAGTTATATATTTTAATCCTAGACTAAATTAGTCATTTAAGTTAGTCACTGATTATCTAGTCATATATGTTATCCCTAAACTAAATTAGTCATTTAAGTTAGTTTCTTTTGTTGGAAATGTTGTCATTGATGGCAAAGAGAGAAGAAAAATAGCAGAGTAGCAGGGGCAGCAAAAAGAGAGGCAATGAAAGCAGCATAGAAGCAGAGAGATAGAAAAAGAGGCAGCAAGATGTAGAGAGGGTCGAGCAGTAGAAAAAGAAGCAAGGCAGCAAAAGAAGTCTACAGAGAATACAGAAAATACAGCCCAAGTTGCAGAGAATACAGAGAATACAGAGGATGCAGAGACAGAGAATACAAAGACAGAGATAGAGAAAATAATGAAACAATGAAACAGTCAGGCACAAAGACACAGACAGAGAATATAATGAAACAATGAAACAGTCAGGCACAGAGACAGAGAATACAAAGATAGAGACAGAGAATACAGAGTATATAATGGAAGGGTTTATATGCAATGGTGAGAGGCGGGAGCTACAAGACTGATGAGTTGTTTTTTAATAGAGAAAAGGCGTGTGTATCATACGCGCTTATCTTAATTCTAGTCTTGAAAGCACCGTGGTAAAATGCTGAAGAAATAGGGTTAACATATAGAAAGTGCGAAGTCAAGGGCGAATGTGGAATAATGTGTTAACTATAGTGAAAAGTCCGGTCGAACACTGTTCCAATCCCGAAGTGGGCTTTTGAAACCATTACTGCTCACGTCGCAGCGCTTTTGGCCCGGGGTGAAACAACTCCACAAAAAATGCGATCCAGTGTAAATTTTCCACGTCATCGTGACAATACCACCCTCATCACTTGAATTCTAAGTGTTAACTCTCAGCTATGGAAAAAAAGCGATATCGATGGGGAGCGTTCGATCTGGAGCCCAATGGATCTGATGGCAATCGCGCTAATATTTGCACAGGTGATAACCTAAGGTATGGTCCATTGATTTATGTTGAAAACTTCTCATTTTACGAGTTTCGATGTGTGGGGCCTGTGAATGAAATACATTATAAAATGTTGGGTTAATGTTATAAGCCATGGTTGGAAGGTTATAAACGCTTGCGTGTTTAATTAAGGGCATCAAATCCATTGTTATAGCATTAAGTGATAAGGTCGGGAGTATGAAAGTGTTTTATTATATCATGTTCAAACCTTAGAGAGTGGGTTAAGAAGGTTGTGCATCGGTTTAATACATTTGATATAATAAACAAAGGAAGGGGTTAAATATGATATGAGCACTGTATTAAAAAGTGACCAAGATTATAATACAAGGCATATATATATATGATTTATGTGCGCTGAAATTAAATTACCAAAGGTCTCATATATTCGGGGTAAATACAATATTTGACTAAAGTATTATCTTATCAAAGGTTAAGCCCGAATTGATTTCGAATGTGTAAATAGAATGGAAATATAAAAGAGGCAGAGTATATGTGTAGTGTGGGCCCCCATGTAAAAAGAAAAGTTCAATGCATGTTTATTCCGAGAATATTAACCCAAGCTGAAGGATATATAAAAGTTGAAGTGGTAAAGTATATATATGAAACAATATACATATATACATATATCTGTGAACAGTGAACCATCGCATCGGAGAAAAACATAACAACGGAACATGTCAATAAAGGTTGCAGTTGCGATTGCGATAAAGAAGTGGACCTGATATGTTATAAATGGTGACTCATATGTGTTTGAGTTCCGGCTTAAAGTGCATCGAAGTGATTCATCGCATCGAAGGTGAAAGAGTGACAAACAAATTGAAAGTTCCGATGGCGATTAAGCGATCGGATGATAGCCGTCGGATTTGCTGAAGGATGGACGATGGATATGAATCGTTTGATTATATGGTGGGGCCTTCGCTAATCACATCGGCAGAAATCAAATGACCAAGTCACAGGAGCATTATGAATGTTGCAATTGCAATTGAAATAAATGAGGCGGAGTATAGCTGGTATGTGGGCTCCATTCAAAAGAAAAGACTAATACAGATTTGCTCCGAGTTTTTAAACCAAAGCTGAAGAGTTAAAGGAAAGCAAAGCGACATATATATATATATATATATATATATATATGTAAAACAATATATACATATTTACATATGTGAACAGTGAATCATCGCATCGGAGTGAAAGCAGAGCATCGGAACATACAACTGGAAGTTGCGATTGCGATTAATCGCAATCGAAAGTATTCAAGAGGTGATTCATCGCATCGGAGAATAGAGCAAGTTCAGCGAGTGGGCCCGAAAGGGCATTTTATGTATTAAAATGATTTGTTATTGTTATATCACCGAGAGTTATTTGAGTTATATAATGTGGTAGTTTTATATGCAGAATTTACACAACAGCAGTGAACAGGAGAGCATACAGAGGAGAAAAAGATAGAGAAAGCTGCAGAAGAGACAAAAACGTAGTGATCCAAAAGGCTGAATGGGTTGATTTGGAATTCACATTGTAACTAAATGTAAATGTTTTAATTGGCTTTTATATTTTTTGTGATGCATTGGCAAGCCTCCGGAGGAAAACAAAATCCTACTATAATATTGAAATTCGTACATATTGTTATATTATTTTTATGAGTTGGACAAAGGAATGAGAAGGCAGAAGCCGAATAGTCATGGATTTTCACTCCAAATTCTCTGTAGAATACAAACAGTCAAGAGGGAAATCTATAAATGATATCTCATATATATTCATAAATAGTTTAGAGAATGTAGAGTATGAAGAATTGAGGCAGAGAAGATAAGAAGAAGGAGGAGCAGAAAGATATTCTATATGACATATTGAAGACTAAAGGACTGCACAAAAGAAGGTACAGAACAGAGCTGATATCCAAGGTAAATCAACAATTTTTTTCTTTTGATAGAATGAGGAAGTTGGAGCTTCGCTATCAAGTTGTAGCTTGATAGATTTCAGTTGTAGCTGACTGAGGTTGGAGCCTCCTGTAGGTTGGTGCCTGCAAAAAATTGATGGGAGTTGAAGCTTCCTTGCAAGTTGTAGCTTGCATAATTGAGGTTGGAGCCTCCTGTGGGTTGGTGCCTACAGAAAATCAGTGGTGAGAGGGAGTTGGAGCTTGCCTTTGCATCACAACAATAATAATATGTGGTTTTCTCCCGTTATGGGTTTTCACTTATATCTGTTGTCTCTGTGTGTGATACCTATGTGTTGATATGGTCTAGTCAATCTGCTTAATACTTACTACTCTCATAATAAGTCTGTTGTCACATGATTTTAATACTTGCTGCTTACATATAAATATTGTTCACATATAAATTTGATTATGAAACTAAGTTGTAAATAATCTTAATGAAAAGTTTAAAAGTTCATGAATGTGTTAAACTGATTCACCCCCCCCCCCCCTCTCTTAGTTTAACTAAGGGTTCAAAAATTGGTATCAGAGCAGGTTCCTTTTGTATCAGTTTAATAACTGAAAGGAGATCCTAGGTCCCCAAGATGGCTAGTCAACAAGGAAGCTCAACCAATAAAGCCCCTTTTTTCACCGGTGCTAATTATGCCTTCTGGAAAATCAGAATGAGAGCATACATAATGTCTCTAGGAATAGAAGTTTGGGCTGCTGTGGAATTTGGATATGCCCCAAAGGCAACTGACTCAGAGAAAGAACCTAAACAAGACTTTGTAGCTAATGCAAAGGCCATGAATGCAATATTAAATGCACTATGTGAGGCAGAATTTATCAAAGTAATGCACAACAATACTGCCAAAGAAATGTGGGATACACTAGAAAATATCCATGAGGGAGACAAAAATGTGAAGACAGCCAAACTTCAAGTCTATAGATCCCTGTTTGAAAATTTAAAAATGAATGATGATGAAGACATTTCCAACTTATTTTTAAGGGTTGCAGAAATTGTGAATAACATGAAAGCTCTAGGAGAAACCATAAAAGAAATTGTAATTGTTCAAAAGATTTTGAGATCTCTTCCACCCAGTTTTAACCCCAAGGTTTCTGCCATAGAAGAAACAATTGATTGGGAAACCTTGACCATGAACCAGTTACTTGGAAATCTAACAGCCTATGAGATGAGACTGCCATAGAGGAAGTCAAATGTGAGGGAGGAAACCTTTAAGACAGAGAAGAAGAAAGAAGAAAAGGAAGATATATGCTCTTGCTCTGATGAAGAAGAGACCAAATTTGTCAAGAAACTGGATAGAGGCTCAGGTAAATATAAAGGTAAACTTCCATTTAAATGCTTTAACTGTGGAAGAGTTGGACACTATGCTGCTAAGTGTCCTCATAAGAAAACAAGGAATCAGGCTCAAGAATCAGAGAAAACTATATCAAAGAACTGGAATAAAGGAAAGAAATTCAATAGAAAATCTTTCTATGGTCAACAAGACAGCAATGCATCTGAAGACTCAGATGAACCCTCAAGTGAAGAAGGAACCTCTGAATTTATATTGATCTCCATAGAAGAGCTTGAAGGACTCCTTCTAGAAGATGAAGAAGAAGGTGAAGATGATCTTGAGGGGGAGCTAAGAAGTGCCCTGGAGGAAATTGACAGACTCAAACTGAAGTGCAGAAAATAGAAAGACATTCTCCTCAAGTATGTAAGAGAAGAACAAAATTCATAAGTTCTCATTCAGTTGAAAGTAGAGCTTGAAGAAGCCAAGAAGGTAGAAGACATTTTACTTAAGCAAATTAAGGATAAAGTTCAGGAACAAGAGAAATTGGAAGAGGAAGTAGTATGCTTAAGGAAGAAATTAGAAAATGCCCAAAGGAAAGTGTCAATAAATTCTTCTCAAATGCCAAGCTCTAGTAAGTTGAATGAAATTCTGGATGCTCAAAGATCTCCCTTGATAAAAACTAGGATAGGCTATGAAGGAGAATCAAGTAAAGGCAAAGAAAAGGAAAACAAAAATATTACTTTTGTAAAAGAAGTTAAGGATGATGAAGCAGCTTAGATGATTCCTACAGAAGAATAAACCTGCAATAAAGGAGATGTTACCCAGAAGGAACCTCTAATGACAAATATTGAAGTAAATACTCAGCCAACAGAAAAAGTCTCATATACTCCTGAGTATGTCAAATTTGGAAGCCATCAAAGGAGATTCTTCCCTCCTATGAAAAATGCCACCTGTTATGCCTGCCACAAGCTGTGACATATTGTTGCATACTGTCATACAAGGAGAATTAATTCAAACTAGCAAAGGATGCAAACAGTGAAGAGATTATCTCAAGTAAACAAATGGAGAAGACAACCTTTCATCAAGTATGAAAATTGTTTCTATGGATACTTTTTTTACTGTAAGTAATTTTGCCATAAAATCATAGAATGCAGAAAATATGGACAAAGACTAATGTACAAAACCTCAAGGAGGATTATGAATCATGGAGAGTTTACTCATACTCATAATTTTGCTAAAAATATGATCAAATGTTGTGTATGCAATAAAATTGGACATATGCCTTCCAAATTTCCTCTCAGAGAATGTGGTTCATCATCTCAGAAAAGGTACCAAACAAAAGGATGCATGTAGTGGAAAAAGAAGGTGAATAAATGTGATCTGGCTATAACAGCTCATGACCTGAAAAGCCAATGGTATTTGGACAGTGGTTGCTCAAAGCATATGACTAGAGATAGAGGCAAGTTTATAATCTTTGATGAAAAGAAATCTAGAAATGTTACTTTTGGCAATGATAAAGAAGGGAAAATCAAAGGAAAAGGCTCAGTCAGTCTAGATAATGGTAGAGGAAAGGCCCAAGATGTACTATTTGTGGATGGACTAAAAGCAAATCTGCTGAGTGTTATTCAAATGTGTGATAGAGGCTGTGAAGTTATTTTTAGAGCACAAGACTATGAAGTCAGATCAAGCACCAGAGGGAAGACTCTGATCAAAGGTGTTTGAATAGAGATTAATGTCTACATAGTGAAAGAAAAAAATGAAGCATGCCACCTTATCAAACTTGATGAGTCATGGTTATGGCATAGGATATTGGGACATCTTAACTTCGACCATATCATCGGACTGAGCAAGAAGAAAGCAGTCAAAGATATGCCAGCAATAAAAAGGCCTTCAAATACCATATGCAAATCTTTCTAATTGGGCAAACAGACCCAGACATCCTTTAAGACCAAAGATGAGCTATCAACAAGTAGGCCACTTCAGCTTGTACACATGGACCTGTGTGGACCTTCAAGAACTAAAACACCAAGTGGAGAATCCTACTTCATGCTGATAATAGATGATTTCTCCAGAATGACATGGGTTGCATTTCTCAAATATAAATCGGAAGCACTTGAGAAATTCAAGATATTCAAGGCATTGGCAGAAAATCAAACAGGATGCAAGAGAAAGTGCATCAGATCAGACAGAGGAGGTGAATTCACAGACTATGAATTTGAAGACCTATGCAATGAACATGGGATAAAAAAACAATTTACTATTGCAGGGACACCTCAACAGAATGGAGTGGCAGAGAGACAAAACAGTTCTGTACAACAAATTGCCAGAGAGATGATGCAAGAATGTAACATTCCCCAAACCTTCTGGGCAGAAGCAGTACACACCGTTGTGCATATTTTTAACAAAGCTCATTTAAGACCAAAAAGTGACAAGACTCCTTATGAAATATGGCATGGTAAACCAACATCAATCAAGCACTTTAGAGTCTTTGGAAGCAAGTGTTACATAAAGAATAATGATGAAAATCTAGGGAAGTTTGATGCAAGAGCAGATGAAGGAATATTTTTAGGATATGCATCCAAGAGTAAAGGTTACAGGTGCTACAACAAGACTCTTCGAAAAATTGTGGAAAGAATTGATGTAATATTTGATGAAGAACTACCAAACAAGACAAGAAGTATAGACTGCAGCAATCCTCTAGAAGATCATGAAGAATATAACCAAGATCATGATGAAATAAGCAAGACAATAGAAGATTCTGATCTAAACTCGAAAGCCCCCTCAATATACCGTCAAAAGAACCATCCATAAGATCAAATCATTGGGGACAAGAGTGTAGGAGTCCAGACAAGAAGACAGCTAACTGAACAGATAGAAGAGGTATACCTAGCTATGTTATCACAAGTAGAGCCAAAGAAGTTTGAAGAAGCCAGCAAGGACAAGTATTGGGTGAATGCTATGAATGAAGAATTGGACCAAATTGAGAAGAAAAATACCTGGGAATTAGTTCCAAGACCCACTGAGAAAAATTTCATAGGCTCAAAATGGGTATTCAAGAATAAGATGAATGAACAAGGACAAGTAATCAGAAATAAAGCCAGACTTGTATGCAAGGGATATTCACAAATTGAAGGTCTTGATTATGATGAAACATTTTCCCCTGTAGCCAGAATGGAAGCTATCAGAATGTTTTTGGCCTTTGCATGCTACCATGACTTCAAGGTATATCAAATGGATGTGAAATCTGCCTTCCTAAATGGAGATCTAGAAGAAGAAGTCTACATGGAACAACCTGAAGGATTCTCATTAACAGATAAAGAAGACTATGTGTGCAGGTTAAAGAAAGCCCTATATGGACTGAAACAAGCTCCTCGTGCATGGTATTCAAGGCTGGACAAGTACTTGCAAAAACAAGGCTTTAAGAGAGGAGGAGTAGACAACAATCTATACATAAAGGCCAATGAAAATGAACTCCTGATTATAGTAGTGTATGTAGATGACATCATGTTTGGAAGCAATAAAGATGAGTTAGCAAAAGGATTTGCTGAAGAAATGAAATCAGAGTTTGAGATGTCTATGATTGGAGAGCTCACCTTCTACTTAGGACTTCAAATTCAGCAAAAGAACACAGGTACATTCATCTCACAAGAAAAATACTTAAAATAGATGTTGAAAAAGTTCAAAATGGAAGACTGCAAACCTGTGTCAACTCCCATGATCACTGGATGCAAGCTATGTGCTGATGATGGATTTGCTGATATAGATCAAAGATTTTACAGATCCATGATAAGAAGTCTGCTATACCTAACAACATCTAGACCAGACATTATGTCGGTAGTAGGACTTGTGGCTAGATATCAAGCAGCACCAAAACAAAATCACCTTCTAGCAGTCAAAAGAATATTCAAATATCTACAATGAACTGCAAAGTATGGACTATGGTATCCAAAAGGCAAGAGCTTCACTTTGACAGCATATACAGATGCAGATTGGGCCAGCTGTGTGGATGACAGGAAAAGCACAAGTGGAGGTGCATTCTATTTGGGAAAAATTCTGGTGGCATGGCTAAGCAAGAAACAAACATCTATCTCTCTATCTACAGCAGAAGCATAATACATAGCAGCAGCAACATGTTGCACACAAGTCATGTGGATGAAACAAACCCTCCAAGACATGAAGGTAAGCATTGATGAACCTATCTCTATCAAATGTGATAATACAAGTGCAATAAGTATATCAAAAATCATGTACTTCATTCAAAAACTAAACACATCCCAATCAAGTACCATTTCCTAAGAGAACAAGTACCGCAGAAGGTAGTGAAGTTGGAATATGTGCCAACAAAATAACAAATAGTAGATATATTCACAAAACCTTTGGCTAGAGAACCATTCAAATATCTGAGAGACAAACTAGGGGTAGTGTCTGCAGATGCTACTCTTTGACAGAAAAAGAAAGCATCATTCCAGGGGGAGAAAAGAAAAGAAGACATCATTCCAGGGGGAGAACAGAAAAGAAGACATCATTCCAGGGGGAGAAAAGAAAAGAAGACATCATTTAGTCAACAAAGAGAGTCACAAAAGAGCTAGAGCAACTAAGCAGGGCACGAAACAGCTCCTTAAGATCAGAGTAACATGGACGAGATTTAAAAGCACACTCGGAAATGGGAAACCCTTTAACATTGATGTCAAAGGGGGAGGAAAAGAAAGCAACAAAAGAAAGGGTCCTAAAAGGCAAGCAGAGGAAGCATATTACCATCAATGCCAAAGGGGGAGACTGTTGGAAATGTTGTCATTGATGGCAAAGGAGATGGCAAAGGAGACAACATAGAAGCAGAGAGATAGAAAAAGAATACTGTTGAAAGGAAAAGAGAGAAAAAGAGGTAGAGTAGTAGCAGAGAGGCAACAGAGATCTGAAGAGGATGTAGAGGGTCGAGTAGCTGCAAAGCAGGGCCATTTGAAGCAGCCCAGGCTACCGAATATGTAGAGAATACAGAGAAATGGTCAGAGAGGGTCGAGCAGTAGAGAAAGGTTGCAAAGAGTACAATGAAACAGTGAAACAATCATGCACAGAGACAGAGAATATAGAGGCAAAGCCATTAACAAATCCACTGTGAAATGAAAACAGAAGATGTAGAACCATGCATAACGAGCGGAACCGAAAGGCAAAAGGAATAAATTGATAAATATACACTCTAGTTATAATGCAGGGTTAATACAAAAAATGCGCATGTAAACGAAATATGAAGGACAAATGAACTTTGAAGTGGAATCATTAGAACCGGAACCTTGAGCCAGAGGACGCGGAACCTTGCATGAACATCAAAACCAGGGGTGAAAACACCAACAGTATCACGTGAGTTTGGAGATGGTACCTGGTTTCACCGTTTTGAACACGATTAGGGTCGCCGCTCACCATGTGTCCTTGGGTGGTATTTGAATACCACTTACATCGCGCAATTTTTGTGTGTTAACCCTTGGCCCAAAGAAAAACAAGATATTGTGCATCATCCGTCAGATGGGGGTCTAAAGTTCAGTTGGAGCACAAGAGTAGATTGACCGTCCAAACAGAAGAGAAGTTGCAGGGAAGAGAACCGAGGCTGTGGGACATACATTCATTGCTGACGGGCCAAGTATTATGTGAAGTTCAGTGTATTGTGTGTATTATAAAAGTTAATAAACATCCAGAAGGTAAGTAACAATGCATTGTGGGCCCAAAGGTCGGTTTTAATTCAAGTCATGGTATAATGTTTGAAAGATCTTGTTTATGTGTCAAGGTTGATATAAACTATAGTATTAATACAGTGTGGAGGAAGGTGGGCCCGAGAATGATTATATATGTTATCTCGTGGGTAATTCCAAAGGGTTTTGTTATAATGTATGATAGAGGAGGTAATATATGTGAATAAAGTATTGTGAATATGAAATATCACAAAGGGTGCGCGTATAAAATATTGTATATGTGGATATAAGTTGCGGTGGGACCAGCTGAATTGTTGCATTAATGGTTAGTTATTAACCATTAGAGAAAATATTGAATGGTTGATATGCGGGTGAATAGAGATGTGGGCCCAAGAGAAAGATAGGAAATTTTATGTGATGCGATGGTTATTTGATAGCCTAATTTTAATATGTTGCATGGCTTAGTATATGATTGTGAGCGGAAGTGTTAAATAAACCATGGGGCTCGAAAGGTTATATAGATATATATATTAGTCCTGGGTTTAAGTCTAATTCAAAGAGTTGATATAATGTTGACGGAGGATATATATCTATATATGTTATCTGTTGGGGTTTGAGTCCAAGTCATGGATTAAAACAAGGTTGAAGAGCTTATAATATTTGAATTTGGACCTTACGAATGGAAATATAAAAGAGGCAGAGTATATGTGTAGTGTGGGCCCCCATGTAAAAAGGAAAATTTCAATGCATG
Source organism: Pinus albicaulis (assembly GCA_034641835.2). Taxonomy (NCBI): domain Eukaryota; kingdom Viridiplantae; phylum Streptophyta; class Pinopsida; order Pinales; family Pinaceae; genus Pinus; species Pinus albicaulis. The sequence continues at coordinate 942,499,499 of CM076570.1, forward strand.
TTTATTTTGAGAATCTTAACCCAATCTGAAGGATATATAAAAGCTAAAGTGGCAAAGTATACATATGTAACAATACACATATACACATATATCTGTGAATAGTGAACCATCGCATCGGAGAAAAACATAACATCGGAACATGTTAATAAAGATTGCAATTGCGATTGCGATAAAGAAGCAGACCTGATATGTTATAAATGGTGACTCATATGTGTTTGAGTTCCAGCTTAAAGTGCATCAAAGTAATTCATCGCATCAGAGGTGAAAGAGTGACGAACAAATTGAAAGTTCCGATTGCGATTGAGCGATCAGATGATAGCCGTCGGATTTGCTGAAGGATGGATGGCGGATATGAATTGTTTGATTATATGGTGGGGCATTTGCTAATCGCATCGGTGGAAATCAAATGACCAAGTCACAAGAGTATTATGAATGTTGTGATTGCGATTGAAATAAATGAGGCGGAGTATAGCTGGTATGTGGGCTCCATTCAAAAGAAAAGACTAATACAGGTTTGCTCTGAGTTTTTAAACCAAAGCTAAAGAGTTAAAGGAAAGAAAAGTGGCATATATATATGTAAAATGATATATACATATTTACATATGTGCATAGTGAATCATCGCATCGAAGTGAGAGTAGAGAATCAGAACATACAACTGGACGTTGCGATTGCGATTAATCGCAATCGGAAGTATTCAAGAGGTGATTCATCGCATCAGAGAATAGAGCAAGTTCGGCGAGTGGGCCTGAAAGGGAATTTTATGTATTAAAATGATTTATTATTGTTATATCACTGAGAGTTAGTTGAGTTATATAACGCGGAAGTTTTATATGCAGCAGTTACACAACGACAATGAACAGGAGAGCATACAGAGAAGAAAAAGATAGAGACAGCTGCAGAAGAGACAAACACGCAATGATCCAAAAAGGCTGAATGGGTTGAGTTGGAATTCACATTGTAACTAAATGTAAATGTTTTTAATTAGTTTATATTTTTTTTGATGCACTGGCAAGTTTCCGTAGGAAACAAAACTCCACTGTAAAACTGAAATTTGTACAAATTGATATAGTTTTATGAATGAGCTGGATAAAGAAGTGAGGAGGCAGAAGGCGAAGAGTCAGGGCTATTCACTTTGAATTCCCCGTGGAATACGAAGATTTATGAGGCAAACTGTATAAAGGATATCACATTGATATGCATAGAGAGGTTAGAGAATGCAGAGTATTAAGAATTGAGGCAAAGAATATAAGAAGAAGGAGGATCAGAAAGAGATGCTATAAGACAGATTTGAAGACAGGAGGACAGCACAAAAGAAGGTACAGAATAGAGCTGATATCCAAGGTAAATCAACACATGTTTAATTTTGATAGAATGAGGAAGTTGGAGCTTCCCTATCAAGTTGTAGCTTGATAGATGTCAGTTGTGGCTGACTGAGGTTGGAGCCTCCTGTAGGTTGGTGCCTGCAGAAAATTGATGGGAGTTGGAGCTTCCTTGCAAGTTGTAGCTTGCAGAATTGAGGTTGGATCCTCCTGTGGGTTGGTGCCTATAGAAAATCAGTGGTGAGAGGGATTTGGAGCTTGCCTTTGCATCACAACAATAAGAAGATGTAGTTTTCTCCCGTTATGGGTTTCCACTTATATCTGTTGTCTCTGTGTGTGATGCCTATGTGTTGATATGGTCTAGTCAATCTACTTAATACTTACTACTCTCTTAATAAGTCTGCTATCACATGATTTTAATACTTGCTGCTTACATATAAAGATTGTTCACATATAAAGTTGATTATGAAACTAAGTTGTAAATAAGCTTAATGAAAATTTTAAAAGTTCATGAATGTGTTAAACTGATTCAACCCCCCCCCGCCCCCCCTCTCAGTTTAACTAAGGGTTCAACAACTTTTAGTTTAGTCACTTATTATCTAGTCATATATTTTATTCCTAGACTTAATTAGTCATTTAAGTTAGTCATTTTTAGTTTGGTCACTTAAAATTGCTCAAATTTAGTAGTAATTCACTTGAAATAGTTGCGCTAACTAACGTTTTTAGTCACCTACTCATTAATTTCATCATTTTTTACTAGTGCCTCGTTCCCATAGGTCCCCGTCGGCTATGCAGTAGGGAGGCAGTTGGTGTACTCCCAGAGATACATTAGCGTCGATATACTGTCTCCTGCAGATTTCTAGGTTTCCGGTGGTTAGTTACGTATTGCTTCATTTGGTGGAGAGGAGATGAAGTGCCTCTCACTACTGATTTCGACCATTGCACACCATACCAGTGATGGGCAACACATTAGTTGTTCGTTTTTATTTTATGTTGATTATTTATTACAGGCGCCATGAATTGTGAGGTGGTCTGTGATTTTTTTGCAGTAGTTTTGTACATATTTAGATAGATGTCGTGCTCAAGCACAAGGAAGGGTGAAATTCCATTTTCTTCAAAGCTAATTTGTTTATTTTTTTAGAGGTTTCCAGAGACGAGGCCTACTTTTGTTTGACAACCTCAAAGGTCAATACTGCAGGTAAATATGTAGATGTGGGGACAGATGATGCCCAAAAGGGGCGAGTCAGAATTTTCTACGAGGATATCACATGATGCACTGGAGTTTCTAGCCAGTGTTGATGATCATGCCTTCGTTCTGGTCCCCTATCCATATGCTGGTTTGGATTGGTGAGGGTGTGCCAACATCCTCTTCACAGATGATGAGCCACCAGATGATAGGGGTAATATTAGTGTTTTGATTGCCTCCATTGCTAGCTTGTGAAGAACTACTATTGTTGTAGTCATTCCTAATTAGTGAATTTTGACATAGTGTGAATTGAATAGGTGGTTGATTCAACCATTCTTGGTATCGTTCCTCTCTGATTTTTTCTCTTAATTCAGCCTTCTCTCAATTTGACATTGTCGTGGGGTGCAACGGAAGATGATAGGTAGGTCGCTCATCATCACTAGAGTCCTAATAATTTCAAAAAATATATTTCAACATGATTAGTACAAAATCTATGATATCAATTAGTAAGCACGTTGACAATGCATGATTAATTGGTTTGACATTGAAATAATTACATTAATATAACAAACAATTATTATTACCACCATTGTCATAGGATTGTGGCTAGAAGATGCAATATTGTTACAATTAGAAAGGTGAAGCAGCTGTCCATTTTCATCTACCAAATGCGCCTTGCGGTATGCTGCTCCTGATAAGAGCTTCCGATGTTTTGGAAGTGTTTGAATATTTTGTGCATATGAACTCGATTCTGAATCTGCATGAACCTACAAATTTGTATACATTAATTATAAATTTCATTAAGCTGATTGACATGGATAAAAAACTTAAATTCTATTAGATAATGAGAATATAAATAAAATCTAAAGTAAACATTACGTCTCGAGATGGATAGGGAGAACTCCGCGATGGAATTTGAGAAATATTATGGAACGAGCTAGATTTTGAAGAATTTTCCATTCAATACAATTATGATATTTTCTCCATACATTTGAGAAAAATCAACAATATTTTTTTGTGTACACACCTAAAAGTAATTTCGGTGCCTTAAAAATGGACTTATTATTATCAGTGCTAATGTATATATAACCACACCGGTGCATTTCAGTTACTGTGCACCGGTGCGGTGTTTTTAATTGACTCACCAGAGATGAATAGCTACAAATAAAAAAAGTGCAACTATATTTTTTTAAAGTGACAAAAAAGCTGTAAATTGAAAAATGGGCAGCAAAATATTTTCAAAAATCTAATTTCATAAAAAAATATTTAATTAGTAAAGGCTTTCCATATTTCATTATTTTTGCAAAAATTTTCAAGGAGATATTTTCACGAGACATACCTGGAGGAGCAAGAGAGCATGAGAGCATTTTGGAGCAATGAAATACTTTCGAACAAAATTATTCAGACAATCCGAATTCCAAACCTCTCATGATTCAAACCTTGTAGCATAGAATTTCAAACCAGGTGATTAAATTTTATTGTTTTTTTTTACATTTTCTGTAGTATTTTTTACGCAATAAGTAAAAAATTTAAATTTGTTGTTCATTTTCAGAAAAAAAAAAATTAAAAAAAATAAATAAATAAATAAATAAAACAAAAAACAAAAAAAGATCCATTCTACGCTAAACCCTTGATTCTTTTTGTTTATGCCCTTGCTTCTTCCTGTTTCTGTGATTTCAGAATTAGGGCTTTTCATTTTAGATTTATAGGGTTTGTATTTCTATATATATTGACCTATGACATTTAACCCACGGGACGACTTGCATAGTCATATCCCAATCCATGTCAACCCTTCCTTGAATTTTTAAAAAAACTGAATTTTTTTAATCAGTGCTCCATGTGTAAACTTTCACACTAGTGCATTCTTTTAACATAGGGCACCACGCACTTATTGTTTCATAAAAAAATTAAAAAAATATTTTATTTTAATCCGTGTGCCATATGTAAAATATGGTATCAGTGCGCTATTTCATTATAGTGCACCGTGCACGTACTGTTTGACAAAAAAAAAAAATTTACGTGTTTGTTAATTAGTGCACTATTTAAAATATAATGCACTGGGTCTCCTTGTTGATAGAGAGCACAGTACCGTGTTCCCCTGTTTGTGTGGTGCGTTTATAAGAATATGTCGCACTGCCCCCTCCACGACATCATATGCTACAAAAACTAACACTAGAGGATTTTTATTAATTTGTTTGTGTTAATCGGTGCACTGGTTAACATATAACGCATCGATGCTCCTTTTTGACATAGAGCACCGTATGGTGTTTCTACTATTTTTGCATTGCGTTTATAAGAACACGTTGCACTGACGTCAATGCGTAGATCGTTAAAGGCGCACCGGTTTCTTGATATTTTTTTTTTCTTGAAATTTTTTTGATTTATTTATAAAATATTTTAATAAATGGTATGGTATAGGTTTCATATTGATAAAGAAATGGCTGACAAGATTTCAAGTAACAAAAATACTGATAGCACATCAAGAAAAGCAAAAAAGGCAAGTTATTTGTAAATTCTTTAGAAAAATTACTATTTTTGAACTATATGTAAGTTTAACTAATATGTATTGTTTATTGCGTATCATGTAGAGCCACAAAATGATGAAGCTCGATAAGATTATTTATGATTTAGGACCAGAAGAGCGTAAAAGTTTGATGGAAAAATTGCAAAAGGATGAATCAGGTGAATGAAAAAATAATATCGATCCAATATGACTTCCTTTTTTTAATTTTCATTAATATTATACTTCAAATTATTAGATAACATGTTTCAAACAATCTATTAATTCACATATGTTTAATTTTCTACAGGGACCAACAACTCAGAAAAGGAATGTTGTTCTAAGAAAATAAAAAAATTGAACATGCAAATGAAAATGAATTGCTCCTTAGCTCATGTGGAGTGGCGTTGGAGGTTAACGAAAGGGGGAAAAAATTTTACAAAAAATTGAGGGATCTAGTGGAACGAATGTATAGACGTTATTTCCACTTACAATACAAAAATCAATCCAATGATTCTAAGAACCAAATTTTATCTAAACTACAGGAAGAGTTTCCAGATAATTGGTCAATGAGACATGTCAGACTTTTAATAAAAAAAACGTACAACAACAATGTAATATTCCTAAATTAGCACACATCTAATTGGAATATAAAATTTTGATTTTTCTCTTAGCTAGAGAAATAAGAGGCTATGGAGACCCATAAATCTCCTTAGTAGGAATAAAAGACACTCCTAATGTGAAAGGAGGTCATCTAAAATTTGGATTGAAGACCCTTAGGTGTGAAAAGGGGATGGAGTATGAAGACTGGGTCAACCTTAACCAAATCAAACAAAGTTGTTATGGAAGGAGTGGCATTCATGGAAGGGCACGCAGTTTTCGAGGGAGATTGCATGCATGGAAGTAGCGGCTTTAATAAGTGGGGCCCAGGGTGAGGAATCTCACCAAGAATATAAGGAAGATGATGGCAACCATTGTGGTTATTTTTTGATATTATTATTTTGTATATGGTTTGTTTAGACATATATTTTTCTTTCGTTGTTTAGCTAAGATTGCAAGTGTTGTTTAGCACTGGGTGTTCCTGATCGATAATCCCACCTCTTTCATTGACAAGCTCTTGAAAGGGTATTTTACTTCACTTCCACTTTCAGGCTTAAGGCCAAGCTTCATCTTACATCTACAACGCAGATCATGTTGAGGGTTGAGTTGTTTTGTAGGTTGTAGCAGTGGAGACCACATCTAGGTCACTTCAGTGCTTATTTTCGGTGGAGAAGGGTTCCTTTCGATTGATAGGACAGTAAGGAAGGACCTTGAGCTGATTTTACACATTTGGCATCAGGCCATATATTTATTTTCCCATACAGTGCAGTTTCATTCTAGATCTGCATTATTTTAAGGGAGGAGTTGCTGGGTGGTTTCAGCACACCATTTGGGGAGGAGGTTTTCTAGTGAAGGGATCAGCCTTTCATCTAGAGAGTCTATTGGAGGAGGCTATCTTTCTTGCTATATCATATTAGCAACACTTTCCAGATCTGTATGTTGCAGTGAATCTTCAGCCTTAGGGCTTTGATTCAGATCTTGTACATGGTGTATTTCTGGAAACCCTTGTGGGGTTCTTCATTAGAGGTTGTATAGTGCCTAGATCTGTATTAGATCTATATTTTGAGGCATATATAAACCCATGATATTTTGTGTATTAATTTGTTGGATCAGTATCAGATTGGTATCAGAGCATAATCTTGGCTCAGCCTGTGGATTTCAGCGATTATGATATCAGGAGAATAAGAAGAAGGAGAAAGAGATCAAAATGATGGAAGGAATGATTTTTATCTCATCTCTTTTCATATCTAAGAGGTACCTCACAAACGAGGTCAAGAAAATAATAATGGAGAGAAACAATGAAACCACACTAGGGTTTCAAGATGAGGAAGGCCCATGTAATTCCTATCAGCAGAAGAAAGAATTGGTATTTCATATAACTCAAAAGAAATACACTATGCCCTTTTCTTTTGAAGGAAAAGATAAAAGGCATGGAGATGGAGGACACTTAGATCATGAGATTATAAGTGAGTATCTTGCAGAATACAGATCTCAATCAAGATCTTTCAAGGAGAATCTAACTCTCCCACAGTTCATTCAGCTCAAAGAAGAAAGAAGACCTTGCAACAATAGATTTCACTTGTCTACATTTGATGGGTCATCCACATGCACAACAAGAGCTTGGGGAATGAATTTGGATGCATTATTCATAATACATCCATTAGTAGAAAGAGAAAGTGTTGATATTGCAGTGCTGCACCTTAAGGGTGAGGCAAAAATTTGGTGGTTCAACCATTTGAGTCATGCAAGAGTGACTGCATATGTAGATTTTACTCAAAGGTTGATCAAGGAGTTTGACAAGAATAAATCAAAGGAAAGGAAACCTCCACCACCACTTGCTGCAGGAGCACTTGCATCAGGAGAAAGAACACTTGCACCTTTGCAAAGTGGTCTTGATCTCTTGACATTTAGAATCCCGTGCACTATTCTGAAGATGCATGAGGAGGAGGAGACTTATACCAGCGTTGATGCAGTCATAGGGGAGCAACCATCATCATCAGTAGTTGGGGAAGTCATCACACCGGAGGAAGGAACCCTTGTAGCAGTACAAGATGTTCCCAAGATTTACCAAGGTATGCACATAATTCCATTTTCTGTTATTACAGCACATCACATGGAGTATTGTGGAAACATGCTATCATGGAAAATGCATGACCTAGGGTCAAAGAACATTGCTGATTTGGAGCAGTAGACTATCACTGCACTGATGAACCTTGATTTGTTCAAGGAGGAGATATAGAGTCATCCTAGTATATCATTATTGAGTTGCACACAACTCTTGGGGTTGGAATGTAGAATTTTGGAGGAGAGGATGAATATTATTCTAGGTAATCCAATGCAGAACTATATGTTCAACATTGTGCATGATCATGAGACAACAGATGCACCATCATGGAGATCAGCAACACTGTCATTGAGCAATAGTGATGAGTTGGGGGCCCAACTATTATTGGAGTATTCCAATGACCATTCTACATGTGTAGTAGAGGATAGGCAAATGGTTGATGAGAGACATCTTATCTTCAATTATTATGATGGATCCTTCTTGATGAGAACTTCACAGCTCAGTAAGAATATTTTTCCTTCAGTATAAGTGGATCCTTATGGATTCAATTTGGTCATTGATGAGTGGTCTTCATTTGAAGATCTCCAGGAGGTTACACTTAAACATCCCATGAAGTGTAGAGATATTGAATTGATTTGGGAGGAGGGTATTATCCATTGGAAGGATACCAATTTGGAGCATGATGATAGACACTCACCATTGGTTGGATGGGTGATGTTGATGAGCAAGAGGCTGGAAAGCCCCTTGTATATATATGACACAGGGCAGCAGAAGGCAAGGCTGTGCTGGCTACTCTTGAAAAAGTTTGGTTAGCATGTGACATATCCTACTTTGAAGGGTATGTTGTTGGTTTGGATTTGGCATGACACTTGCATCATGGGGTAGCAAGGAGTTTGGATGCATTATGATGATGTGGAATTCTTCATGTTAATCATCATGGTTCCACCTCATGGTTTGTATGATGGAGATGTGAGGAGGTAGCAAGAGCTATTTTTTCTTTGGTTGTTCTTGGGAGAGTGTGGGTTATTTTCTCCCATACTTTTCATGATATTACAGGAGTAGATGGGGGCACAATCATGGTGCAAAGGGGCTACTCCTTAGTTTTGGAATATCAGGAGGTGCTTCCACATAGGAATGGATATCCCACTTATATAAGCATCAAGGTGGATGAATTTGGAATGTGGCATGTAAAATAATGGAGTCATGGGGTGGCAAGAGCCTTGTTATTAAGGCCAACAACGTTGTCACTTGGGAGTATGTATCTATTGATAGAGTGTTCCAATAGGAGTATGCATCACTTCATTTTTCAGACCACTATGAAGAGATTCTTATGGGAGGGCTCATCTTTGGACCTCACTTTCATCGTACTCACAATGCATGGTAATAAATGTATTTCTGTGTTTATTGTTCACTTAACCAAATATTTTCATTCTCTTGCCATATATGTGCAGTGCATTGCTCCACAAGAGGGAAAATTTTTATTTTGGCTTCATGATCTTTCTAAGACCCATATCAGTGATGGAGGAAGCCATTTATTGAATGGATTTGGGCATGTTCTAAGCTATTATCGCTATTCTCAGATGATATATAATGCCATTTACTACTTCCTAGTAGATGAGCAAACATGCACAACTAGAAATTTGTTGAAAGACAACTTGCCACATAAAGATCTGAAACAACAGTTAGAAAATATGCATTGTATCCAGTGGAGAAACCATTGGTACCATCCAACATTACAAATAATATTTCTGAATTGGATTCCATATGGTTATGATGTGCTATTCACTTTGTATGGGATGGCTTGGTGTAATATCCCAAATTTGGACTGCTCAACAAGACAGGCCTGAAAAATGCATTTTTCAGGGATGTGTGATTGAACAGTAAATAACATCCCTTGTATCCCTTAGATAAGATTATATAAGACCAAAATCCAAGAGGAGGCTCAAAATAAATCACTCTAGGTGAGTTAAACAAATCTCCAACACCTAGTTGTCTTCAGAAAATTGCCCAATGAAGGGTTGCAGCTGTATAAAAAAAAATACTGGAGTAGAAGTGAGCTAATAAACCTGATATGTGTTTAGAAACACCTCAGCAGCAATTATATGTACAATATCAAGAAGAGAGATTAATTCTATTGACAAAGGATGGGGAAAAGCGGTGATTTTGGCCCTAAAATGAGTGTATTCAGAAATATGCATAAAAGTAAGGGAAATGGTGGGAGTTTGTTTTATATTAGGTCATGTAGGACTCCCATGTCAAATTTCAGGTCAAAAAAATGATCCTAGCTATATTAAACAGTTCCTCTAATCCCGACTAGGCTTAAAAACCCTGATTCCCCATGACTTGAAGTATGCAGAATTTTACTGAAGCATGGATAGCATGATTTATGAAGGTGAAATTTATAAATAGAGTGTGAGAATGAGGAAATAAATTCTATACTATGGCCAATACAATATACAAGAGAAATACAGGCATTTACAATGAATACAAGCCTCAAATAGGTGCTGCAACAATATATTGAACCAGGAAAGCTTCTCAGCGTAAATTTTAGGAGGTTGAATCTTATTTTTATTTAATTTCAGATCTATAAAATATCTGCATACAAAATGGTAGATCTATTCCAGATTTTTATACAAAAGGGACTTTAGAATACACTCCCCTTGGGGATCTCAGCAAATGATCAACAACAGTGAGTAGATCTGAGATCTAAGTCACAGTTCTGCAGTAGTATTCAGAAATTCTACAGTAAATACATCAGTAAATAAATCAGATCTGAAGGTTACATGTATTGGTTGGCCAATCCATGGATTACCACAGTGAAAGGAAGGATCCTTTCCACTAGAGATCTCTCCTCCAGGAGAACTCAAAAACCTCTGCAACTCTGTTCTTCAAGATTTACGCAGATCATGGAGAGAAACTATGTTTTTTGCTTCAGTACTGGATAGGCCTGATGCCTAGATCTGAAAATTCACCACCAATGATCCAATACACTCTTCCAGGAGGTTAAAAGACACACTCACTGATAAGAGGCACTAGATTTGCCTAGATCTGAATAGAGCTAGCTTCCACTTGCTACAGCTCACTTAGACAATGAAACCCTCACTCGATTTACGCTGCCAAAGAGAGATGGAGCTTGGCCATATTCCAAATAGTGGAGAAGAAGCACAAAACCCTCCAAGATCTACTCAATGGAAAGATGGAGAACCCCTAAACAGGAGATCCTCACTAATCTCTTGTTGAAAAGCCTAGAGAGCTAGAATTTGTCTAAGCAGACATAATTCTCAAAAATCATAATTCATTCAACAACCTTCTCTGGAGCCTTCTCCTTCCTTTTATAAGATGAGGATGTGCAAAACCCTAAACCACCTTGAATCACTTAACCCCTTTCACATGAGGTCCTCCTTCTAAAACTGCGCTGCCCCTTTATGAGATACATTGAATCTAGACAGCACTGTCGATTTGGTCAAGGTTGACCTAGTCTCACAGCTTAAACCCCTTTCACACCTGCAAGTGGATTTTATGTAAATGGCTCAGATATAGCTGTGTTTACATTGAGCATTGATTTATTCACTGATCTAAGGAGTTTTACATGTCCTCCATTAGTCATTTATTCATAAATGGAAAATAAAACAAAATTTAAATATTCCTATTAGCTTGGGATAATTAGGAATATTACAGTCCTCCCCTCCAAAAGTATTTTTTGCCCTCAAGAAACTGATAAGGTGAGTTCTGCAAAATCTCCCCTCCTTCTTTGGGGTCCCCATGCTATCATCCACATGAAATGAATCACCTCCCAGCTTGGTAATTCATAGAAAGACTCCTCTCCAATATCAGTGAGAGGCATATCCCAGCTCATATGGCTTGCCTCTTGAAGAAAAAAATGTGTGATTGTGGCAGAAATATCATCTCTCATGCTCCCTTTAGAGCATGCACTGCAAAAAATATGGGGATTCTCTCCCCCAAGGGACACACCCAACCAATGTGTCTCTCTCCCACACATGCACCTCTTGAGAATAGGAACAATAGCAACATAAGGAGGCAAAATGAGAATCATGCTAGCTTCCCTATGTAGCAAATGTGAAGGACAATGGTCCCTCATGTGTAACCAATGCAGCTTGACTCTCCACTGCAACAGAGAGTGAAAAAATGTGTGGTATCTCAACCACTTGCTTGCTGCCCCAATCTCCTCGTAATTTTGGAGGAAGTGAATGATGGATGAGGAAATGTGAGTATGTCCTCCAAAACAAAATTCCTCCCCAATTCCTCCTAGGGAATGGTCACCAAAAATTCTCATGGCCTCAAGTAGACCATGCATCCTCAAATAAATAATGCTTATATTTGGAGCAACATCCTGCACATTTATGGTTAAGGGATGCATACATACATTAGAAAAATCAAATTAATCAATGCCCTTACCATAAGTTTTGCTCATGCAAAGGGAGCAGCTTATAGATGAGTCCCCTTCCATCCTTGTAGAGAAGAGAGGTGACTATATTAACTCTTCCAAAGAGTTATGTGCATAGACAACTCCCATGCCAAAAGTGTGAGTGGGAAGGATGCTATCTTTCCCTTGCTTCTCCTGCCACTGCGTAGAAACTAGAATGAGAGTGGGTGTGGATAATGTTGAGAGAATGCTTCTCTCCTCCTTGAGCCTACCCAAGACTCTTAGCGTTGTATCAATACCTTCCAAGGTCTCCACTCTTTTGAAATAAATGATTGGTGCCTTAGCAGGTGAAGCACTCATCCTCCTTTGCTGATCCAGTGGTCTCCTTGGTGCAATGTCTCCATGTAATGAGACATCCTCAACAAGAGATGACTGAATATATGAATGGAAAAAAATTTCCATGCTTCCACTGAGCAATCCAATCACCTTCTTAGGTGCATCAACCTTCTACAATGGATATGAATGAGGTTGGTTCTCTTTCCTATCTCCTCCTTGTGTCCCTATGGTTCTACACCTTCTCATTGATGGCACATGTAGATCATGAAATGTGCCTTGATCTCCATACGTGAGATCTTGGGGATTTTCTTTCCATGCCACAAGAATCGCAAAAACTCCTCCTTCCTCTGCTTCAGGTGCTAGATCAAGTCTAGATTTGACAGCGCTGTTGCCCTTTATCTCTACAACAAAATTGGGCAACCTCAAAATGATAGGATCCAACTTTGAAGAAGAGATCTCTCTGTTCTTTTTTTCAAAGGTGTGGGAGGTAAATATTGCCTCTAACAAGGCATGATACAGGTTTTCAGCCTCTTCCACGGGCCTCTGAAATGGATTTGCATTTTTATGCAGGGCTTTTATTTGAGTCTTCTCATTTAAATTCACCATTGGGGTCCCATGAACTCTCTTATCAAACTTTTTCACTAATTCCTTAGTGAAACTTATGTAAGATGAAGTATTGACATTTCTAAAAGGGAGGAACTCAAATTTCCACCAAGCATAGGCCTTACCTTTCAAGTGTAGTGCTGCAACTCTGATGTCTTCTTCTTTAGGAACTTGGTCCAGCTGCAGGAAGGCATCTAGCTCTTCCACCCATTCTTTGGATGATCTTGTAGGTGATCCTTCAAAGGTAGATAGAGTAAATCTATCACTCTACTTTCTTCTCTTCACCTTGGCCTTTCAATACTCTGAAAAACAGAACTAAATTCTGAGTTCCAGGGCTCGAGACTCATCCTCTTTCAAGAAATCACTAAGAGTTTTCCTCCTAGTCATTTCTTCTTTCTCTCCCATCTTCCTCATGGCAGATCTGAGCTTCTAACTACGTTGCACATCATAGTGTGTGGCTGCATGCTCACACTCACTGTGTGAAAATCTAGAGTTTGATGCATCTTCAAACTCATTTGGAGATTCTCTATACATCTCCCTCCTGATCTTCTTGAGATCTTTATTGATGTTCTTTTCAAATCTAGGAAGAAGATTTGAGAGCCTCTCCTCCTTATTTCCTCCGAAAGATGGAGTCTTTCTCCTACTTCTTTCTTTGTCTCCTTGATGAGAATAGGAAGTGCAGGGGCCTTCCTCTTCTATCTGCTCATCCTCCTTGGGGAGGTCCTTCATGGATCTGAAACATGATGAGGAAAATATCATCTTCTCTAGTTTTCTAATCTCTAATTTCTGGAGCTCACTGCATCTTTCTTCTCTTTGAAACCCTCTAGGATTTTCCTTGCATCTTTCTTCCTCCATCTGTTCAAGATCTTCTTCAATGCCTTTCATAGTTTGAAAGAGAAGTAAGGAGATCTATTATTCCATCATTCTGGCCATCCTGACCTTTTATTCTTCTCTTGATGCTTCTGATAGTTTGATCTCACAGGTTGAGCCAGAGATCATGCTCTGATACCACTGTAATATCCCAAATTTGGACTGCTCAGCAAGACATGCCTGAAAAATGCATTTTTCAGGGATGTGTGCTTGAACAGCCAATACCAGCCCTTGGATACCCTATATCAAAGTATATAAGACTTAAATCCAAGATGAGGCTCAAAATAAATCTCTCTATGTGGGTTAAACAGATCTCCCACACCTAGTTGTCTTTAGAAAATTGCCCAATGAAGGGCTGCAGCAGTATAAAACACAATACTGGAGTAGAAGGGAGATAATAAACCTGATATTTGTTTAGAAACACGTTAGAATAAATTATATGTACATAACAAAGAAGAGATATTAATTCTATTGGAAAAGGATGGGGAAAAGCGGTGATTTTGGCCCTAAAATGAGTGTATTTAGAAATTTGCGTAAAAATAAGGGAAATGGTGGGAGGTTATTTTATCTTAGGTCATTTAGGACTCCCATGTCAAATTTAAGGTCAAATAAATGATCCTAGGTATATTAAACAGTTCCTCCAATCCCGACTAGGCTTAAAAACCCTGATTCCCCATGACTTGAAGTATGCAGAATTTTACTGAAGCATGGATAGCGTGATTTCTGAAGGTGAAAGTTATAAATAGAGTGTGATCAGTAGGAAATAAATTATATACTATTTACAATACAATATACAAGAGAAATACAAGCATTTACAATGAATACAAGCCTCAAATAGGTGCTGCAACAATATATTGAACCAGGAAAGCTTCTTAGTGTAAATTTCAGGAGGCTGAAGCCTATTTTTATTAAATTTCAGATATATAACAGATATGCATACAAAATGGTAGATCTATTGCATATATATATACAAAAGGGACTTTAGAATAAACTCCCCTTGGGGATCTCAGCAAATGATCAACAACAGTGAGTAGATCTGAGATCTAAGTCACAGTTATGCGGCAGTATTCAGAAATTATGTAGTAAATACATCAGAAAATAAATCATATCTGAAGGGTACATGGATTGGTTGGCCAATCGATGGATCACCACAGTGAAAGGAAGGATCCTTTCCACTAGAGATCTATCCTCCAGGAGAACTCCAAAACCTCTGCAACTCTGCTCTTCAAGATTTATGCAATCAGGGAGAGAAACTACGTTGTTTGCTTCAGTACTAGATATGCATGATGCCTAGATCTAAAAATGCACCACCAATGATCCAATACACTCTTCCAGGAGGTTAAAAGACACACTCACTGAGAAGAGGCACTATATTTTCCTAGATCTGAATAGATCTATATTCCACTTGCTGCAGCTCACTTAGACAATGAAACCCTCACTGGATTTATGCTACCAAAGAGAGATGGAGCTTGGCCATATGCCATATAATGGAGAAGAAGCACAAAACCCTCCAAGAGCTACTCAATGGAAGGACGGAGAACCCCTAAATAGGAGATCCTCACTAGTCTCTTGCTGAAAATCCTAGAGATCTAGAATTTGTCTAAGCAGACATAATTCTCCAAAATTGTAATCCATTCAACAACCTTCTCTTGAGCCTTCTCCTTCCTTTTATAAGATGAGAATGTGCAAAACCCTAAACCACCTTGAATCACTTAACCCCTTTCACATGAGGTCCTCCTTCTAGAACTACGCTGCCCCTTTATGAGATACATTGAATCTAGAGAGCGTTGTAGATTTGGTCAAGGTTGACCTAGTCTCATAGCTTAAACCCCTTTCACACCTGCAAGTGGATTTTATGTAAATGGCTCAAATATAGTTGTGTTTACATTGAGCATTGATTTATTCACTAATCTAAGGAGTTTTACATGTCCTCCATTAGTCATTTATTCATAAATGGAAAATAAAAAAAAATTTAAATATTCCTATTAGCTTGGGCTAATTAGGAATATTACACTTGGGCTAGCAAGAGTCATGATACTAGAGGAGGGGTCTTTGAAGATCCAGTTGTTCTTTTGTCTCTAGAGGGCAACATTATTGCAACCAAAATTCAGCAGAAACTCTACACTTTCCATAAGTGGAGAGAGAGACGGCATGGGATAGGCCATTTGGTCTATCATGTTCAGATATGCAGCCCACCTACATTGTAGGAGCCAAAGGTGGAAGAGATTTTTCATGAGTTACCATTTTGGAGGGTGGCTCACTTTATATGGATGACAGCTTGGGGCTTGAAGCTTCACATGGGAATGAAGGTTCCCAATAATCTTATGATCCCATGACTCAAGAATGCCTCTAGACCACATATATTTTCCTCCATGGATATTCAACTTCTTCATGGAGGCCATTTGGATTTGTCACCAAAGGCTTACTCATACACTTGGGAGGAGCAACTAGGGGACATATTGATGAGCAGGCATCTTGAGCATTGGACTAACCTATCATATGAGGATGCTACAGGAGGAAGAGGAGAGGATCTTCAGTTCTATCCTTGTATTTTCTTGAGGACAAGCAACATTTGGGAGTGCAGGACTATAATACTCTGAAATTAGCACACAAATAATTGGAATATTAAATTTTTATTTTTCTCTTAGTTAGAGAAATAAGAGGGTATGGAAACCCATAAATCTCCTTAGTAGGAATAAAAGACACTCCTAATTTGAAAGGAGGTCATCTAAAAGCTAGATTGAAGACACTTGGGTGTGAAAAGGGGATGGAGTATGAATACTGGGTCGACCTTGACCAAATCAAACAACGATGGTATGGAAGGAGTAGCATTCATGGAAGGACAACACAGTTTTGGAGGTGTTAGCACCTGAAATGGACCCCAGGCTGAAAAGGGAAAAACAGGGTAACAACTAAACCACGCTCAGCCTTGTAGCTATCCCTACAAGGACAAGAGAGGGCTCTCTCCGTAAAGATATATATTCAATAAAATGCAACAATGAATATGATATTAGGCTAGATAAAATTATGGAAAAAGGTTTTAATAAAAATGAATGAATTTCAGAGATGTGTTGGATAAAATGGGACGGTTTGAAACTGGGAATTAAATCAGGACACAGGGTATTTCATGGGGCAAGGTAGGCAGGAAATTTTAGCAATTAAAGTCTAATAAAAATGGGACAGAAATACTGGTGAGGAGCTGAAAAGGGCACAATAAATGGATCCTTTTCAAACAGAAGAGAAAAACACAGAGTATGAATGTTTTCCCAAGGCAGGGCATAAAAAATGGATCCTACCTTTTTGTATTGAAAGCATTCAAAAGGAAATGTTTATGGATGAAAGGTGAAACATAACGATTTACATATGAAACAAAGGAGAAAAACAAATGCTAAATCTCATACCACATGGATCCCACAAATCAGAGTTGCATGTCTTATTAATTCCTGTCAAACTGTACAATGGAGCATAGAGTGTCCACACTATTCCCCTACTTCTGACTTACAAAAAAAAAACTCCATTACAAATGATTTACAATTACAATAAATAAGCTAAAATGTGGGAACATAGATCCACAAAAGAGGGGTTATTTTAACAGCTAAAGAACTGAAATCTGAAGATGGAAAAAAGAACTAACAATCTTCCCTAAAGAAAGAAAAACATTAAATTTGATCATCTGGGCAAATCTCGCTGTTACATGAAAAATAGACAATTTGAAGAGCCAATTCTATTTTTTCTAATGCTGTAGAGAATCTTGGTCCTTTTCCTTCCTTTATTTCGTTTGAAGAAAACTGACATTTAATAAAATGCTATTGAAATAAAAATAGAATGAAATCATGCTTTCGGTGAAGGGAAAACTAATTTGTGGACGGAGGGAGCAAAGGGAATGAGGAGGGACCCGTATCGCAATCAAAATCGGAAGGGGCGGGAGAGGGGATATAATATACAATATAACCATTGTAATATGTGGTGTGATGAATTTAAATCGAAATCGGGATTAGATGGGGGGGAGGCAATACGAAACATGGCACCATTGCAATTGGTGATCGAAACCAAAACTTTCGATGCGATTGGGGGAAGTGGCCTTTGTAATAAACACAATAAACGAATTTTAACCTTTACAAAGGAAAAGGGATTTTTGTAATGAATGGGCGAAGGATATCACATGGTGGGACTGGGATCAATGAAAAATCGCAATCGGAATTGGAGGGGGGAGTGGGATTATAATACATTACAAAATTCTGATGCGATGGGGAGAAAGGCCTTTGTAAAATAAATTTAAAACAAAATTTAATTTAACAAAGGGGAAAAGTTTATTATAATGAACGGGAAAAAGACTTAAGTGGTGGGCCAGAGGGCCAATCGGGATCTGGGATCGGAAGGAGAGTAGAGAGAGATGTTATATATGGGATGGCCGATTACCGATGGCCCGATTGGCTGTGGGCCATCAGATCGGTGGGAACAGATCGACGGTTGTGGGATGGTCAGGAGTTTGCAATCGGGGGTTATGTATTGGAAGTCACAATCGCATCAGAGTTTTTAACGATGGATCAATCGTGGAAATCGTATTTACATTGCAATGCGATCGGGGAAATGAATTAAGGCAGCGGGGTTTATAATATAAGTTTGATTTATATTATAATGTTTCAAAAGCATGGAGGGGAAGTGGTTTGGGAACGGTGGGGTTTTATAATAAACTTTTATATGTTTATTATAAAGTTTTACAAGGTATGGTGGGGAAATTGTTTTATAAATCACACTTATGTTTAAATAATTTATAATGCAATTTTATATCGGAAAGAGGAAAAAGGAATTTTATAAGGAAAATATAAACTTTGAACATAAAGTTTAAGGGGAAAATGGGAAATAGGGGAAGCTTTGAGGATATAGGGGAGCTTTACTTCACTTAAGCATAAATTTCAATCCAGAAGTCAGTTTTAAGAGTGTAGTATACCGTTGGAAAGCTCCTTTTGGGCTCTTTCTGATGAATCTAGTTGGAAGGTTATTTGGCATTGATCATACAATGGAAAAATTCTCTGAATGCAGGGTGATGACTTTGTGGATATAAAAGCTTCTGAATTGTGACTTATTGCATATGATGATATAAAATTACATAATGAATGATAATAAAGGAAAAATATCATGTTTTCACCCCAAAACATGGGTTTGATGTGACAATTACATCTACCTAAATAAAATATATCTTTGATCTTCCAGGTTCTGTGACTTTTAGTTTATTGACTTCCTCATGACCTTGCTGATATTTATTGACATTTGACCCATTAATTTGACCATGAAGACCTTAGAAACTAATGAGACCCATCCTATGACCTAATGACATGATTTAGGGAATGAAAGTGACTAATGACTGAAGACCATAGAGAGGAGAATCAGCAAGTACCTCATGAGGGAAAAATGATGCAAAAAATTACTACCATCAATGAATCCATGACCTAGCGAAATGGTGAAATTTATTTGGTATGAGACACCTACTATGAAAATGCAAAAGAGAAGTTTTTATCACTGATGGCAGTATGACTAGACTGACACTAACATTGGCTCCAATGGGGATGGTAGCTCCTTGGAGGTGCCAAGAACACCGTAGACCAAGTAGCCTTATCCATTGGGAATGGAGTCAAAAATGCTAAAAACTGACACAAATGCAAACTGATTCTGACTCAAGACTAAGACTGAAGACTGAAATAAAACCAAACCATACAAATATCATCCAAGTTTTATAGCCTTCACCTCGGGCCCCAAACTTTAATGACCGTGTACTTGAACTATGATAAAAAATAACAGGGTATATATAATTATGATGACATAGATTCTGATCCTTTGTCTTCAACAATGGTATTGCTTCAAAAGCCTACCATTTACTGCTCCTCCAGGGAAATCCTGGCCATCCATCTCTGAAAGTAAGAATGCATACTGTCCCCTGTATGCTGAAATTTTGTATAGCCCCTTCCAAAGGTTGTCAAACTTACCGTGCTTCCCTTTGTCTTCATTCCTTGCATCCCATTTCAACACTACATCATCCAGCTGAAACTTTTCTTCTTTATTCTTACGGTCATAGATATTTTTAATCTTCTCCTGCAACTGAATCGCATTCTGTGATACTTCTTCTCTTGTTGGCTGAAGGTGGATCAACTGATTGATCCTTCGATGATTTTCATCGTCCTCGCTGCCAACTTCTTGCAATAATCTCATAACTGAGACTGTAAGAGATGTAGGAAAGACAACATCATTTCCATAAAATAATTTAAAAGGTGACATACCTATTGATTTTTTACTGCTAACTCTGTCTGCCCACAGTGCATTGGTGAGCTTTCGATGCCAATTTCTTTTGTTCGCCTCCAGCATTTTCTTAATTATATTTATCAGCGATTTGTTCGATGACTCTACCAGGTTGTTGCCTTGTGGATAATACGTTGTTGAATGGCCTAGCGCAATATTGTATTTTTCACAGAAAGCGACCATCTTCTTAGATCAGAATTCTGCTGCGTTATCTGTTACAATTTTACATGGGCATCCAAAACGAGATAAAATATTCGATTCAAGGAATTTAATAATTACAGTGTCTGTTTCTTGCCTCACTGGGATGGCCTCGATCCATTTTTTAAAGTAATTTGTCCCTGTCAAAATCCATCGGTGCTGTGTTGAGGATGCGGGATGAATTTCCCCTATGAAATCAAGCCCCCACTGCTGAAAGGGCGCGTTCACTGAAACTGGTTTCAAAGGAAGTGGAAGCGATTTCTTCTTCCCTTGGAAAATTTGACATTCATGACAATTCATCATTGTTTTACATAAATCAGAAAAAAATGTGGGCCAATAATACCCTGCTCTCAATACCTTGTTGGCTCTAGTCTTCCAAAACAAGTGACTACCACAATCACCTTTATGGAAATCGTGCATTACCTTCTGAGCTTCTTCTTAAACCAAACAGTTGAGCAAAACACCTCCCGGATCCTTCCAATATAGAGCATTGTTTAAAATATAATATTTTTAGATTTAAGCTTCAGAGATCTACCTTTACTCTTAGACATGCTTGTAGGAGGTGACAGATGCTGAAGGACATAAACAATATCTGAACACCAAGGGGACTGCAGAAAAATATCTGAAATTGAAACTAGCAAACCTTCATCTTCATCTTCTACTACTATTGTAATGAGGTTTATATCCAAAGCACGCAGATTTGATTGGGCCATCAATTTCGCCAAGCCTTGGCCTTTGATCAACTTCGTGGGTTTTATCTCCAAATCGTACTCCAGCATAGCTGCTATCCATTTGCCTCTTCGACCTTCTGGATCAGTTTTCATTAGCACATCCTTCACTGCTGCATTAGGGACATATGCTATAGTGTGTGAATGCAGAATATAGACCCTAAAATCCTTCAATGCCTTGACAAGTGCCAATGCCTTTTTTCAATAATATTATATCTCAAAGCATCATCTCTAATAGTCCTACTAAAAAAGGAAATCGGATTTTCTACCTCATCTCTCTTTTGCATTAAAACAACAGCCATAGTATGCTCATATGCAAATGAAAATATAATAAAACCCTGAGTATAGTCGGGACTAATCAAAACTGGAGCATTGGACAAAGCAAACTTTACCAAATTGAATGACTTGATGGCCTCCTCACTCCATTTAACAGTGTTTTCCTTCTTCAACATATTGGTCATTTCTCTCAAATGCTCAGCCATGTTAGGTATAAATCTACGCAAAAAAATCATCTTACCGTTAAAGGCCCGAATCTATTTCTTATTCAGTGGCAGATCTATGAGCTGAATTGCCTCCATTCTGGCTGGATCAATGTGGATTCCATCTTTAGAGACGATATGCCCAAGAAATTTGCCTTCATCCATGGCAAAGAGACTCTTTTTGGGATTGAGAGAAATCCCAAACTTTCTTCAACGCTGAAAAACAACTCTCAAATGGTGCAAATTCTCATCATATGACCCTGAAAACACTGTCAAATTATCCAAGTAAACAACAAGAAAAACATATTTTTCATTTGCAAAAGCAATGTCCATTGCATGCTGGAAAGTAGCTCCAGCGTTCTTCAGTCCAAATGGAATTTTAGCATACTGAAAGGTTCCCTAGGGTGTTGTGAAAGCAGTTTTATCTTGGTCCTTCTCATGCACCAAGATCTGGTTGTAGCCTGAGTAGCCATCAAGTAGTGACATCCTGGATGCTCCAACTACTCTCTGCAGAATATGGTCCATTTTCAGAAGTGGATAATTATCCTTTAAGGATGCCTTATTCAAGTTCTGAAAATCTATACACAACCTTATCTCACCTGTTTTCTTACGCACTGGGACCAAATTTGAAATCCAGTCAGAAAATCTAATAGGAACTATGATACCTGCTTTATATAGCCTATTTACCTCCTTTTCAATGGATGGCAGCTGCTTTGGATTTATTCTTCTCAGCTTCTTTCTGAAAGGTTTCTGATCCGGCTTGATTGGGATAGTATGCTGGATTATGTTATTATCATACACTTTCAAATCTGAATAATCCCATGCAAACACATCAGAAAATTCAAAAAGAAACTTAACATACTTCTCCTTTACCTTAGGGGACAATGCTTTTGACAACTTCACAAACTTGGGCTAGTCAGCTGTTCCAAGATTCACATCTTCAACTCCTTTCTCCGTGGGCACCAAGCTTGGCTTCTTTGCAAAATTTTCCTGATCAAACAACTCCTCTAGAGGTATGAGACCTCTAGGAATTACATTATCCTTTAGCTGCAATATGTCCATTTGGTTTGTTTCCAATTCGTCATCATCAACCACATACTCACCTTCTATTGGAGTGTCTTTGAATTTTCCATCACCCTGCAAAAATGCATTAATCTCATTATCATCCAAAAATACTTTCCAGTACCTTAAATTGTCCAGAACAGAAAGCCTATGTTTGACATAGATCTCAAACTTATTGTTGGAGTTCATCGGAATCTTCAAGTTGTTGGCAGTAGTGGCAAGGGAATCAACAATAAGATTTTTCATCCTGGGTACTGCTGTCAAAGTATACTCTGGGAATGTTTTCAAAATGTCCAAGACTACATTTCTGTATGCCCTCAATCTCGAATGTTTAGCTTGGTATTCTCCTTTCACCTGTTTGATTATTAACCCGGAGTCACCATACACATAATTCCTCTTTGCATTCAGCTTCTTCAAAATTTTGAGTCCTGCAATCAAAGCCTCATATTCTACTTCATTGTTAGAGCAATCAAAAGATAACTTATAAGCACAAACTCTAACATTGTTGGGAACCTTCTCAGGCTGGAAAACAAGGCTCCTAATCCATATTCCAATGCCAGCTCCATCCTTACCAACAGCTCCATCAAAATCCATACTCCATAGATCTTCTTCTTCTTCTTATAGATGCTGGAATTTTGTTTCTTTCTCTTCTTTACCTTGACTGATTTCTGTATCTTTATGCTGTTCATTGTCTTTTTGCTACTGGTAGGCAGGAGGCTCAGAAGTGTTTGCTGCTTTATCCTTTTCTTGTTTAAGGACTTCTCTGAAATTCTCTTAAATCTCAGGTATTTCATCCACTTGTACCAATTGAACATTCTCATCATTTAAACCACCATCAGAATACAAGACAAAGGATTCTAAATCTATGTGGATGGCATTAATGGGATGGTTTACTAGCTTCTCTTTGCTAGTAATCATATATTTCATTTTCTTTTCCCTATATAACTTTCTCAACTGGCCAAATACAGGGATAGTGGCATAAGAAAAGTGAAGCTGCATAGTTCCTTTGAGTTTTGCATTTCAATACCTGGATAGAATCATTCCAAACCTTGGTGGGACATCAGCAACAACTACATCCATCAAGACATTCTTTGCTGGAATCTGATCTAAAGACACTACCAAATATTTTATTATACCAATACAGTGGACCCTACTTGAGTCAAATGAATACAAATCATGGTATTTTCGAGTAATATCAATGCCTAGTTTCTCCATGACAGCTTTAGGCATCAAATTATGTGAGGCTCCAGAGTCCAACATAGCATTATGCAAGATGAACTCATGTACTCTAAGGCTCAGGTAAAAGGGAGGGACTTGATTTTCTTCAGATTATTCTGTGGCTGGACCAAAAATAGGCTCAGGGTAGTCATCTTCTACATTAACCATATCAAAAATAGAGTCTATTTGCAAGACTTTAGACACCTGACCTTTATATGCACTATTCTTCACCAACTTTGTGAGGGGAATAGACGCTTTCAACTTAGAAATTTCATTTTCTAAATTAAAAGATGAAACTTTTTCTACCTCTTTACTGGGAGGATATTTTTTCTCTGTTTTATCCTTTACTGTACTCTGTTGGTTCTTTTCATTAGCTGTATTAGTAGCTGCAGGTGCTTTGCTTGAGGAAGGATCGGCTAGCTCTTTTCCTTTCTTCTGTGCATTGTTCTTCATTTGTAGTTCTTTTCTTTTATGAATGGGACTGATTGTAACATATCTGTTTCTTAAAGAGTACTACATTTTCTGAGCCAACAGAGCATTCATATACCCTCTCTGGTAGTCATCAGACTCTTCTTCCAATGTTGTGTCATTGTTCAAAATGAATTTTCGATATTTTTGAATGTGTGGAGTCGCCACTGTGTATTCTTCATCTTCTATGAGGAAAATTGGTGCACCATCAGCTATGAAAAAGTGATTGGCCTCAATTACAGGATCATCGTCATCTGAGTCTATCCCTTACATGTAGTTCTTCTGCAATGGATTTTTAATCTCCTACTGTGGTGGCACTGCTTGGTCTTGCGTTCTCTGTTCTCTCTGCTTGATTTTGAACTGTGGCTGCTGCCCTCTGAAATTCGGATTTCTTATTTAAGGCTCAGGTCTATTTGAAATGGTTAATCTATCAACATCTTCTCCATTATTCTGATCAGAGTGTCCATTTTTTTGTCTGAAGGAGAGGCCTCCTCTTTCACTGTGACTCTTTTCTCAGCTCTGGCTCGTGCTCTTTTAGCCAGCAGATTAGCTTCAACACTCACTGCTATCTTCTACATGTCTTCAAGTGAAGACGGGTCTCTTTCACGCAGCTGATATGCCATATTGGCATCAAAACCATCTGGAAATTTCAGCAATGCTAATCCTCTAGGAGGTTTAAAGTTAGCTGGAATAGTATTATATACAGCATTGAATCTTAAACAATAGTCCTGCACAGTTTCACCCACATTTCTCTTAATATTTTCATACTCGGACAGAATTTGGAGTGGGATATTTTTTACCTCCCACCGGTCCAAAAAATGTGTGTGCAACTCCTGCAAAGTGCGAATTGAGCTTGCTGGTAAGGCTCTAAACCACTTTCTAACTTCACCTCCGAAGCTTTGAAGAAACAACCTAGTTGTTACATTCTCTGCTTCTACCTCATGTAAATAAAAAAAATTCATTCATTTTATCAAAGTGCTGTTGGGCTGTAATGCTCTGAGTGGCATAAAAAATAGGAATTTTTCTTTGATAGTCAGTAAGCATATCATTGAGGGCCTGGGGTAAAACCAGGGGTGCATACCGGGCAGCCAGGGCTCTGGGTGGATTTACAACAGAATGTGTAGGATTTAAGGGAGGTGTTGATGAAGGAGATGAAAATTGGGAATTTACTGATGGAAATGCTGATGAATTAGGAGGAGGAAATGTTGTTCTTGATGATTTTGAAGTCTCAAGAATATTAGTTACAGTGATGGACTGAGGGGAATTCAAAATGTAATCGTCAATGAAGGAATTTGCTCTTTGGACTTCAATATCTACAAGGAAGTTAGGATCTAAAACTGTATCATCAATGTTAGTTTCAGACCTATTTCTAAACAAAGAAAGCACAAAATTCTCGTCAAAGGAAAGATATTCTACAAAAAACCACTCACTGGACCAAGTATAGGATCTGAAGATAGGTCTGGGACTTAATGATCCTTCTTGTCTTCTAACAATTCTTGGGATAAGATTTGGATTTTCAAACACAGGGTGAGGATTTGGATCTGTATTAGCCCTGGTGTATCTTCTTGAAGCCAGTGTGTGTAAATTCTACTATACAAAATTTTGTTTTAGCCTAACAGACTCTGAAAATTATTTACAAGAAACATTTACTAGGGTGATCTGACTTTATACTATGATAACAGAAATATATGACTGGAATAAGTGGTTGTAGTTATATTCTTTTCTAACAGTGCTTTTAACAATGTTCACCTTCTCAAATGTTTAAAGATTAACGCGACATATGTTAAACACTTAAATGAACCTTACTCCAGTTTTAATGACGAAATATATCAATGGCGCGATCCTTTTAAACCTTTCGAACTTATATCGTAGCACATACTTATGACACCAGCACGACATAAATTTCATTCAACAGGGGCCCATGCATCCGCTTTTTGGCTTTTTATGAATAAAATAAACATATAATAACATAAAAACCGTTGGTTCGTACCTTGATTTATCACTTGTGCACTTTACTGCGCGATCACCGTCAGATCTAGTGCTCTCTAAATCGGACGATCCTCGTTTATTTCGTGTTTTTTCAAAGGCCGAAGTTTAACATCTGAAATTTGCGCGAAATGGGCGGTTTTGGGGTGATGACATGCCCAAAAATGACTGGATCTCATTTTTTGGAAGCAGTTTTTCTCTAGGGAAAAAGCGGTGCGAAATGGGTGGTTTTGGTTTCCAAAACCCGCTTGGTGGTAAATCAACCAAGTTTTAACTGTGGTTTAAGACTTAACTATTGGCGTTAACTTCAACGGTTGGGTCCCACTTAATATTACTCTACCTGTAAAGAATAAAGCCATTTACTTTGATAACAAAGAAAGAACTATCGCATATAATATAACCAAGGTTTTTAACCTTAGACAATTTTCTCGATACTCTTTATAACACACGTATGACTTTACTCCTCCTACAGAGCCTCTTTTTTATTTTTCTTTGAAAATAGAAATAACACAGTCAATGAGTGCCAGAATACAAGCTCGCAGACAGCCAGATCGAAGGCGATCCCCAGTGGAGTCGCCATAGATGTTAGCACCTGAAATGGACCCCAGGCTAAAAAGGGCAAAACAGGGTAACAACTAAACCATGCTCAGCCTTGTAGCTAGCCCTACAAGAACAGGAGAGGGCTCTCTTCGTAAAGATAGATATTCAATAAAATGAAACAATAAATCTAATATTAGGCTAGATAAAATGATGGAAAAAGGTTTTAATAAAAATGAATGAATTTCAGGGATGTGTGGGATAAAATGGGACGGTTTAAAACTGGGAATTAAATCAGGACACAGGGTATTTCATGGGCAAGGTAGGCAGGAAATTTTAACAATTAAAGTCTAATAAAGATGGGATGGAAAGACTGGCGAGGAGTTGAAAAGGGCACAATAAATGGATCCTTTTCAAACAGAAGAGAAAAACACCGAGTATGAATGTTTTCCCAAGGTAGGGCATAAAAAATGGATCCTACCTTTCTGTCTTGAAAGCATTCAAAAGGAAATGTTTATGGATGAAAGGTGAAACATAATGACTTACATATGAAACAAAGGAGAAAAACAAATGCTGAATATCATACCACATGGATCCCACAAATCAGAGCTGCATCTCTTATTAATTCCTGTCAAACTGTACAATGGAGCGCAAAGTGTCCACACTATTCCCCTACTTCTGACTTACAAAAAAAAAAAACTCCATTACAAATGATTTACAATTACAATAAATAAGCTGAAATGTGGGAACATAGATCCACAAAAGAGGGGCTATTTTAACAGCTAAAGAACTGAAATCTAAAGATTGAAAAAAGAACTAACAATCTTCCCTAAAGAAAGAAAAACATTACATCTGATCATCTGGGAAGATTTCGCTGTTACATGAAAAATAGACAATTTGAAGAGCCAATTCTATTTTTTCTGCTGCTGTAGAGAATCTTGGTCCTTTGCTTTCATTTATTTCATTTGAAGAAAATTGACATTTAATAAAATGCTATTGAAATAAAAATAGAATGAAATCATGCTTTCGGTGAAGGGAAAACTAATTTGTGGATGTAGGGAGCAAAGGGAATGAGGACGGCCCTGTATCGCAATCGGAATCGGAAGGGGCGGGAGAGGGGATATAATATACAACAGAACCATTGTAATATCTGGTGTGATGCATTTAAATCACAATCGGGATTGTATGGCGGGGAGGCAATACAAAACATGGTGCCATTGCAATTGGCAATTGAAACCAAAACTTCCGATGCTATTGGGGGAAGTGGCCTTTGTAATAAACAGAATAAACAAATTTTAACCTTTACAAAGGAAAAGGGATTTTTGTAATGAATGGGCAAAGGATATCACATGGTGGGACCAGGATCAATGAAAAATCGCAATCAGAATCAGAGTGGGCAGTGGGATTATCATACATCACAAACTTCTGATGCGATGGGGAGAAAGGCCTTTGTAAAATAAATTTAAAACAAAATTTAATTTAACAAAAGGGAAAAGTTTATTATAATGAACGAGCGGAAGAATTAAGTGGTGGGCCAGAGGGCCAATCAGGATTGGGGATTAGAAGGAGGGTGGAGAGAGATGTTATATATGGGATGGTCAATTACCGATGGCCCGATTGGATGTGGGTCGTCGGATCGGCAGGAACAGATCGACGGCTGTGGGATGGTCGGGATTTTGCAATCCGAGGTTATGTATTGCAAGTCGCAATCACATCGAAGTTTTGAACGATGGATCAATCGGGGCGCTCGTATTGACATTGCGATGCGATCGGGGAAATTACTTAAGGAAACGAGGTTTATAATATAAGTTCGATTTATATTATAATGTTTCAAAAGCATGGAGGGGAAGTGGTTTGGGAATGGCGAGGTTTTATAATAAACTTTGATATGTTTATTATAAATTTTTACAAGGTATGGTGGGGAAGTGGTTTTATAAATCGCACTTATGTTTAAACAATTTATAATGCGATTTTATATAGGAAAGAGGAAAAAGGAATTTTATAAGGAAAATATAAAACTTTGAACATAAAGTTTAAGGGAAAAATGGGAAATAGGGGAAGCTTTGAGGATATAGGGGAGCTTTACTTCACTTAAGCATAAATTTCAATCCAGAAGTCAGTTTTAAGAGTGTAGTATATTGTTGGAAAGCTCTTTCTAGGCTCTTTCTGATGGATCTAGTTGGAAGGTTATTTGGTGCTGATCATACTATGGAAAACTTCTCTGAAGGCAGGGTGATGACTTTGTGGAGATAAAAGCTTCTGAATTGTGACTTATTACATATGATGATATAAAATTACATAATGAATGATAATAAAGGCAAAATATCATTTTTTCACCCCAAAACATGGGTTTGATGTTAAAATTACATCTAGCTGAATAAAATATATATTTGATCTTCCAGGTGTAGTGACTTTGAGTTTATTGACTTCCTCATGACCTTGCTGATATTTATTGACATTTGACCCATTAATTTGATCATGGAGACCTTAGAAACTAATGAGACCCATCCTATGACCTACTGACATGATTTAGAGAATGAAAGTGACTAACGACTGAAGACCATAGAGAGGAGAATCAACAAGTACCTCATGAGGGAAAAATGATGCAAAAAATTACTACCATCAATGAATCCATGACCTAGCGAAATGGTGAAATTTATTTGGTATGAGACACCTAATATGAAAATGCAAAAGAGCAGTTTTGATCACTGATGGAAATATGACTAGACTGAAATTAATAGGAGGGAGATTGCATGCATGGAAGTAGTGGCTTTAATGAGTGGGGCCCAGGGTGAGGAAGCTCACCAAGAATATAAGAAAGAGAATGGTAGCCATTGTGCTTATGTTTTGAGATTATTATTTTGTATATGGTCTGTTTAGACATATAGCTTTCTTTGGATGTTTAGCTAAGATTGCAAGTGATGTTTAGCACTGGGTGTTCCTGATTGGGAATCCCACCTCTTTTATTGAGAAGCTCTTGAAAGAGTATTTTACTTCACTTCCACTTTCAGGCTGAAGGCCAAGCTTCATCTTACATCTACAGCGTAGATCCTGTTGAGGGTTGAGTTGTTTTGTAGGTTGCAGCAGTGGAGACCACATTTGGTTCTCTTCAGTGCTTATTTTCAGTGTAGAAGGGTTCCTTTCCATTGGGAGGACAGTAAGGAAGGCCCTTGAGCTGATTTGACACATTTGGCATCAGGCCATATATTTATTTGCCCCTATAGCGCAGTTTCATTCTAGATCTGCGTTATTTTGAGGGAGGAGTTGCAGGGTGGTTTCAACACACCATTTGGGGAGGAGGTTTTCTAGTGAAGGGATCAACCTTTCATCTAGAGAGTCTATTGGAGGAGGCTATCTTTCTTGCTATATCAGATCAGCCACACTTTCCAAATCCATAAGTTGCAATGAATCTTCAGCCCTAGGGCTTTGATTCAAATCTTGTACATGGTGTATTTCTGAATTCTCTTGGAACCTATTCCAATGAATTTAAAATGTTGAAATATATCATAACTGACTATTTATTTACTCAATTTGGTTACCAGATGCTTTAGGCATGGCCTTCCCTCTTGGTGGCCCTAGGCTTCAAAAACCTCTATAGATGAGCTCCTCTGCCTCTGAAACCTATTCCAATGTGTTCATATCATGCCAATTAGCCAAGAATAACTCTTTATGAGCTCAATTTGGTCGAAAATTGACTTAGTTATGGAAAAAACAAACTTTCTTCCATTTTCTCCTCCAAATCTGGAAAACTGGAGTTAACTCTGACAAGTTTGGTGGAATCTCAGAAAATAGAAAACTCCTCTAAAAGCACCACTAATTAAGGAGTACATTAATTAGTGTTAATCCCATCATTAGGTGGATAAGAACACGCATAAAATTTTCTTAATGGAGGTGTTGGCTCTTGGTTTCATGTGCGCGGTCACGTGCAGGAGGGTTGGCCCATAGGCTAGCCCCCTCCTTCCATTGTCGAATCTTGCAATATGCCTCAAATAACATTTCAGAGCCATTGGTTTCAAAAAACAGGCCCATGGCCCAACGGTGAAGGCGGGCGGCATTGGAGGGGAGGTCATGGGGTCGGACCCCGACATCGACCCTCCATACAATACAAACTTTAATATAATGCCATCGAACTTTAATAATACAATTCTTCCACTTTTAATTAATATGCCATCCACCATGGTATTCAGACTATGGTTTAGAAATATTATATGCCAATGAAATGTTTACTCGAACCTTTGAAATACCTTCGAACTTGTAACATAATTAAATGTGCCATGATATATTCCATATCCATTTCACCAGCGACTTTGCATAGTGTAATATACATTTCCACTTGCGGATTTTAGGTTAGAATATTTATATGCAGAATATTAAAACTAAATTAAGGTTTGAAATATTAATGAAATATATATATATATATATATATATATATATTCATTAATGCAACCTTAAATAATTAAAAAAAAAACTTCCATCACATAAAAGTCATGAATCCAAGTTCAACCTTAGGAGGTCATTGGACAAATTTTACCTTCACAAACCATACTAGTGAATCCTATAGTGACACTTGTCAAAGTCCCATTGGACAAAAACTGAAGAAGATTCCCTGAATGCTGACTGGGTTGCCATGTCATCAGCTGTACCTATTCTGCAGTTTTTTTTTTATAAAAAATTACCTGTTTTGTACGGCGATCAACACATCATAACTCCTTCATCCAAACTCGGTTTTCAATGAAACAAGTTGTGTTGGATTCCTTCCAACGGGCCATTTGCTATCATTCTAGTTTAATTCAATTCTGAGAACTTTCATTTTTGAGCTAAAATACTAAGCCTCTGATCAAGAATTGTCCCCAAACAATCCCGACTTTGTTAGAGGATCCTTCCACCTGCGACCTTCTGAGCACAATTCTTTCCATTGCACAAATTTGATACATTTATTCCCCAATTTATAGTAGTTACCGAGATGAGATATTGCATAAATACCTTCGGGGTCCTAATTCACTGCCATGATTATCTTGAAGCCTGAAATGACTTCCACCTGATGAAAATTAACTATCCCTCGCATGAGCCATATGATCCCACCCAAGGGAATTGAATGAGGCTCTCTCTCTATGAGCATTCATGCATGAAGCTGGTTTACTTGTTCATGCTACAAACTCGATTACGAAACTCAACACATAAATTTTTCACACTTATTCCTTGCTCGATGCCAAGTATCCTGGGATGTTGAGATATGAAACCACTAGTCGAGTGTGAGGTAAGGGTGATGCACAAAAGATTCTAGATGGGGGGACAAGGGGGCACTAATAGGGATGTTGGATGTGATGAGGGAAGCGATTTGGGAAAGAGTGGAGTGGGGGTGGATGAGGACGGAAGAAGGGATTCAGAGAGGGGGAAGCGTGGAGGAAGAAGAGGGGGAGAAGAATAAGGTGGGAGGGAACATAGGGAGAAATGCATAATTCACCCCAAGGGAGGGAAGGGGTAGCATATATTTTTATAACTTTTAAATCCAAGGTGCATGATTTTTTATTCTGATCTATAGTATAGGAGGATATATTTATCATCGAATTTAGGATTTTCATACTTGGGTTTAGGGGATGCAAAGGTAGCCTTCAATTCCATTTACCTTGTTGCAACTTTATTTCATTTCGCAAGCCAAATTGGCTTGCATGTCCGCTTCCTTATTTAGAATTCTTAAAATATGAAACAATTTCATATGCCCAAAGAAAGGGAGAAAGCCAAGGGCTCTCTTTAGTATCTGATTTAACTTGTTATTCTGTGTTGCATTGTTTGAGTTCATGTGTTTTATAACTGTTGGTGAGGTAAATCCCTTCTGCGGACAGAGGCGATCCCACTAGCCCTAGAGTGGGTCTAGCCACAAACAAGACATGCTATAATATTGATTCCTAGTTAACAAATGGACAGAGATTCGATAGATTACTTACCGAAGGTCCTACGCTGTTGTTGTCATCGGAAAGAGTGGCTACCTCTCGCTCCTAGTTTGACAGATCACGATCCGCTCACTTTCATGCTCGGATACCTGCACACACACAAGAAAAAATGACAATAAACAACATACTAATTCACATTCGTAACTATCAGTTAGTCGAAGAGGATTAAATCAATTGCATTAAATAATCAACATAACACAATCATGGAACCAACACCATAGTCGACTATATTAAGAAATGGAAGTAAGAGTACAACCAAGCTTCGATGTTGCGATCTCCTCCAGTAGGGTTCAAGTGGAGCACGTCTCACAAAGGCTCGTCGGGAATTCAGACGGGAATATCTCCACGGAATTCTCCTTGGTTCTACCTTCTCAATAGCAATTACTCAGCTATAGTCTCTTCTTCTCCAAGTTCAGCTCCTTGGCTATCTGTTCAGCTAGCTTTCATAAAGGGAGAAAGCCTGTTTATATAGAGGGAGAGAGAGAATTTAGGATCCCTATAATTATGGAAGGGAGACCTATCTTCAAGGAGTGTCCCATGGGGGTTGGAAACCACTACCTAAAGAGGGAGATCCATGGCTGATTAACTTAACCACTTCCTGTGACTCATCTCTGAGGTGGTTAGAAGGAAAATTTTGCCTCTCTTTGTTAAAAAAAATTCCTAAAGCAGCTAGCGCGGGCACTGCACAAAGACAGAGCACCAGGTGGCACAGGTTCTAGTGAAAATTTACCACATTGGCACGAGGGGTGAACTGGCTACCCCCTCCAAGGCCAAAACATAGGTTTTTGTGTGCTTTTTGAGGAAATGTTCAACAGGAGAAATGATTTCCTTATGTAGAAGGATGCAAAGAAGGTGTTTGCAAAGTATGAAACTACCCATAGGTCACGGGAAAGATCCTCCAATATGCGAGACGAGGGATTGCAGGGACAGTGAAAAAATGATGTGTAACAGATGCCCCCTAAAGCATGAGGTCCGAGAGAGATGGGGGGTGAAATGCTTTATGAGAACGCGTTCGACCCAAACACTGCTGTCGAAAAACCTGCAAGTACAAATACAAATGATATCTCTGATACATGATATGTGGTATGGGCGTAGCCATCCATAACAAAGTACACAAAAAGTGAGATCCGAGGTATGGACACATCCATCCATCAATAAGGATCAACAAATAGACTCAGGTATGGTCGCAGCCATCCAATCAGAAGAGTCATGTAATAATTCATAATAATCCACAAAGAACCCGCAGCCTGGATTTCATCAGACATAACCCAAGGTCTTGCGCTCCATCTTGACCCGAACAGATTACAAATTCGAGCATGTGAATATGTGATCTGAAGTCGAACATGCAAGAAAATCGTATGATTACCAACCAATAATGAGAGTTGTTAACAAACGTGAGAGAAACCACCAATAATGACAATGGTTCTCAAGGTACAAGAGGTAAAATCTACGGAATTTGAACAGTGATCTGGCGTCAAACACCCATAGAATCATATGATCAAAGGCCAATGATGTAAACCTTGCATCAAATGTGAAGAACCTGCCATTGAGGCATGCAGGCTCCAAGGTACCTGAAGGGAGACTCTGGATCAACTTCCTGGATAATGAGCTGAATTCGACAGGAAGTGACCTGATCTAAGGTGGGCCATAATGTTTCCCACATCATCTACACGAGACAGAGGAATATAATTTTTAGGAATCGAGACCAATAGAGAATCAGAGGGAGGTTGAACTTCAGAGGCAAACTTCTCTTGAACATATTTGCAGCATGACACTAGATTTGGAAGTATTTGACATCAAGGGATCTGAGGTCATGGTGACACGGAAAAGAGCATATGAGCGGTCAAAAGAGATTACCCAAACCCATGGAGGCAACCAAATGATGAAGTGAGATGTCCCCAACCCAACACGAATGCAGACAAGTGCCATGTTCAAGAGCGACATATTTCCAACATGACTACAATCTGGTTCCATTTTCCCCAACCATTTCTGGTGAGTACCCTAATTATTTTTGAAAACAAGCTTGAAGGGGATAGCATATGCTTGCGATGTAAGTTTTTCCTTCAGAAAAATCCAACCTAGTACTTTTTACGAGCCCTAGGAAGGAGGAACTTGAGTAACGTCATGACGACGGAGTTTGAAGTCATCAGCTTTTAATGAGTCTGACAAAGGGAGAACTCGGTATCTTTTCATGTTTAGAGAGTTTGAAAAGAAAGAAGAAAAGAAAACTCGAGTCAGGCCCTTTTCGTAAATAGTCTCTCAGATCTAAAAAGGTAGAAAACAATTTCTGAGAGAACCTCTTAATCGCAATAGGCTAAGGTATTCATTTTTCGTAAATAATCTATCCTAGCCCGAAAAAGGGATAAACGTATACTGGGTAGATATATTTTCGCAGCCATTTAACGAGTTCAAAACGATAAGCGTCTCGGAAATATTTTCAGTTTTAGAGAGTCAAAAAATAGCTAAAAGGTGACTCTAGTAGTGACTTTTTCGTGTTTTTACCAAGTCCGAAAAAGTATAAAATACAACTCGTTTCTTTGTCATAACCATGTGAAAACCTGTCACTGCACAAAAAGACGAATGTAAAACATATTTATCGAAAAAAATATGATAAAATACTCAAAAAATGTGTTTTAAAACCTAATTTAAGATTTTGAAAAGTTATAAAATTCCATAAGTGGTAAAAAATTATTTACTTTTCACTTTTACCTCTTTGTGGAGAAACATTGACCCATTTGCCTTGTGATCTTGTGGTGACGATTGCGAGTGATCCAGTGAACCAATCTTGATTCCGTCAGTCTCAATTAAGAGCTGACACCATTTGCCATCTTTTAAGCTATATTTCATTACCTTTATTTGTCATTTTGAGTCCTTTAGGGGAGGATTTTCCAAAAATAGGGCATCATGGTTGGTGCGGGTTTCGAGCATGGACCTGAACCAATCGCCCATTTTTTACATAGAGGGTGCACCCATTGGTGCAACTGTTAGCGAAACATTTGCGCCAACTACGCAACCCAAAAATCCACATAAATTTGAGAAAAATGAAGTCAATTTCTTGCAAATTTTGATACCTAAGTAGACTAACAATGCTCATATGACCAATGTGCAGGTATTAAGCAGAGAAAATGGTGATTGAGTGGAAAGAGAGAGAATACAGTGAGGAGGATGAACTTGCCATGGAGAATGAACAGTGTATGAACGCCCTCAGAGATTGTGGGCTAAAGAAATTCTTCCTCACACCATGCCTCCGAGCTCAGTCGAAATTGCTTCAATATTTGATAAGAATTTGGTACGAAGATTAAGAAAATTTTGTGCTTCGAGATCAGGAACTTGAACTTGAAGTCTCTGATGTGTATTTTATCATATGATTGTCACGTAGGGGTGCAGTCCCTATCTTGACTGGTACCCATCCTTCTGGGGAAAGCATGGGAATGGTGATTGACAGGGTGTGCTGAGGGGCATGAAAAGGAATAGGAAGTGGAAAAGTTGACATCCAAACCATCTCTGATCTGGCACTAAAATTATTGTTTCACACTATCATGCGGGCTGCAGGATCGCAAGCACTGCATGAGCCCACAAAGACACAACTGCTTCTTACCTCAGAGTGCATGAACCCGACTCTCTTCAACTAGGCAAAGGCCGTGACTATTAACATTAAGCGGCAGCTCACCAAGTGCAAGAAGACCAAACTGAAGCAGTTTGGGTATGGATCCATTTTGGTATCGTTCTTCTTAGAACAACTACCGATATTCTAGCGCCAGGAGGTCATTGTCCCGATGCCACCACCTAGAGAACAACGAATGCCTCGATGGGCTACGCTAATGCCTAGAGTAGGGGGTGGCCAACAGATGTCCTGGAGGCCAGAGTTTTTTGATTGGCTTTGGTGACAACTGATTGTCATGGACGATTGGCCTTATTCTGGTACAGACTTCACCAGTGATCCAGACCTCCCGCTCCCAGAGGGAGAGGATTGGGACAAAGAGCTAGGTGAGACTCATTTTTTATTTTCATGAGTTTATGATTTTTTTGTTATATATGCATGTTCTGACAGTTAATCTTATATGTATGCAGATGTTGGCCCAGAGAGGCCTGCAGGTATGTTTCCGATAGCGAGGTGAACTCCTCGCGATTTTGATCCTCATGGTGAGGGCAGCGAGGAGTAGATAGTACAAAATCTGGAGGGGATCGCCCGTGGGATCCCAGACTATTATTTCCTTGATGATGTTCCTTGAGCATATCAGAGGCATACTATAGGGGTGCCGAGTCATATCCACCGCTTGCTGAGGTGGTTGGTATGGGCGGTGATGTGCTATCATGAGCACCATGCTAATTAGGCACCTAGGATTTTTATTTCCACATATTTTTGAGAGACATGTTGTCTCGCGATGTAACTGAAACATACATATATATTTTTTTTGGGTTTTTATGATGCACATGCTGCAAACAATCGATATATATATATATATATATATATACATCTATTTTCTACATGGGTATATTTACATATGATGATGTTTTATAAATTGCGCAAATGTCTATCTAATACAATGTTAGCCACTGCATCAGTTAATGTATTCATTCATTTTGGTATATTTTGATATGTGATGAAATCAAAATTTCTTTCAAGAAAACAAATACGTAAATAAAATCTCAAAATGCATGGGTTTCGGACCAAATAATGACCATTTAGTTGAAGAAAAACAAGCTGCGTATCTAGATGTACAAGAAATGTGTGTATGCCGAGGTTAACTTCCTCGGTTAATAGTTCCAAAACATCACTATATTCAGCGACATTGTTTTTTGTTTGTCCTATACAAATACCTTATAGGTTAATCAACTCACCAGCAGGATTATAAATTACCCAGGCTGTCGAAGACAAGCTCCTGGTACTATGGGTAGCAGCATCCGCGAAACCAAAATAAGGGGTAATAGACATCTACAGAACCAACAAGACCCAATAAGTAGAAAAAATATCAAAAAGCACATCAAACCTAAACATGCACAAAAATGAAAAAATCACCTATGTACACATATCGTGCATGGATGACTCAAGCATAATATTTTTTAAGATACAACCCATTCCTGGGTTGTGCTAAGGGATGACCTTCATAATCAATAAGCTCATAAGCCCCATTTTGTAACACACATTTAAAGATGTAGGGCCCATGCCACATGGGTTGGAATTTACCTACCCCCAGCTTGTCATGAACTTGTTCATACAGAAGACTGAGGTCGCCTTCAATAAAAGAACGAGGGGAAACTGTTTGGCCAAAGTGAGCTTTAACTTGCTTCTTTTGTGCTTCAATGACCAAAGCAGCTAAGTGACAAGTTTCATCCAATATCTCTAAATAGAGGAGACGCTCTTCCTCAGGTGAAGTATTAGGCAGTAATTCCACAACTAATTTGAGTGAAGGAATCTCACACTCAATCGGAAGAGTAGCTTCCAGACCGTACACCAACTGAAATAGGGTGAATCTGGCTGCACTCTTAATCGACGTTCGATAAGCCCATAAAGATGAAAACAACATGAGATGCCAATTTGATTTATGGATCCCAATTGTCCGTTGAAGCATTGTAACAAGAACTTTTTTTACGGCTTCAACTTGGCCATTAGCTTGAGGGTAATAATGCGTTGAGCTGTCATGACGCAGACTCAACTTAGATGTTAGCTCTACCATCCTATAGTCTCGAAAATGAGAACCATGATCGGTAACGATGGCTTGAGGGACACCAAACCGAGAAATAACATGATTGAATATGAATTGTGTCGTTGTCTTACCATCCGCAGCCAGTGTAGGCATTGCTTTGGCCCATTTTGTAAAATAACCGACGGTGACGATAATATAGACATGCCCCCCGGCCGAACGAGGGTTACACATCATAAAATTGATACCCCATTTGGCAAAAGGACCAACGGTAATGACAAGGTGTAAAGGAATAGGTGGCACACGCATCTTGCGTTGATATATCTGGCACGCATGAAATTTTCGTACTGCGACAATGCAGTCTTTAAAAATGGAAGGCTAGAAATAGCTAGCATGAAGGATCTTCTATGCGGTGGCATAACTAGATATGTGACCACCGCAGGCACCACTATGGCAGTCATTTAAAACTTTCTCATATTCCTCGAGAGTCAGACATCGGTGGAGTACAGAATTGACTCCAACACGATAGAGGGTATCTCCGATAATACGATAAGGTTGCGACTGATGCCGAATGTGGCGTCGGGCATCTTTCGTCAACTCGGACCTAAAAGTAGAGGTTTAGAGATACACGATCATATCACCGTACCATGGATCGAGGGTGCTAATCAAGAAAAGAGTTTCTTTTGGAATATGATCCTCAGAATAAGGAGCAGAGTCAGCGGGGAGAGAATAAATCAGATCAATGAAAACGAGTGATTTCTTTGATTTGGTAGTAGTAAAATCCAAATCAAACTCTTGGAGGATAATGATCCACTTCGAGTATTTGCCACCCAGCAACTGTTGAGACAGAATATAGGTCATGGGGTTACAATCAGAAATCATGGTTACTGTCCGTAAAAGGATATAATGACATAAACGCTAGATGGCCTGGACCGTAGCCAGTGCTAACTTCTTGACATGTGTATAACGCATTTCAGGGTCGAGAAGGTTTCGAGAAAAGTAGTAAATAACATTCTCGTTACCGTCATCATCATCTTGAACCAAATCCATGGTGATCGTACTGAAGGCGGAAACTAGATATAGGGTGAAATCACGATGATAATCCAGAGGACGTAATAGAGGAGCATTGACAAGCAATGTCTTGAGCGTATCAAAATATTGTTGAGCAATCTCATCCCAATGAAAAGGGATGTCTTGTTTTAAAAGTCATGTGAACCCCTTAGCTACTTCGGCATAGTTCGGGATAAAACGACGTAAGAAATTTTCTTTCCCTTGGAGACTCTGGAGCTGGTGTAATGAGGATGGAGAGGGGAGATTAAAAATAGCCTCCACCTTAAGCGGATCAAGGCGAATTCCATCTTTAGATATGATAAACCCTAAAAGTCTACCTGAATCGACGCAAAAGATGCATTTACGTGGATTGAGCCGAATGTTGTAGCATCTATAGCAAAGAAAGATCTGGCGGAGATGGTCTTGGTGGTCTTTTCGTGTAGCTGAATGAGCTGGAAGGCCAACCAAGTATGGTTGAACAATATGACGAATATCGTGAAAGGCATAAGACATCGCACACTGGAACGTAGCCCCAGTGTTCTTCAAGCTGAAAGGGAGTTTCTTATAAGCAAACGTTCCCCAAGGACAGATAAAATCGGTCTTGTGTTGATCGAATGGGAGAATGTTGATCTGATTATAGCCAGAAAAACCATCCATAAGGGAAAAAATGTCACTCCCCGCACAATCGTCAATGATCTAATCGAGAAAAGGGGTGGGATAGTTATCCTTAGGACAGGCCCAATTAATATCGTGATAGTCAACATAGACGCGAATTGTTCCTTGCTTCTTATCCATAGGAACAATGTTAGAAACCCACTCTGTGAGAGGAATCGGATAAATGAAACCCGCTTCGAGAATTTTTTCAACTTCAAGTTTTATGGTGGTAGCTTTCTGAGGATGCACTGGACGAAGAAGCTGGCGATCAGGCTTTGCATCGGGGTAGGTGGGAATCTCGTGCACCACAATAATGGGATTGATTCTAGGCATCTCTTCATAAGACTAGGCGAAAACATCATGGAATTCGCGAAAGAGTCTAGTGTACACTTGGACTTCATCGGAAGAAAAAGTGACTCTGATATGGATGTTCTTGACAATTCCCGGTTTCACGAAAATGTCGATAGGCATCGTCTGGGTGATGTTACTCAAGTTACCTTCAGTGAAGACTTCGTGATTCAAGATAGGCATTTGAAGTGGCGGAGAAGAAACTTGAGATGCAAAACGCTCAAGACAGTTAGACATTGCCCCGAGGCTAGGCATAAACGAGGAATGTGATGCCCATCGCTCCACGGTAAGTCTTTGAGAGACATGGTTTCCACGATGGCTTCATCGGATGGAAACACTTCTTTCAAAGGATCAGGCCAATCTATGTCGCCGAGCCAGGGGGATTGAGAATAAATGGTGAGAGACATGCTCAAAGGAGAAGCTTCAAAAGGGGGAGAATCAAATGCAGCTACAAGCTCGCAATAATTGATTTCAATTGGACTAAGCGACATCGAATCCCCAAATGAATCAACCTTTTCAGGTAAAGGGACGATCCATGGGTCATCCGACCAAGAGATCATATTAATTTGAATGGTATTTGGTGGCAGAAGGGGAAAAATACCCATGAAGGTGGGGTATTTGAAAAGACCGGGCCCTATGCTGTCGAGGGGAGAAGGAATCTGATCCATGTATGGAACGTTGTTCTCAAAAGACGAGGTAAAGAACGACAACTGGTCGACAGTAATGATTTTCCCTCATGTGGAAACTTTAGAAGACGAAAGAGGTTGGACGAAACGCATAACATGAGTTTAGCGTCAATGACTTCTACTTCAACATTGACCGTCTTTCCTTATAACATGATCGGAAAGCTGGCGAGAACACCCAAGGGTTTCGATTCCCTTCCATCAAATTCCTCAATGGCATTGGGTGACGAAGTTAGGGCTAGAGATTCGATAGCCTTCTAGCAAGTAGATGACATGTCACAAGTGGATGCACCTTCGTCCACAACGACTCTATGGATGTTGAGACCGTTAATGCCGAAATGTATAACAAGCGTAATCTGGCGTGGAAGTCGGGGGACGAAATTCTCTAAGTCGAAAGTGAGAAGGCTAGAATCAGCAGGATCAATCCCGCAAATCACAAATAATAATGCTTTCCATTGAGACGGAAAATTTTGAGGCACTTCTAACACGGAAATCGTGGATGGCGCCTGTGATAAATCCTTAACAATACTATAATGCTAAGCAGCACGGGCGTTAGGATTATAAGAATATTTCTGGAGAACACCTTTAGAAGGTGGCCATACAATGGGTTCATCACTGGGCCTTTCAATCTCAAGAGGACCAGAGGCAGGTGGGGGAGGAGGACCATCAGAGATCTCTTTCCCGGCTGCCCGGCGCGATCCAGTATAATCTTTCGACTGAGTAGCAATGGAAACGGGTACAGAACCGTTTACCATGAACACTTGAGAGCCAAACAGTACAGATGGCGTGGGTTGATTGACCATCTGTGTTTGCTGAGATGGAAAAGGTTCTTTGAGGACAGCCAGAGTTCCCTTAGTTCCTTTGAGCAATTTACTAACTTCGGCACGTCTAGGAAAATCCTTAGTATAGTGTTCCTCATCATAAATCAGACAGGGATACTTTGGCTTGCACTGTAAACCATCATCAACACGAGGTTTAGACGACTCTAGTTTCGGGGCATCGGCTTTGGCCTTGCCTTTTCCCTTCTTTTTCCCTTTGGATGTCTTGTCCGCAGGATTGACCTAAACGGCATTGACCTCCGAGGTTTTGTCATAATCTGGGGTAGGCTGAGAAGCAGAATCATTGGAAGAATTGGATTTTTTCTTCCCAGTGTTGGAAGACTTACGTGAATTCTGAGACACGGAACCAGTAACATCATCAACATATGGGGTAGCCGATGCCTTAGAAGTCCTAGGTCGTGGGGCATCAGTCAAGATATCATACAAAATGCCCGATTGGGAGTACACTAAATCAAGGTACTGGGCATGAGCAATGGCATGTTCCTCAGTAACACATGCCCCCATGGCTATATCTTTTGCAATCTGATTGACAAAAGAGGTGGTAAACCAATGGGTAAGAATCTGATCAGGAATTTCGAATTTGATCAGGTGACGATGACGACTCCATTCGTGAATGTGGTCTGAGATATGGGTAGCTTGGTCCTGTTTCAAGGATGTTAGGAGATGCATCCTGAATTCATAACGAACCAGTAACTGGAAATGAGTAAGGAATGCCATAGCAAGAGTATTGAAATCTTGGAAGATACCATGAGGAAATTCAATGTAACACTTAACAGCAGCCCCGGTGAGAGTTCGCTGGAAAAGATGGAGTCGAATAGAGTCATCCACCCAAGAATTGGAAGAACACCATAAATGGTATGTCATAACATGTGCTTGGGGGTATTCTCCAGATTTTTCCTCAAACTTGGGACAATCACCAGGACCTTCATTGGAATCGGAGGCCAGTATGGATTATGAAGGATTGGATCATTTGTTAACTTTGAGACATCCTGTAATTCCAACGTGGCTAGAAAGGGTAATTGAGGATTGAAAGGCATAGCAGGTCCTCGATAAGGACCGGTACCCATATTCCATCCTGGTTGAGTGTAACTCTACCCCCATTGGTTCTGTCCTGAAGGATTCGGACCATAAGGGGTATAAGCCAGATAATTCGGTTGATACTACGGCTAAGGACCAGGATATGGAGGTTGAAGACCAGAATACTGATTCTGAGTATATGAGGGTCCCAATTGAGTAGCATAAGGATTTTGTTGTGGAATATAAGTATGGCCTGGCAGTTGAGGGTAATAAGCAGAACCTTGAGGTGCGTTGTACATTGGTCGATATTGACCTTGAGGGTAATAACCGCCTTGGGGTCGAACGGGTTGCTGATAAGTAGGGCCCTCCTGAGATGGATAAATCGGGCACAGAGGTTGACCCGATTGTGGCATAGAATAGAGCAGTCGCTGAGCAGGGTGAATTTTATGTGCATGTTGTCCCGCCTGAGCAAGTTGACCTGACTGATGAGGGCCACCAGGTTGCCCCTACGGAGCAGGTTGGCCTGATGGCTGCGGTGGGCCAGGTTGGGCCTGATGACCAGGTTGACCTGGAATAGGACCATAAGATGGCCTTGACTATGCAACATTTGGACCAATTAGAAGATATGGCTGTTGTGGTTGCAAAAAAGGTTGTCCTTGAAATGGATAAATTTTCCCCCAGGACCGTATGAAGGTCTAGGTTGATATCCTGGCTGCCTATCAAGTCCTTGAGGTTGCCCTGGTTGGATCACAGGCTGGGCTTGTAAAGGTTGACCTTGAGGATTATAAGGCTGTCATTGTGGGCTGTAAAATAATCCCTGCTGGACTGAAGGTTTTCCCTGTAAGGGTTGTGCCCTTGTGGGTCGTACGCATACCCTTGCTGTGCCGAAGGTTATCCCTGAAAGGGTTTTCCTTGAAGGTCGAAAGCATACCCTTGCTGAACCAAAGGTTGTCCCTAAAAGGGTTGTCCTTTTTGGTTAGAAGGTTGCACAGGCAAGGTAGGTCTAAAACCAGAAAGGAACTAATAAGCTTCAGGAGCAGGCAAATAGATAGGGTTGCCGTGCTCATCATATTGAAATGGAAGTGAGTAAATCGGGTTACCGACCGGGTCATAATGAGAAAAATAAGGACGATTAGGATCCTAAGGGGACTGATAAGTCTGGGAGCTCTGTTGCTAAACAGCCAGCCGATACTCCTAAAAAGAAAGGCCGTCAGGGATTTCCATGGAAATAAAAGTCTCTACCGAAGCCGAAACTCCTGACAACTGAGTGGTGACAACCGGTGCTGATGCAGCCACACAGACAGTAGGCCTAGTTGGGATAGATGTCACAAAAGGTGTCGATGAGACAGGTGTCGTTGATGACATCCCTAATGATGGAAGGACCGCCCCCCTCGACGGAGTTGATGCTGCTATAGAGGCAATACCAGCCATAATCTGACCCAAATATCTATATCCGGCTGGAAGCGACACTGAGGGTGAAGATTGAGCAGGCTCTTGATGGATTTCTTCCAGAAAACGTTGTTATTCTTCATCAGAAACAGGAATACCCTCACTGCCAATAGGACTAGACGGGTCCATGTATGAATCCACCATGATATCTTGCAAAAGACTACGGGGACTAGGAGGTATGATAGCGGCCAAAAATGGCGATCCCGATGTAAGAAGGGGAAAATGTTCCCCAACCCCAAACCCAAACCAAGCATTTGAAAGATGCCAATTGAACTCAACTGGTTATCCAAAGGGGTAATCTGACGGGATAATAGGCTGTTGAAGCTCGACAGACCTAGAGGTTTGAGAAGTTTTAGATGAATTATCTGAGAAAGGAATACCAGTAGACGAAA
Organism: Pinus albicaulis; assembly: GCA_034641835.2. Lineage (NCBI taxonomy): Eukaryota > Viridiplantae > Streptophyta > Pinopsida > Pinales > Pinaceae > Pinus > Pinus albicaulis. The sequence continues at coordinate 942,544,361 of CM076570.1, forward strand.
CCGATGGTTCCGCCACTATGACTGTAGCACACCAGAAAAGGGAAAAAGATCAAAAAAGAAGACTCTTGGGCCAAAACCAAGGCAAACAAAGACAGGCCAAGTAATCAAACTTTAATGGGTGTGTAATCGTAGGTAGTTTATTTTACCACATTGAAACCAAAATTTGTTGTTTCATGTTTTAAGAGTCAAGAAACAGTCAAAAGATGACTCTAGTCACTTTCAGTTTTAAGCGAGTGCGAAAGGACAAATGCTCAATGATCTTTTCAAATTTATGGAGTCAGTAAAGATAAAAAATGACTGCTCAGGTAGTCTAGGTAAAAGGGTGTACCAGGCTCCCATGAACTGCCATATACACCTTGGTAATCAAATGAAAGAAGAATCGACCAAGGACTTGACATACGTGCAGGTAGTCTCCTCGAATGCTGTGTTTTGTGTATCACAGTTACAAGGCGACAGAATCGGCTTCCTACGGATAAAAGGATTACAACCTAGAGGGGTCTCCCTTTATATACTCGATGGTACGAGGAGCACAAGTCCATACTAGCGCTCTCTGAAGCGAGATAGCGAGCAACAAATGCTAGGTTTAAAGACGCCGGAACATGTCTCTAACTTAGCCCACTAAATGTTTCGTTAGGTTTCAATGTTGCCTTAGGTTAATTGAGTAAATTTTAAGTTGATCTTGTATTTACGTTTCAATTCCAAGGTCCTACAGAATGTTGGATCTCAAAAATCCATAAATGCAAGCTACATGCCATAAAATACCATTTCGTTCGATGAAAAGCTATCTACGAGAAAGTTACGAGTTTTCAAGCAATATCAAATAATAAGAACACGTGGAAACACCACTACAGTATCTGATGCAAGCTAATGAAAATGAGAAATCTTCCCTAGAATGTGCAATGCTAGATATGCGAAACACTTTCAATTCCACAATGCACACAAGAATGCAAGCACAATATTTTTTTGATTTTTCAATGTAATAGAGCAAACAGTGCACTAAATGAAATGAAAAACAAACCAACACACTAGTTCAAGGAAGTTAATGCGAGAGTTGAAGCGAAATAACTTCAATCAACTCAAAACAAACAAAGAAAAACTCAAACCAATGTTGCAATCTCTCCAATTGAAGAAAGATTTCGAAACAAACCCATACAAGCAGTGTGATCTATGCTTGGAGTGACAAGAAGAAAAACTGAACAAAAGAGGCAAGAATCATTCAACCAATGCAATCACTCAAACGGATCAAGGGAGCTGAACGTAATCAAGCAAGGAATGAAGTTGACCATGAAACAAAAGACCCAAACTCCTACAGGAGGCTCAGCATACCAAAGCACTTAAAAACCCTAAGGCTATGATGCTAAAAGGAAATGGACAAACAGCTGAAGGAAGGAGGCTGTTCACAATCACATAAAATCCCAAGGCACTCAAAAAATGTCAAGAAATCACCCAGAGGTACAACCACTGACCAAAAAGCTTCAAAAATACCAAACCCTAAAACCTACAGGGGTCGGCGCTCCTGTTTGGCTGTAATCAATGCCAAATAGGGGATGGCGCGGGTGTTGAACTAGCGACAAGCGCTAGTGGGCGCGACTGTCAGACCAAAAAATGTGCCAAGCCAGTTAACCCTGGAAAAAGGAAAATTTTGAAAGACAAAGGTCAGATCTGATCCTCTGGGGCTAAACAGGGGTCTTAGACTCAGCAAAAATAATCAAAAGAGGCAAGCTAAGAAATCAAAGACCAAGAAGAAGACCTAATGGGTGAAAGACAAACTCACACTGATCCCCAGCGGAGCCGCCAATTTGTTGGTGAGGTAAATACCCTTTGCAGACAGAGGTGATCCCACTAGCCCTAGAGTGGGTCTAGCCACAAACAAGACATGCTATAATATTGATTCCTAGTTAACGAATGGACGGAGATTCGATAGATGACTTACCGGAGGTCCTACGTTGTTGTTGTCGTCGGAAAGAGTGGCTACCTCTCGCTCTTGGTTTGACAGATCACGATCCACTCGCTTTCACGCTCGGATACCTGCACACACACAAGAAACAACAACAATACACAACATACTAATTCACATTCGTAACTATCAGTCAGTCGAAGAGGATTAAATCAATTGCATTAAATAATCAACATAACACAATGATGGAACCAACACCATAGTCGAGTATATTAATAAATGGAAGTAAGAGTACAACCAAGATTCGACGTTGTGATCTCCTCTAGCATGGTTCAAGTGGAGCACGTCTCACAAAAGCTCGTCGGGAATTCAAACGGGACTCTCTCTACGGAATTCTCCTTGGTTCTACCTTCTCAATAGCAATTACTCAGCTATAGTCTCTTCTTCTCCAAGTTCAGCTCCTTGGCTATCTGTTCAGCTAGCTTTCATAAAGGGAGAAGGCCTGTTTATATAGAGGGAGAGAGAGAGGTTAGGATCCCTATAATTATGGAAGGGAGACCTATTTTCAAGGAGTGTCCCATGGGGGTTGGAAACCACTACCTAAAGAGGGAGATCCGTGGCTGATCAACTTAACCACTTCCTATGACTCATCCCTGAGGTGGTTAGAAGGAAACTTCCGCCTCTATTTGTTAAAAAAAATTCCTAAAACAGCTGGCGCGGGCACTACACAGAGACAAAGTGCCAGGTTGCGCAAGCTCTAGTGCAAATTTACCACATTGGCGCGAGGGGTGAACTGGATACCTACACCAAGGCCAAAACATAGGTTTTTGTGTGCTTTTTGAGGAAATGTTCAGTAGGAGAAATGATGTCCTTATGCAGAAGGATTCAAAGAAGGTGTTTGCAGAGTATGACACTACCCACAGGTCACGAGAAAGATCCTCCAATATGCGAGACGAGGGACTGCAAGGACGGTGACAAAATGCTATGTAACAATAACTAAGAGACAATCACCCAATATGTTCATATCCTTTATTCCTTTTTGTTGAGCTAAAGTGAGGTCAAAATATAACCCATAGGTGTCTGCTTGGTTATTTATCTTCCTGCCCAAACCCCAAGCATAATGTTCTACAATTACTCCATCGGGATTAATGAGAACCCCCCCTCCTGCAACCCCAAAATTTGATGTGTTTGTTAATAAGTTGCATATATTTTAATTTGTTGCTAGTTAAATTTGTGGTTTAACTCTTAAAGTTTTTAAAAGTACTTATACAAATTGCTAGTTAAATTTGTGGTTTAACTCTTAAAGTTTTTAAAAGTATTTATACAAATGATTAAAAATATTGTACAATTTAAATTAAATTAAATATTTTTAAATCAAATTTCAAAATATAATTATTATATTATTTTTAAGTATTTGATGTATAAAAATTGATTATTTTTATTTAGTCTTAAATCAAATTGTGAAAAAAAAATTCAATGCCAAGTGTTCTAAAAATTTGGTTATCATTGAAAATAGTAAAGTATTTTAGTATTTTTTTTTCAAAAGAAAAATGTATTTTTGCTATTTCATTTGAAATAAAAAGGTACAATCCCTTAATTTTTATGCAGACTACTTGTGAGATTTTCCAAACATTATGTTTCACTTCTATTAATTACATCAAAAATTCTAAAAAAAACTACCTCATGAAAGGATTGGTATATTCAAAAGTATTAAAGTAAAGGTAAGAAATTAACACATCCCTATGAAATTCAGCTACAAAAAGTACTACATCATCCAAAATAAGTGCTTGATTTGAAAAACATGTATGCTATGACATTTTATTCCATGTAGAAATGAAATATCTTAATATAATCATGTTTTTCTTGCAATTAACGAATATTTTGTTGTCAACCTTTATGATGAAGAATTATAAGATTGTTTTTTCCATCGAATCATTCCACTAAAACTTTGGAATCCCCTGCCAACTTGAATACCTTTACCTATTTCTAGACAACAATTTTCATAGCAATCCACATTTCCATTAACTCAACAAAAATATTTTCTCCATTCCCCACTCCCAACCTACATTTGATCAACACATTTTCAATTAAATAGATGGCAGTTCTAGCTCCATATCTACCTCCTTAACTAGCTCCGTCAAAGAATCCCCACACCACTCCATTTATATCTATATCCCTCACTTTTCTTTTATTTTTTACTTTCATAGGATTCATCTGTTTAAGATAATACACGCTAATATTATGTGCAATTACTCTAGAATGAAATATTGAATTTTGAAATAGAACTTTGTTCCTTCCTAACCAAACACCCCAAAGAACAAATATTGGAAGAAACTTGTATGAATAATTCTTGAATATCATAGTGAAATTTTAAAGGCACTCTTCCACCAAATGACCAATCCAAAAATCATTTAAAGTGAATGTTGAATTCATATTATACCAAATAGATTTGACAACAGGGAAAAGGATAAATAAATGATCAATGGATTGGTTTTATTCAACACATAAAGACCATATACTTGGACCTTCCCAACCTTTCTTCGAGAGAATATCCCAAGTGAGAATTTTTCTTTCAAGATAAAACCACAAAAAAAAATTCTCTTCAGAAAACCTTAACCCTTCCAAACTAACTTATGCCACCACTTGGACTCATGTAAAGGGATTTGTTGTATGAGATCAGTGTACCCCTATTTCACAATGATTTCACGTGAGTGTTTGTTCATTGACCACACAAGGAAATCAACTTCGTCTCTTCTTATGATTGTTCTAAATTTCTACATAATCAATAATACCTATTCCATTCATCTAGAAATCCTATTGAAATTTTGAGCTCCATCATAGAAGTCAATTCCCGATTTTCCAAGAATGGGATACCTCCTCTTTCCACATTAGTCAAAGAATGTATTCCAATGGAATTCAAATAAAAAATTAAGCCATTCAACAACCTATGTTTCCCATCAGTCCACACCAAAGGATCATGAACTATCTTCACTTCCTCCATGCTTCCAATTTCCCACCTAAACCACTTCTCCATTGCCTAAATCCCACTTACCATATTCCTCCAAAACAAATACTTTCCTTTAGCATCTTAGGAACCAATCTAAGCCATTCAATAACTAATAATGTCTTTAGATATTTTAACCTCATGATACTGCTCCAAAGATTACTACCAAATAACATTCCGCATCCACTTTTTGTTGCAAGAAAAGTGCCAAAAATTCCCAAATTTCAAATTTCCCAACTACCAAACTTCTTTGGAATTGCAAGTTTTCTCTATTTTACTAAATCCATGCCTTTTTTTATTCTAATTTTTATCACTCCATAAAAATTGAAAACATAATTTCTTGATTGAAATCAGAATTATTTTTGGTAAGTTTTCTAAGGATAGCCAAAATATCGAAATACCTTCTAAAGCAGACTTCACCAAAATCAAGTTCCCACCTAAAGATAACAACCTTTCACACCAAAGATCTATTCTCTTTTCCACTATTCTAACAAGACAAAACCAATCCAATACTCTGTAGTCTATTGATTTTATAAGTGCAATAAAAAGACACACATTTTTCTTCCACAGATAATTAATTCCAATGATATTATTCTTACTCTGTATCATTAAGAAATTATACTTTAGAAAATTTCAACCATAAATGTAATAGGAAAGGAGAGATCACAATAAAATAAATAGGCATAAGAGACACAAAAAAAAATTATTGTGCAAAAACCCAACCTCGGGAGAATCCCATCAATATTTTCTTAGGATAAATTGTTTAATTCCAAAAAATTGTATAATATGAATATCCTAATCAAACTTGGTCAAACTGACCAATCAAATCAGCAAAGTAAAACTTGGTCAAAAGAGAGAGAATTTGTCTTCTACAATAGCCAATAAAATCTGGTCTAACTAGCTGAATTTCGACCTTCGCAACTTCTGGCCAACTCTTGTCAACAGGTCGAATTTTGGCCCTACATCTGCCTTAGGAAATTTAGTCACCTCCTTCATAATTTCGGTCAACCTGCCTTAGTCAAACTACAGTCAAACATAGCAGTAGATGGTTTGGTCAACGCATGTCAAACAACCCAAAAATTTTGTAGTCAACGTTGTTCAAAGCTTGTTAAGCTTTTGATGCACTTCATAGATCTTCTCTCTCTCTCTCCCCCCTTGATGCACTTGATGCACTTGAGCGTGTAAACCCTAAATTCAATACATTAAACCGGTGCAAGGAAGATCGTAAAATTGTTTAGTGTAAAAGGTGTGATTTGATACATATTTGGGAATACATGGACATCAAAAGGGAGGGGAATGTTTTTAGAGACAATGGAGTAGTGAAACGATTCCCTTAGGTATTATGCAATATAGAAAAGGAACACTTATAAGATGTGGAGAGAACATTCCTAGTGGAGAAAGGATTCCCTATTAAACTCATATATGTGAGAATTTGAATTTTGACCATCATATTTTTGGATGCTAGTGAATTCACCCTAGTGGTATCATTGTCTAGCTAATTGTTGAAGAGGTAAATCCCCTCTGTGGATAGAGGTGATCCCACTAGCCCAGATCAAGTCTAGCAACAATCAAGTCACGCAATGATGCTGGTTCCTAGTTACAAAAGACCAAGATTGTGATAAGTAGCCTACCTCAAATCCCACACAGTTGTCGTTGAAGAAAATATGACGTTTCTCGTCCCTCGCTCGACAGATCGGGATCCTTCCATTCGACACATCCGAACACCTATGCACATGCAAGGAAACAACAACATACAACGTAAAATCTAAAGCATGTCACCATATATCAGTCAGAGAGGATATAATTTATTACATTACAGGAAGAAATGAACACATGAATGGAACCATAATCAGAGTCACTTATATTATAAATGAAAAAAGGGAGATTACATCCATATGCTCTGACGCTATGATCTTCCTTTGGCGGAGCTGACAGTGAAGTGTGTCTCAACAAAGCCCGTCGGGAATCTATACGAAGCTCTCTCTCTTCGGATTGGCTCTCAAATGTTACTCGGCTATAGTTTCCTTCCTACAAGTTTAGCTAGAACATGTTCAAACCTTCAGCCTTTCAGCCATAACCTGTTCAACTATTCAGCCCTTCAGCTTGTTCAGCTTGTTCAACTTTTTCAACCATTCAACCCTTTCATCAATGGAAGATGGCTATATTTATAGAGGAGAGGAGGAGGTTGGGATCCCTACAATAGTGTAAGGGAGGCCTTATCCCTTGGGAGGTTTCCCCATAAGGTGGAAACAAGAGGCCAAAGGAGGAAGGCCATGGTTATTCAGTCGAAACCACTCCCTATGACTCATCCACGAAGTTGTTGTGATTGAAAATTCGCCTCTTTTTAAAAAACAATTCCATAAACAGATTGGCATGGGTGCTTATCTGGGACAAAGCGCTAACTGGTGCGGGCTCAGTGTTAATTTTCATCATTAGCGCGAGGGCATAATGGGCTACCAGCGCCAAGGCAAAAATAGGTGTTTTTAGTGGTATGCTCAGGAAATGGTCACCAGAAGGATTGTTGTCCTCATGGAAAGGGATGAAATGATGGTATTTTCAAGGCATGACACTGCTTATTGGTCACATAAATGACCCTCCAATGGGCGAGATGGGGATTGCAGGGACAGTGACAAATTACTATTTAACAGAAGCCCCCTTAAGCATGAGGTATGAGAGAGAAGGAGGGGTGAAATGCTTTATGAGAACACGCCCAACTGAAAACAATGCCATCGAAATACTTGCAAATACAAATACCACTGATATCTCTGATACATGATATGTGGTATCGGCGCAGCCATCCATAATAGAGTGTACAAAAACCGGGATCCAAGGTATGGACGCAGCCATCCAGTATAGAAGGATCAACAAGTAGACTCAGGTATGGTCGCAGCCATCCAATAAAATGAGTCATGTAACTAATCATAATAATCCACAAATATCCACAACCTGGATTTCATCAGACAAAATCTAGGGTCTTGCGCTCCATCTCGACCCGAACAGAGTACAAGTCCGAGCATGTGAATAAGTGAGCTGAAGTCCAACATGCAAGAACATCGTCTGATTACCAGCTAATAATAAAAGCTGTTAACAGACGCGAGAGGAACCACCAATAAGGAGGATGGCCCTCAAGGTACTATAGGTACAATTCACGGAATGTGAACAGTGAACTGAAGTCGAACACCTGCAGAATCATCTGGTTGAAGGTCAATAATGAAAACCTTACGTCGAATGCGAAGAACCTGCCATTGAGGCATGTAGGCTCCAAGGTACTCGAAAGGAGTCTCTAGATCAACTTCCTGGATAATGAGCTAAAGTCGACAGGAAGTGACCTTGATCGAAGGTGGGCCATAGTGTTTCCCACATCATCGATGCGAGACAAAGGAACATGATGTTTTCGAATCAAGATCAGTAGAGGATCAGAGGGAGGTTGAAAACTGTAGAGGCCAACTTCTCTTGAACATATCGGCGGCAAGACACTAGATTTGGCAGTATTTTACATCAAAGGATCTGAGGTCATGATGACGTGGCAAAGAGCAGATGAGCGGTCAAAAAGGAATACCCAAACCCATGGAGGCAAGCTGAAAATGAGGTGAGATGTCCCCAACTCGACACGAATGCAGACAAGTGCCATGTTCAAGAGTGACATACTGCCGACACAACGGTGATACTAGTTCCATTTTTCCCCACCATTTCTGGTGAGTACCTCTTTATTTTTGCACAAGCTTGAAAAGGATACCATATGCTTGTCATATAAGTTTGTCCTTCGGACAAATCCAACCTAGTACATTTAACGAGCCCTAGGAAGGAGGAACTCAAGTAATGTCATTACAACAGAGTCTGATGTCATAATTTTTTAACAAGTCTGGCAAAGGAAGAACTCAGCATCTTTTCATGTTTAGAGAGTTTGAAAAGACAGCGGAAAAGAAAACTCGAACAGTCCCTTTTCATAGATAGTCTCGTAGATCCGAAAAGGTAGAAAACTATATCTGAGAGAACCTCCTAGTCGCGATAGGCTAGGCTATTCCTTTTTCGTAAATAATCTGTCCCAGCCCGAAAAAGGGGTAAACATATACTGGGTATATGTCGCTTCTCAGCCAATTAACGAGTTCAAAACGACAAGCGACTCGGCAATATTTTCAATTTTAGAGAGTCAGAAAAGAGCTGAAAGTTGACTCCTCCTGGAGGAACGAGTGGTATAAAGGGCAGCAACTGGTTCCGGTAATGGTGGAACTTCTCAAAACAAGTAAAGGTTAAGAGGTTGGCTAACAATACCACTCATCGCAGCGGTTTCTCAAGAATGGGTAAAACATCCAAGTGAAGGCATATGATCGGCCAAGTAGATAGTGATGATGGAGTGAGAAAACCAAAGCTCATATGGAAAAACAGGCTGATAAAATGGCAATCACGAGAGGTAAAATGGGAATGGTTTCATTTTTACACAAGCTTGAAATCAGGAAACTCTGCTTGAAGTTGGTTTCATTTTTACACAAGCTTGAAACAAAGATAAACTATGCTTGAAACTGGTTTCATTTTTACACAAGCCTAAAACGGAAACAAACTATGCTTGAAATGTTTGCATGCCCCCAGCATGGTGACTCAATTCGAGGTACATGCGCCCCAAGCTTCAGTGCATTCATCGGAGTAGACTACTAGTTACCGACAGGTGGATGGAATGAAGGTTCAATTATGAGATCAAGAAAGTCTCAACTGGGATTTTACGAGATCTTATCAAAGAATCGAATTGAACGGGAACGTGTTTCATTGTTTTAACGAGGTTGACACATTAAAATAACTATCTTTGTAAGAGAATTAGGGGAATTTTTAGGTCTAAAATGGGCCTTCTAAGGAAATTATAAAATAATAGTGGAAAAAATCAAATAAGATTTGATGACATCATCAAATTTTAGAGGGAAAAATAAAAAAACTACTTTTTCAACTCATATTTTCAACTTATCTCCCAAATTTTTTACACAAATTTCAAGCGGGAGTACTCATTGGATGCGAAATTTAATTCCTCATCCAAGGAGTACCCATGTTGCATACTTTCGATGGGTCCTACTACACGAAAAATGAGAAATACATAAAAAAACGTGATTACAATCACGTTTTTATGTATTTCTCATTTTTCGTGTAGTAGAGTTCATCGAAAGTATGCAACATGGGTACTCCTTGGATGAGGAATTAAATTTTGCATCCAAAGAGTACTCCCACTCGAAATTTGAGTAAAAATTTTGGGAGATAAGTTGAAAATATGAGTTGAAAAAGTAGTTTTATTATTTTATTATTTTTTAATATTTTTACCATTTTATTTAAAAAATGATAAGTCATCCCCCATGGTTGACATCATCATCTTGAATCCTATTGGTTGTTAAAAATTTTAATTTTTTTGTACATTTTTCTTAGGAGGCCCATTTTAGACCTCAAAATTCCCCTAATGAGCTTGTTTCATTTTTTAACGAGCTTGACACAAGAAAACAAACTGTGCTCCGACCAGCTTGTTTCATTTTTTAATGATCTTGACACAAGAAAAAGAACCTTGCTCCAACAGAAAACTCATCATGATGAATAATAAGTCATGACTTCCAAGAGTTCCACATCGGATGGGAGAACAACATCTCGGAAATCAGGACCCAATTCCCCCAGCACCTGATGCACAACGACACTATCACTGAATATGGGCATAGGACAGGTAGCCACATAATTGATATGCAGCGGGGATGACATAACCAACGGATAAAGATCCAGCAGGGATGATGGTTGACTAGCTGCCATATTAGGACCAAAGAATGCAAGCTGATCGATGGTCACAATCCGACCTTGGTGCGGAAAACACATCACACGAAAGAGGGAGGAGACAAGTGCTCCCATGGCATAAGTATAATCGCAGCCCAAGAGTAAATTAAAGTCCAAGGGGCCAGGAACAGCCATCACATCCATATGAATAGTTTTCCCTCCCAAAGTAACAGGTAACTTCAGAAGGATCCCTAAGGGATTACTAGTTCCTCTGTTAAATGCTAACAGATTCTGCGTAACAGGCACAAGTGGCGGCGAACCAAAAGCTTGCCAAGTAGTTGAGGATAAAATACTAACAGACGCGCCTTCATCTATAATGGTGCTGGGTATGACCAGATCAAAGGCCTATACCATTATCTCAAAAGGCACATAAGACGGAAGGCGGTATCCGACGAATCGAATCCAATCAAAGGAAGTGACCAAAATACTCGGAGGGGCTACCATTGAACCGAGATGGTCTTCCCCTGGTGTTACGAAAGAAGAAGGAGCATCCTCCACGACCTCCATCATGGAGTTGGGAGGGGCATCCTCTGGGACCTCCATCAGGGGAGGCGGAGGAGCAGATTCTTGAGGTATAGGGATAGGAGAATATTTCTCCAAGTCCAAGGAATCTGAAGAAACAAGAAGAACATGAAGTGTATGAGATCCACTCTCAACAAAAAATACCTAGTGCACCGCAGATGGGGCCAGCTCAACCGATGCCATGACCAATGGTTGGTCAGGAACGAATTCCTGAATTTTAATTTCTGGGGGAGCAGGACTAGGCAAGAATGACTCTTGACCAATCGAGGAATCAGCTAGTGGAGGACTCAAAGAAAGCTGTTTGTAACCAGCCGGAAGGCATGGTTCAAAAACAGTCGAGTTGTCCAAAACTCTCTTGGCTTCATCCATATACGGACAAAGGTGAATGGGATGATGCCTTTCACACAATTTACAGGGATTGGTGATCTTACCCTGAAACTTAAGAGCTTTACCAGCACTAGCTGAAGACATGCCCCCAACCTAACTCCCAGAATCCAAAGGTAATGGCGGACGACTGTTGGACCATAATTCGAGCACCTTGGGAATGTCAAGGCAGTCTCGAAGAAGATGGCTTCCCTGGCACAACATGCAAGGGAACTTAAATTTCCACGGAGGGTTGGAAGGTTCATCAATGGAAGGCTTCTTAGGCGCAATAGCCACAGAGCTAGCCTCTCCTTTATCTAAATTCTTCTTCTTAGTCTTCTTCTTCTTCTTCTTAGCCACTTGGTTACTAGAATCTAGGCTTTCACCAGGCGAAGTAGAAGAGGAGGACGAAGAAACGGACGAAGAAGGGGAGGGGTCCACCTTTGAATCAACATGGCATTGCTCAGTTGGAGGAGTGAATGGTAGGTGGATGGAACACTTGGGAACAAAGAGGTCGAAAACAACCAAACAGGAAACCCAACAGTTAACCCAGGAAGGGACAACGTTGCCATATAAGGAGCACCAACATTTCTAAAAGGAGGAAAAGGACCAGGATTCCCATCGGAGGGGATTCCTTGGTTGGTTAACTCTGGAAAAGTTTCCATCAGAAATGACCCAAAACGACACCCTAAGGAAACTAACTTTAACCAGGAATATTTCATGGGCAGTTAATTTTTAAAACATTGAAACAAGACTCTACCGTTTCATATTTTAAGAGTTAAGAAACGAGTAAAATATGAATCTATCACTTTCAATTTGGAAACAAGCGTGAATGGACAAGCGCTTGATGATCTTTTCAAATTTAAAGAGTCAGTAAAGATCAAAAATGATTGCTCTGGTAATCTAGGCAAATGGGTGTCCCAGATATCCATGAACTGCCATATACACCTTGGTTAAAAAATGAAAAAGAAATCAACCAAGGACTTGACGTACGCATAGGTAATCTCCACGAATGCTGTGTTTAGTGTATCACGGGTAAAAGGCGGCAGACTCGGCTTCCTACAGATAAAGGATAGCAACCTAGTGGGGTCTCCCTTTATATACCCGACAGTACGGGGAGAAAAAGTCTGTACTAGCGCTATCTAAAGCTAGATGGTGAATGACAACTACTAGGTTTAACGACGCCAGAACACATCACTAGCCTAGACTTCTAGATATTCCGTTAATGTTTCAATGTTGCCTTAGGTTAATTGAATAAATTTTAGAGTCACTACTACATTTGGCGGAAATTCCGACACTTGGTTCCGACGCTTTTGACCAAATGTCGGAAATTTCCCCAAATTTTTTCAATCCCGCCCAAAACCATCGCTATACCGACGTCTAGAGAAATGTGTTGCAATATTGACACTTAGACAAAGTGTCATAATTGCGACGTTTGAAGGAAGACGTCGCAATTGCGACACTATGCCCCAAGGCGTCGCTATTGCGACGGATGCTTCCAAACGTCGCAATTGTAACACAATGTCTAAGTGTCGCAATTGCGACGTTTGGAGGCATCCGTCGCAATAGCGACGCTTTGTTTGCGACACAATTTCTAAGTGTCGCAATTATGACGTTTAGAGGGATCCGTCGCCATAGAGACGCTCTTTCCGCTGTCAGTATAACGACACTTATATGCAATAAACGACAGTTATATGGCCTTTTCAAAAATGGTCGGCTTACAGAGCAACGCGAGGAGTAGTTAATGGAGGCACCTTTATGATTGCGCATAATTTGGAGAGAAAATAGTATTAATGAGAGAGGCTCCTTTAATTGCGTCTTTGATTTGTGAAGGTATGGATTGTCCAGCCTGCAATTCTATGCTGTCGAGAAAGACTCGCAATCCTCTGGAAACAAGACTGTTGTGAAGATGCCTGGTGAAGAAACGGACATCGGGTTCACGACTGTTGATGAACACATCGTAGTCCGGCGAAGAAGGCACCAAGGAGGGTATTCTCAGTGAATGAGGGATGTTGAAATATTAATTTCAACTACCCTGTCCTCTGGCCGCTTTCTAAATCTGTTTGAATGGCTCTGTCAAACAGCCGCTTTCTAAAACTGATGAACAGTCAATTTTGGTTTTGAAATCACAGTCCCTGCACACTTAAAAACAGAGCGCTGTATTGTTTTGGAAACAGAGCAATTTAATAGTAAACACGGGAGATTTTAATTCAAAAGAAAGTGGTCCCTTAGACCACAGACCAAATCATCCATCCACGTGGAAGCAGGCGATTTGATCACGTTATTTTTTGGCCCGTCTACATTGTGGAATTCTGGACCTGAAACATTATAGGGCGGAATTAATTTGATTTTCGCGTCACAGTTTTCCTCCATACGAAAAGCCAAAAAACGGACCCGAATTTTTATATGGCGTATTCTATGAAGTTTTCACGTCACAAATTAGGGTGACATCAACAGGCTATTTTGGAACGCGAATTTGTGATTGAAATCGGGTTTTTTTTTTTGAAGTTCGAATGTATGATATAGTTTTATTAATATTTTGTTATAAGTTTTGTTTCACCGCCCGATAGTTATTTACATATGCGCAAATATTTCACTTTGGGCATTTGTAATGTGGGCCCCGAATACTTTAAATAGGTACATATACATTAGACAGTTTAAAAGTTTTGAGGATTGCACCCTTGGTGCAATTGTTTGTTTATAAGATTATATGATACATGTGAGATAAAGGTTTATTATTTATCATATATAAATAAATTTTATCAATATTGGACATTTACACTTTTATGAGGTGATGCTATAAGTAAATTCATAAATATCTCTTTTTAATCCTCATTTTACTACATGAATATGTTTGTAAATGAAATTTCAATAGATTAATTTTCTCCTAACCTATGTATCATCAATATTGTACATTTACATTCTTATTTATGAGGTGATGTTATAGGTAAATCCATGAATATCTCCTTTTAATCTTCATTTTACTCCATGAATATGTTTGGAAATGAAATTTCAATAGATTAATTTTCTTGCTATTATATGTTTTACGAAGATATGGTAAGGAATTCTTTCTTGTTCTTCTTATGTATATATATATATATATATATATATATATATATATATATATTTCAAAATAGATTAAAAAAATTATATGAGAAAAATTATTAATTCATCAATATGTGTGTGTGTGTTGTGAGGAATAATTTCATAGTTCAACTTAATGGTTCATTATATAATCATGTGATCATCACCAATGTTATATATCTTAAAAAGAAACTGAAAAGCCATGTGTACAAAATCGATGTATACTCTAGAGAGTGGTTCTCATATCACTATGTAAATTGTTGTATGCTACTTCAACAAAATTATAAGATAAACTGTAATACACATCATATATGCACCATAACAATTCGTACAAGGTAAAACCCACCTAACCCACCTCCCACACCTTTGTACTCGATCCAATTTTCTCTGTCAACTCTTCTAGTTGTGGGAGTTTCCTCCAAGGATCATAATACCCCCAAGGCCTGTTATCACCCTAGTAATTCTCAAGTTGTGGGATAGGGATTTTTGTAGTTAAGAACACCAAGGGTAACCAAGAACCACTTTGGGAATTCAAGATCTAGCCTTCTTGAACTCTAGAGAGGGATCTCTCCGTATGATTTAGCTTTGTTTTAGTAACAGATATTAGGCTAGCTATGATTGTGTATTTGGGTTTGATTTTAAAAGATTGGTGGGAATAAAGATATTTCAAGGTAAACCAGAAGGATCTACCAAAATATTGGGCAATGGAGTTAACTCTCTAGGCAAGCAGAACTAAGAAATAAGGCTCAGAGATGCAAATGTGCTAAGGGCAAGATAGGTGACCTTCTAAGGCTATGTATAGGCTTGATTTGATGGAGTGGATGAAATCTGAGCAAAAGGGCACTTAAGAATCCTTAAGCTACAGATAAGAAGATTGAAGAAGGGTATCTAACTGGGAACCGTAGAACTGCCCATAAGGTTTTACGAACAGGCTATTACTGGCCTACCATCTTTAAGGATGCCAAAAAATTCGTGCAGGCCTGTGATAGCTGCCAAAGGGCAGGACGCCCTGGGCAGTCTGATGAAATTCCTTTGAACCCTCAACTAGTGATTGAACCATTTGAACGCTAGGCACTTGATTTTGTTGGCCCTATTAGTCCTCCCTCAAACCAAAAAACATACATCCTAGTTGCAACCAAATATGTCACTAAGTGGGTCGAAGTAGAGGCACTTTCAAAAGCTACAGAGGACTCTGTAGTACAGTTTCTTTTCCAAATATTTGTGTGCTATGGTCTCCAAATGGACATAATCACAGATGGAGGACCACAATTTATAGGTAATAAATTAGCTGAAACATTTCAAAACTACCACATTCAGCACAAGATTACAACTCCATATCACCCATAGGCCAATGGCCAAGTAGAGAGCACGAACAAAGTAGAAAACATTAAAATGCCAAGTAGAGAGCACGAACTATAGTTGTCTTGAGAAATTTTATTCACAATGAATACTTCAAATTGTGAATTATTTATACAAAAAAATGTTTACAAAATATCTCAGGAATTGAGATAATGTTTTAATCAAAAATAGGAAAGAAAACTTAAAAAGAGGGACAACTGCAAAATAGTTTGCAAGATGTTACCTTTTTACAAGAAAAAATAGAACTGATTATTCTAATTTGAACTGATTGTTGTTGTGCACTTTAACCCTATATTTTTAACATTTGAGGTAATAGTAAAAAATGAATTTCCAAGTGAATTTCCTGTTTTTTATCCATTAAATTCACTGCAAATCTGTGAATTCTTGCCACTTTTCTACAGAGGGGATCTTCCTAGTCTTCAATTTTCTATAGCTTTCATCTGCCTCTGTATACTTGGCAAAGTTAGGCTTGATAGTGAACATATGCCTGATCTCATTATCTAAAAAGAACAGATTTTCAAAATACTGAAGAAGTATTTTGCCTGTTGGTGATCCTTGAGGCAGTTGTTGTCTGGCTTGCTCTTTCGCATGATTTCTGATTTTTAGATCATAATATTTCTGAGGCATTAACTTGTCATTCAATGCGTGAATATCAGGCAAACCTGCTTCTGACAATGTTTTGTATTTGGCTAAAAATCTTGAGATGGATAAATTCATGTCTTTACACTGGTCCTCTAGATTACTCATTATGTTTCTTTTGTTCAGGACCTTTTTGATTTGAAGAATGGTTTCTGTTCTATCAACAATTTTCAATTCTTCCAACTCTTCCCTGGTTTTACTATTTAAAAAAGCTATGAGTTGGATTGCTTCGGCTGGTTTTTTGTCAATTTCCCTCTTAGTCTTGTCAATCTCTACACTAGCAACTTGAAGTAACTCCCTCTGTTCATAAATTATCTGAATTGAAGGCCATTGAGAATGAATTCCATCAATAATTTTGGTCCATAAATGATTTTTTATAAAGGCCTCTTGATCTGTAAGATTTACTTGTGCTTGCAGAATCTTTACCTATTCTTGTAGTCGACCAGCCCTTTGCTCATGTCCTCTAGAAGTAGTCAAGGCATCATTTTTGGATTTTTCTAAATTTTTAATAGTGCCTCTCAAACTAAGAATCTCTTTATCTTGGTATTGTGGTGTGCTCCTCTGTGAGGATGAAGAAGAAGAGGCAAATATTAGAGAAGTAATTGGCACTGCAGTTGGCATTACTCCGTTCGGTGCCAAGTGTTCTGCCAAAGTAGATGGTATAGCAGTGTTTACAGTGGGGATCACTGTAGGAATGACCATTGGTTGTGCTTTTCTTAGTTCTTAATTCTCTTTCATTAGAGCTTCTATTTGACTTTCCATTGTTTTTATCTGACCTGTCATTTGATGTACAAGCTGCTTTAAATCATCATTCTCTGTTTTTTGCTGTAGAATTTATTTTGCTTGAGAGTTTTCACTCTGAAGCAAATTCAACTATTTTCTAAGAGCAACTATATCCTCATTTTTCTGTTTAATTAATACTTTTTCCCCTTCAATGTTGTCTGGGTCACCCCCTGCTTCAATCACTATATCTTCTAGTGCTTTTATTCTTAAATTATTAGCATACAATGAGGCTTTTTCCAACCTCATTTGATTATGGAGGTTGAGCACTGTTTTCTCAAGCCTAATTGATTTCATAGTTTTACTGACAATTTTGGAATATAGCATTTCAGTATTGCTCCTATGAAATTCAATTTGATCTAATTCATGAATGGCATCTGCATCCAGTTCAAGATCTGTTTTGGAATAATCTACCACTAATTTTGGCTCAGCCACTGTAGGCTTCAAGAATGACATTACCAATTTATTGGATGAATAATCAAATGCTGAAAGAAGCATGTCTTTGTTTCCAGGCTTTTCCTTAAGAAATCTAGAATGAGCTTGATTCTTGAGCTCTTCATTATTCTCTTTAATCTGTCTGAATCTGATCTGAATCTATGACTCTGTATTGTCAGTTTCCTGAGAAGAAGGAGGAAAATCGACAGTAGCCTAGTTTTCCTTCATGACTGTATCTTTTTGTTGTGTTCCAATTTCTACATTTTGAAGCTCTTTTAATGTTTGAGTGACTATTCTTGTTGCTTCATCATTTATATCAATATTTACAGCCTTATCCTTTTCTTCTTCTGTTGACTTGCTTCTTTTACTATAAGGAGTTCTGAATTTTATGTCCTCAATAGTCTCAACTATGAAACTATCTCCTTCTCTGTCTCTTTTATGTACATTATCAGTATCTTTGCTTGTAGAAGCCACCTGTACTATCTGTTCAATCTGTTTGCCTTTGCCACTATCTACCTGTATTACCTGTACTGCCTGTGAATCATCATCAGATAGGGTGTTTGGCTCCCATTCAATTTTATTTACATATCTTTCAATATGGGGCTTAGGATCATGCAAGTAAACATGCAACTTACATTTTACCCTTATTGAACTCAAAATACCTTGTGGGTCATACTTCCATGTAAAACTACATGGGAACTTATACTCTTTAAGTTTGACATTTATCTCATTGGCAGCTTCTCTGTTATTCACAATGAATGGCCCAATTTGATTTTTCAGCTTAAATTGGGTCTTTTTCTTGAAAGCTATGAAGTGAATTTCATCTACATTAAATAGTTTTCTCAGATATTCTAAAGCAAATATTCTTGTAGTAACAAATTTGAGTAACTTATATGGGGCCAGGGATGAGCCATACACTTTGATTTCTGTATGATTTTTATATAAATACCAATCTCCAGTTTTGTAGCTCTCTGATAACTGCAAAATTCTTCTTGTCTCATCATTGATCCTAGGGATCTCCTCTTTTTCCAAGAGATACATAGCAGGGGCTATAAATGAGTCATTGAAATATGTAAAACTATACTTTCTGTTCCATTTCCTTAAAATAGATGACCAAAATACTACTGATAGAACTTTTCCTTCTGCATCCACTTTCTTACATTCAATTGGAAACTTATCTGTTTGATAATATAGGAAGAGGTGGAGTAGATAAGAGGAGTATTTGAAAACTCCTTCTTCTGATAATCTGGATAACTGATAATGCATACTTTCAGCAATAAATCTAGCAAAATTGAACTGAATGGATGGTGATTGACCAGGGCTTAGAGTTGAAATAAAACCTAGGATAGCCACATTAGTGAATTCATCACTGGTGTATTCTAGTATGAAGGAGAGCATTGAGACAATCTGTCTAGTTTCATCTGGGAAATCAATGGTGTCAAAAGGAGGATTTAACTTAGGAATATCAACTTGATTTGGACAAAAATTCTGGTATATTTTGAATCTAGCATTGAAATCCAAGTCAAGATATAGTTGGGTTAAATTTTCTATTGATAGGGAAGCAGAATTGGGGTCATGATTCATTTGCAACATGGAATTTATCGACTCTTCAGTGATGTAAAACAGGGTATCTTTTTCTTTGTTTACAATACATCTTTGTTCTGGCATATAATAGGCTTGGCATAATCTGATAAAGTCAGGAACAGAATGAGTGAGAGGGACAATATATCTAGGTAGATTGGATTCCCAAATTGGAATATCTTTGTCACCCTTTTCCACTGATTTTCCATAGCACCAATTATAGACATCAAGCAGGTTAAATTCTACATTAGGGTCTAGTATTCTATAGTCCAGATCAACTAAAGGGCTGTTCTCTAGAGAAATGACTAGAGGGTGGACTGGTCTGACCACTTCTGTAGAATCAACCGTGAGTACAGGAGTTGGTTTGTCGATTTTGAAGGACATAGGCTGAGGAATCTTTGCAGAAGAATTATTTTGAGATTTTGGGCCTCCATTCTTGGGGGTTACCTGTTTCTTGGTCATTTTTAATAATGAACGAAGTAAGCTTAAACGGTTTTCTAAGTTCCTTTACGAGAAACATGGGTTTCTTGGCGAATTTCCACTGAAAATGGGGTTTCTGAGCAGGGTTTTTAGGAAATGAAAGGAATTTAAATCTCAGAACGTGTATTTAAAATCAATTTCAACAGAAAAACAGACCAGGGTATGGAAAAAACTGCGAGAAAGAGCAATTAGGGAGAACCAGCGGAATTCGGTTGAAGACGTTGCAGAGGTGCTCAGTCTTCATTTTTTTGAAAATGGATTTGCAGAGGACAATGTAGTACTTTGTAATGGAAATTCAGGGTAATGGGCATCGAAAAATGGTACTGGTAGGTTGAAAATGGCTCTGCAAAGTTTCTCAGGGTTTAAACAACGTGATTTTGAGGAAAACGGTTTTGCAATGTTTTTAAATGTTTAAAGCGAAAAGGTGAAAATTTGAATGAAAAATATAATTTTAATGTATTAAACGATGGTATAACCATAGTTAAATGACATTAAACTCTGGTTAAACGGGTGAGGTTTAGGGAATACCGCCAGTGGTATTCACGAGGGTAAATGGTGGTAAGCGGAAACTAGCTTTTCGAACGCGATAGAACGTGGTGGCGACACATAAGTGCGGGTGGTTTGGAAAAACCACCCATTTCACGCGGCTTTGCCAAAACATCAAACGATTACTTTATGAGCGCGGAAATGTATTAGCGCCGTCGGATCTGGATTCAACGAGCGAACGACCACGATCAAAAGGAAAGGTGCAGGGAAAAGGTAAGTTATCGAGTTCAATTTGGGCCATTGATCTTGGGAAACTGTCGCTATACCGACATTTAGAGAAAAGTGTCGCAATACCGACACTTAGAAAAATGTCGCAATTGCGACACTATGCCCCAAAGCGTCGCTAGACGGCTACCTCCAAACGTCACAATTGCCTCCAAACGTCGCTATTATATGTTTTACGAAGATATGGTAAGGAAATCTCTCTTGTTCTTCTTAGAAATAATTATATATAATTTTTTTTTTGTCAAAATAGATTAAAAAAATTATATGAGAAAAATTATTAATTCATCAATATGTGTGTGTTGTGAGGAATGATTTCATAGTTCAACTTAATGGCTCATTATATAATCATGTGAGCATCACCAATGATATATCTTAAAAAGCAACTAAAAAGCCATGTGTACAAAATCGATGTATACTCTAGAGAGTGGTTCTCATATCACTATGTAAATTGTTGTATGCTACTTCAACAAAATTATAAGATAAACTGTAATACACATCATATATGCAGTATAAAAATTCCCATACAACTAATTTGTTTTAGGATACATGTGGCATTCTAGGGGTAAATTCTATATGATGTGTATATCAATCTATTAGGTTTTGGTAAGTTGTGAGTATCTAAGAAATGATAAGGAATATCCATACATCATGATCTTGTAATGTGATTATAAATTGTGTCTATAATTTCCATAAAATGTATAAATGATTTGTTTAAAAAAAAATCAACACAATCAACCCTAAACAATGCTCATGATGTGGAATGTCATTGGCGAAACCAAAATGATGGTCACATGTCCCATTTTTATGGTAATGGTGATCATATATATGTTGTAGTGACACTTGATGAGTAATTAAATAAATCTCAGAGTGTGACTCATTGTGCCATATTTTTTTAAAGCATGATTTGTTTTCCTATTTTTTACTAATTTGTTAACATATTTTATTCATTTGGAAAGCTAATTAATGATGCTTTAAGTAATTAGGACCTAATGAGAGATCATATTCACATCTTCACTGAAATATATTTGGTAATTGTAGTCACTATATGGACGGCACATGCATGCTACTTAAGAAAAATTGAAATATAAACTATAATACACATCTTATATCTGCCATAACAATTGTCATACAACTTATTTACTTCTAGATACATATGAAATACTTCAGGTAAATTCCATATTATGTATATACCAATATAGTATGTGTTGGTAAGTTATGAGGATCTAAGAAATGATAGGGTATCCACACATTAGTAGTGCCCTGGTGAATTTTTTGCATAATTTTCTATTTGTTGTAATTTTTTTGCATGGATTTGTTATAGATTTCAAATAATATATACAATTATCTACCAATTGTTCTTTATAAAGAAGAATTACAATAAGTAGTCACCTAAAAGTGAGCCATGTGAAAATATTGGTAACATGAGTAACCTGGTAAGCTGTAAATGAAAAGTGAATAACCTCCACTCACCAACAAGTGGCAGGCAGGGTTGGAATTTGGATTTCTCTTTACCCGTCACACAATTTTTTTTGACATTTTGGTCATTATTTTTCTAGTCAATAAACGTTGCGTTTAAAATTTTTCACTTCATTAATGATGTTCTCGTAATAAATTAACCCTTCACCAATAAAAGTTTGATTAAAAAAATTGAACGCTCTTCCATTTTCTTTGGATTTTGGAGTGTGATATATCTGTGTCATGGACTTTTAATACATAAAGTTTCAAGAGAAATAACTGATTCTTGTCAAACTAATATTTCCTCAATATATGCTATGATCTACTAAAAATTACTTCAAAAATCAAGTAAACTTCCAATATAAAGAAAAAAACATGAACGAGCTTTCCCTAAATTGCAATAAATTTATGTTTATTATTAATATTGCATAATCTGTTTTATAAAAATTGCATAATCAGACTAAGAAAAAATCCTCAGTGCATTTTTTATTGTTGTTGTGATTAAAAAAATGAGCCAAAGAACGCTAAGGCACTCAGAGAAATCAATCTATGTATTATTTCTCACAAAATCATGATGAGTAGTGGAGACTAAGCGCTAGATTTTTTTCTGTCCTCAATCTCTCTATTAATTATGTCTATGTAGTTATAAGAATAAAAAGCCAAAGAAATCTCAGGCTTCCAGAGAAATTAGTCTCTGTGTGCAGAAATTGATGATTACTGTTGACTAAATGTTATACCATTTGAAATTGTTGAGCGAAATTAATCAGGCCATGATGTACCATTTCTCAGTATCTATTTTCTCATGTATGAAAGTTTTTTTTTTTCTAAGTAAAAGTAATTCTATTAACAAAAGGAGTACAATACAGTGGGCCGAAGCCTGATCATTGCCGAGTGTTGTGGCATTTGAAACAAAAAACCATAGTTTGAAGACTGCCTTGCAAGAGGGAAACCAGTCTGAAACAGTTCATTTGAAAAATCCCGCGCAGGGGAACCAGAGAATTGTAGTACTGGAGACCATATCGAAGCAAAAAAAATAGATGCATTTTCAGAGACAGCATGAAACACATGAACAGGCCCGTGAGAATGGGCAGAAATAGAGAAAAAAACCAGAGTGAAGAGGAGGAACTATTCATCAGGAGGTTCATAGACAACTCTACACCAGAGCTCATCTGGTTCCCTGTCAACATTATACAGGTCAGCAATAGAATGGATCACCTTCCCGGGAGGAGGAGGAGTAATCTATGCCTCGCTCGCTTGCACTACATCCTGCCTCTCAGTAGGTTTACCCACCGCTTCCTTGTTCGCCAGGTCCTGCGTGGCCTTGCCCATCTGACCCTGCACGTTCGCACTATCAGGGTGCTTCAGCCCAAAAAACTGTGTCGAATCCTGAGCCGCCGAGAGGTTGCATTCCACTGGGCGAGAACTGGGAACAATTTCTTGGGGCTCTTCACGAAAGACGACCGTAATTGAGGCAGTCACCCTGGGTCGATTGAGAGTGTTGTTAAAGGAAAAATGCGCAGTGTGGGTTTGAGTAGGAGGAGCGGAAGGAGTGGGGGAAGCAAGGCGACGGCCCGAGCGGAGAAGATGCCATCTAGGTTGAATGTCAGAGTGGGAGATAGATGCAGAGGAGGTGCCAGAGGTGGAGGGAGAGCGTCAAATTTGGCGCCTCGTGGAGCCTCTTCAACAGCACATTCTTTGCCTGAGGCGTGACATAGTCGCACTCGAGACAGCAGGGCAGGGAGGAAAAATATGGACAGAAGACTGAGGCGAGAGGGGCAACAGGGCGACAAAAGCAAGCTTGCAGGAACCAGCGTGGGAGAAGTGGATATTTTCTCCAAAATCCAAACAACAATTGAGACAACTCCTCTTACCAGTTACAGTGCGAACATTAGAAAGCCCTGCTCCTGGAGCACACCACAGATTCACAGGCGGGGGAATTCTATTCAGACCAGAGGGACGCTCCATAATAACAACCCAGTCTACCATGCAACTGTGAATCAACTACAATAAACCACCATAAGTATGAACTGGAGGCTGAGCCATGTCGCGGCATGCGAATGTGTATCGAGGAGCGGGACTATGGTTTATTCGAGCACCAGGAGTAAATGGCATTAAACGCCGATCAGTCGACATTAAGAACTGAATGACAGCACTCTTACGAGTGGGCCAGTGGCTTCCCCTTATGCCACACCCCCATCCCATCATGTTAAACACTACCAACTTCACCCGCATCCGAGTTCTCATGTATGAAAGTTGATGTACCATTGAAAGTTTAATAATTCTATTGAAAGTTTAATAACTATAATAACTATATATATATATATATGTGTGTGTGTGTGTGTATATATATATATATTTTAATTTAATGATTAATAATAATTAAATTAAAATTCTTAAAAGACAAAATAAAAGCCTAATAATCACGAACTATTATGATAATTTAAAAATATAGAACTCGGGCTGAACATAGTTACAAAGATACCAAGAAAAGAAGAGTGCATGTGCATAATAACCTCTTTCTTGACAACCTATGAATACCATTCTCAATGAAGACTCAAGACTCAACTGGATTGGATTGTGTATCAAAACAGTAGGAATGAATCAAAGTTCAATGAATGAATAACTTGATCGAGAAAATTTATAGGGAAAGGTAACTTGACTATCAATCTACTACACCTCACTTCCATGATTAAAAAAACACCCCCACCTTCTCAATGGTCCCATCATGGTCCACCTATTGAAAAACAACCAACAAATATTATTTTTTTTATATTTTTGCATGGCCATTGGAAAATGATTTACTATGGTTTTCCTACTAAATTCCAATGGATGATTATTCAAAAATATTGAGAATTAGTTTAGTCTCAAGGCATAGCCAAGAGTCTTACTGGATAATTATAGATTACCTCTCCATTGGATGATTGTACATTTTTCATATACTTTTTCACGTGAGTTTTAGTTGATGCTAGATCTTTGCCTTCTATTTCTTTAGTGAAGCTAAGAGTTAACTTTGATCTTACATTAATAACTATACTTGCATGAATATCCATGCTTTTATACTTCCCCACTATGGTCAATGTTTATGTATGGCCTTGGCCCATTGATCTTACAATTAACTCACTATTCATATTCAATTTTCTCCAGTTCAGCCCAATAAAATAAGGAAAATAGAAAATGAAGTCCTGATTTTTCTTTCCAGTGCTCCTACATAATACAAATACTCTTAAAAACCAATTAATATATAAATTGTCATCATTCATGCTAAAATCAGTTTGAATTTTTATAATGAATCTACTTACAATTAATAGATTCCATTGCTCACAGAATAAGAGATAATTTAGAACTATGATTTCACAATAATAAATTATCGGGCTCCCACAGGGCGATGAACTTGGTCGGATGTGACCCTTCTGCAGCAGCTCCTGAATCTGCCTCTTGATTTCGTCGTTTTCCAGAATAGAGCACCGATAGATCGGTCCATTCAGGAGCGGCGCACCTGGGGTCAAATCAATCGGGTGCTTGACTTGACCGTGTAGAGGAACCCCTGTGGGTGAGGTGAAAATGTCCTCGTACTCCTCCACAACCTTATCCATTTGTTGTTGTCGTGCAGAGGAGCCTTTTCTGGAGGTTGTGGCCATAGTCTTCTTCTTGCCCTAGGGGCGGATCATCAGGAAAATGAATTTCCTGGTTTGGGAAATGAGCTTACTGCATTATTTTGCAGTAACCAAAGAGATAGTAGCAGGAGGTGGTACCTCTGGTATCCTGTACAACTTATTTCCCAAAGTAACAATAACAGCACAAGGCCGAGACTCATACACCGCATGGAGCTTCCACAAGTATGGTTGTCCTAATAATACATTAGAAACATCAATAGGAACAACGTCGCATAATACCTCATCCGTGAAGGGCTTGATGCTATAGGGAAGGCGGCACTGCTGGCTGATGCGGAGATCTTGTCCTTGGTGAAGCCACCCGATGGTGTATGGATGTGGTTGAGATGTGGTCGGCAAGCCCAACCGCTTCACGACATCTACCAAAATGAGGTTCTTTTGGCTCCCATTGTCGACAATGAACTGTACCGGGGAGCCCTTTACCCACATCTGGGAGTGGAAGAGATGTTCCTCCTTCTGGATCTTTGTAGTGGCAACAGTGGAATTGGGCTCCGCATCAATAATCTATTTCCCTTTTTCATTCCCCTTGTCAGGTTCTGATTCAGAGTCAGAGCATGTATCTGACTCAGAAGCCTGCATCTCGGCCACCAGCAACTACTTGGCCCGACACTCACTTGTGTTGCGAGTAGAGCTCTTATGGAACTCACACCACTTTCCCGTGTCCTTCTTTGGCTTTGTAGTGTTGTTCTTTGCTTGTGGCTTCGATAGGTTGTCTTGAGTCACTGTGCCTTGGCTCTGTCCTTTGTTATGTGGTTTGGGAGCACCTTTCCCTTGTTTTTGATTCGCAGATCCAAAGTCTCGCTTCTTCTGTTTGAATTTCTGCTCAATCTTGGCAGCATACCGGTATGCCGTACCAAGCGAGGAGATGTCGAGGAACTCCATTACCTCCTGAATGTATCTATGCAGACAACTGCGATACTTTAGCACCAGATGTTTCTCTGAATCTTTGATACCCAACTTGGTGCGCAGGGTATGGAACAGATTCGTCAGCTCATGCACATCTTGATCCCTTTGTTGCCGCAGCATGGTCCATTGTATGTACTTGTCCTCATAGCTCCCCACGGGATAGTATTGTTCCTTGACGGCGTCTCGGAAAGAATTCCAAGTGGGTATGACCGAGAACAGAGAGGGTTTTGTCTCGTCCTTTTTCTCACAGTGGGTTTCCCACCAGTCCTTGACATGGGGGGCAGCTTTGAGGAGTGCAAAAATAATCTTCTCCCTATCGGAAAAGTCATGAACCGAGAAATATCCTTCTAATAGATTCAACCATCTATCTACGGCATCTGCATCTATTTGACCCTCAAATATGGGAATGTCAAAATTTACTTGTACCTTAAAAAGAATCACACCTCCAGAGTGGCTGCTGGATGCAGATGCGCCACCGGTGGGCAGCCGTTGAAGGATCTGGGCAAAGTTATCCATCATCGCGTTCCTTTGTTTTTCGAGGGCCTCCTCGAGCAATATTTTGATAGGATCTCCTGCTCCCTCATCTTTCTTTTTGTCCCCCATGGGCATCCGTCGAGGTTTGCGAGGCTGATCTTGCAAAGGTTCCACCAGATCAAGCCCTAGCTCCTTATACCCCGACCTCGTTGGGGACATGCAAAGAAGGATCGAGAAAAAGCAGACCGCTCTGATACCACTGATCCGGATTTATGCAGGAATGCAACAAAATAAACATATAAACATAAATACAGAGATGCAGTGGAAATAACACTTCATTTCATTAATATCAAAGAACTGAAATTTGCTTACAGACAGAATGGAAATAAAACTAGCTAGGGCGCTAGTAGTTATCTCTGAGAAGAGATGTGGTGGCTACAGGCCTCTGAACTGAGTTACAATGAGGCTCGAGGGCCTATTTATTA
The DNA here is from genome assembly GCA_034641835.2 of Pinus albicaulis. Taxonomy (NCBI): domain Eukaryota; kingdom Viridiplantae; phylum Streptophyta; class Pinopsida; order Pinales; family Pinaceae; genus Pinus; species Pinus albicaulis. The sequence continues at coordinate 942,572,060 of CM076570.1, forward strand.
TTGAGAAACAATGGAGAACCCTAAACATCCAAAAACCTAACCCTAGGAGATGAAGCGCCAAAACTATGGGCCCCGTTTGGGTAAATTGGTGTTTCAACTTCCCAGGGACGTAACTTTGGCATACTATCTATGTTTGATGCACATGATACATCATTAGAAAGATCTATCCAAGGACTAAAACTTTCGCCATGAATATAATTTCAGAATGAAATGATACATAATGATATTTGATGGAGGTGCGATGCCCAAAAAACGTCGTTTAGGGCCTCAAAATGACTCTGGAAGTTCAGGACCCGAACAACTGCTAGAAATAGTAAGTTGTGCCGGAACTGAAAAAATGAAAGAGAAAATGGTGGGGCCCCAAGTGGAATAGGCGGGTGGCCACCAGTATCCACCTGGATCATTGAGTGAGCCAAAAAATTAACTTTCCTTACTTTTTGAGTACAACCTTGCAATTGCGAAGAGGACTAGTGTTGCAAAATTATTGGTAAGTGGAAATTAAAGGGCGTAAGAACGTTTTTGAAAAAATTTCAAACGTCAAAATTAAGTCTTCTATCCTTCCTAGCACCTCATGGAAAACAGGAATCCGCAAATTCTAGTCGTCAAATATGTGCAAAATGCCTTATGACGGGCAAAATGGAGGACTGGTCCTATGCTGCTACATGAGTTAGGGTTTCATGTGGCAACAGGGAACCTTGTATAGTTTTTCAAGGATAGGAAAGGAGAATATTGTCAATTAATCATCACATGAAACTTCATCACCATTTGAAAATTGTGTCCTAATTTGAAACAATAAGACGACCCAACTATTTCATTATTTAATTTTGATTGTGTAATACAAAAAAATATCCTAGATAACTTAAATAATGTAAGCACTTTTGCAAAAATTTAGTGGAGAGAACCTTCAATTACATTTATTTTGAATTTACACTTGCATTTTAAGCCATTTTAATTAGTCTTTCATGGCTATCTAGTAAAAATTTCAACCTCTTGTAGAAATTTTTTTGTCACTTGTATTAGAAATGCAAAAATCAAATGTAAATAAAAATGATTTGAAATGCTAAAATTCAAATGCGCGCTACATAAAAATTATTTTTTTTAAAACTACATTAACGTCTGATATCACGTGCGCATTCGCCCTCAACTCTTGCAGAACAGCATTCGCCCTTAGCATTCGCCCTTAGCTCTTGCAGAACAGCATTCACTCTCAATTCTTGAAAAATGGTAAGTTCTTACTGCAGGTCCTTCCTCCTGTAGTAGGGTTGACCCCATTTGGGTTTTTTTGGAGCCTCTGAGAATACAAAGGTTGTGATTGATTACGAGGCACTGCCTATATTTGTGGAACTTCTTACCTCTGGGAATGATAATGTTCGAGAACAGGTAGCACGTTCATTTTAGAGGCATAAAATTATTCTTCCCAACTATCTTTATACATCTGTAATTTTGGAATTTGATTTAAAAAACTACTACCCAACTTTGATTTCAACTGGTGTTCGTGTAAGGCTGTTTGGGCTTTGGGAAATATTGTTGGAGACTCTGCATCATTTAGGGATCTTGCCCTCAGTCATGGAGCTTCGAGGCAGGTGCTTGCCCAGTTGAATGATACTGCCAAAAATTCAATGATACGAAATGCTACATGGGCTTTGTCAAACTTTTGCCGTGGTAAACCCCAACCACTATTCGAACAGGTAAGCAGAATACATTTTTTGCCTCTTATTCTTAGTTCACAGATACTGTGGATTTTTTTTTATAGATCTTGGTGCTTGGTAGATTTGGACGTAATATGGACCTAGGCGCTTGTTCATTACAATGACTCCATCATCAGGTTTTAGAAAATGCTCAGAAATTTGGGTTTCACAAGGGGATTACCCTTGCTTGCAATTATCGATTATCAATCACATTCAAAAAAAGTCTTTCATAGCATTGTTGAGCTCTTTGTAGGTGAATTTCCGAGGCAATTTCACAATATCTGAACTAAATTTGTCTGTCCTTTTCAATACTCTGTGCTTGTAACAGAACCAGACAAAAAATCTAGTGGCCAATGCAACAACAACAACACCTCCTGTTGCAATGCCTGCAATTCACCCTCTCTTCACGCATGAATGACTATGGCACCCTCTTTTGTGAACAGGTACTGGAGCTGAAGGTACTGGTTTCCATTAGGATCGTGGAATTCAACATCCAAAATAGTATCAAATTCCACTGCAATAGTATTCCCCAACGAGGGCAATAGTTCATTGAGACCTATTGGACTCATCACCCCCAAATAGCCTCCAGGGCTACCCAGAGTGTGATCATATGGAGCAATAACAAATGCTCATCCATCCCCAATTGAAACAAGAACAGGACGCACATTGGTTACAGAAAAGGAGAAACACGTTTTGAAATAAGAAGAAACTTTTGTATTAGGGTCCAGAAATCTAATTGGTCTATTGTAAAATGCCCTACCTGCACTTCAAATTGGTACTCCCAAATCCATGCTAAGGCTCACTGTGCCATTCTTGAGATGAGCATCTTAACCTGAAGTTTGATTCCAAAAAACCCAAGTCCCCTGTTCTATGCCCAAGACCTCTGTTACAACGAGTAGAGTTCTGAGCGAAATACTTCACAATAGGAAGCAAAAGAAACATCGCAAAATTGCTCCGCTTTAGACTAATAATTTTCTGTGCGAAAATTCAACTGCGGACAGTAAAAACATAATATCAAGCACAACCAATTGACAATGGAATTTGAACATGAGGATTTATAACCACAGAAAACCCTCTCTAGGTTAAAAGAATTCCAGAATGGCTTTAATATTCTACTAATGAGCGCTTACAACACCATAGCAATTACTGTCACAATGAAATCTGCTGGAAGCAAAGCCCTTGTACAGTTTCTACATTTCCACAGTGGAAGCAATAATCTTACTATCTCTCATGATCTCGTTCTGTGGTCAAATCCTTTGCTATGGCTGTCTTTTTCTGCTAAACATGGATCTGTCTTAGCTTTGGCTCTGGTTCTCATTTAGGATCGTGGCTATCTGATCTTGTTGTGGCTTTGACTATACAAACTTGTTCAATAGGAAAATGTTGACTCTGCTATATATAGGAGCTTCAATGGGTGCTCTCAAACACTTTTTTGGGCAGCTTTGTTTTGTCTCTGATTCAAGGCAGAACTATGTTGGCCTTGGTTTTTAGTCCTTGGAACTTAGTTCTCTCATATTTTCCATCCTATCCCCAGTTTGCTACCGAGAAAGACATAACTTCACGATATCAAAATTGACTATTTTTGGCCATTTATCTTTAGTAATGGTACAACTTTAATTTGGTGCATTCGTACAGTATCTGAAGAGCACTCTCAAGCTGTTATTTAGTATTTTAGCATAACTACTACATTTAACTTCCATGCTCTAATATTTATATCAACCATAAGCATTTTTAAGGTAGTTCCACGTTTGTGAAGCAGAAGGAATGCTTCTGACAGCTTCTTATCATAGTGGTACAATTCTGTTCGCAGTTTATCTTTTATAAACCTCCAATTTTCCAAAAGTAGTAGAGACTATAGTTTGCATCTGAAATTTTGGACAAATCTGTTTAGTATTCTACAGAAAATGCATTAATAATAAAAAAAGCCCACAATTTGTAAAAAGCCCACAATTTTGTAAAAAGCCCACATTTTGTAAAAAGCTCACAATTTGTAAAATGCCCACTTTTATTTTCTTTTTTCTTATATATTGAGCTCCCATTGAGTTCAACAAGTCTTGGGTTTTCTACACCATTGAGAGAGATTTATTGTTTTCTTTATAGGATAATTTGCATCAATGGAAGAAAACATTGGAGCTAGAAAAAAAATTCAAAAGGGTGAAAGGGGTGATGGCAGAGTTTATTGCCCTTGTAAAAAATGTTGTATGAGAAATAATGTTAGAGTTTTAATAGCAACAACAACAGTGCATTGTGGGAAATATGGGCACATTGATGGTGGATCGAATGACTATCGTCCCATGGTAATTAATTATCTATCTTCATTTTGATTATATCGTAAAATTTTATATTATTTTTAATTTTTAATATTTTTTATATGCACACTAATGTTTAATTATTAATGTTTGTAATTTTCATAAAGGCACAGTTGCCCCCCAACTTTTTGCAGATGATCAACCAGCTTCCATAGCAAAATAGTAGTAGATTAGATGATGTTGCACCAGTACAAGAGAATATTGCAACAAATATTAGTATTGGAAATGATGTTGTACAAGGTGAAGAACATGAAGCGAATGGTGAAGGTAATTTTAATGATCCCATGGAGGTAGATCATGATGACAGTAATGAGACAGTTCACATTAATGATGGGACAAATCAAATGCTCCAAGACTTGTATGGTGAGTCAGATGATGATGGTGGAGATAGCAGTGATGGTATTTATGATGTACCTCTGATTGAAAGGTCAAGTGAACAACTTTTTGAACACTCAAATGCAACTCTTCTCTCTGCTACATTGTTGTTGGTGAACTTAAAGGTTATGAATAATTTGTCGAACAGATGTATGACACAACTCCTAAGGTATGAAATATGTATATATGATCACATATATGTAAATGTTGATTATTTTCCCTTCTTTTAGTTGTAATAAATGTGTAAGATAATAACTTATATATAAGTTATTATTTTACACATTTATTACAACTAAAAAAAGGGAAAATAATCAACATTTACATATATGTGATCATATATACATATTGCATACCTTAGGAGTTGTGTCATACATCTGTTTGACAAATTATTCATAACCTTTAAGTTCACCAGCAACAATAGCAGAGAGCTGGTGAACTTAAAGGTTATGAATAATTTGTCGAACAGATGTATGACACAACTCAGATGTATGACACAACTCCTAAGGTATGCAATATGTATATATGATCACATATATGTAAATGTTGATTATTTTCCCTTTTTTTAGTTGTAATAAATGTGTAAAATAATAACTTATATATATATATATATATATATATCATAGTTATCAAAACCGGCCGGTCAGGACGGCTGCCGGTTGGAACCGGCCTTGCAACCCGGTCAATAGCCTATTCTCACCTGTTTTGGCCGGTTAACCGGACCTAACTGGCCGGTTAAGTAAGGAACCGGCCAGTTTATGCATAAACCGGTCAGTTCCGTACTTAACCGGCCGGTTAGGTGCTCCTCCATGAGTTGCAAATTCCTCAGTGTCTCCTCCATGAGCTGCAAATTCCTCTATTATACTAGCAACAAAATTCTCTAATAACTCATACTCAACACCTTATAGTAGCAACAAGACACATGATGACTGATAAATACAAGGCTGGCTAGCATAAAATCCCTGGCAGCATGCAACTCATCAAGTGTACTTGATGACAATTTCTGTTCTCAAAACAATCAGCAGCAACCTTATTTCACACTCAGATAGGAACTGTCAGACCCTCTCTCTCTGCTCACACATAGCAGCAGCATAAATACAAAACCTTTCACACAGCATACAAGCAATTTGATCATGGCATCAAGACTGATGCAAATGGTCTGATGCCACTCAAGGGACAACAACATACAACCTAATGAAAATGTGACTGGCAATAATAAATTGACCACTAGAAAATTCCCGCTTGGAAATGCACTAAGCTGGCTACTGAGTTTTTTGGGTTTTAATGAATCTTTTCAGTGATAAATTTTTTCAAACACATTGTGAGCAGACTGCTGAAGTTGTAATGCTCTCTCAACTTGTTACAAATAGCACTAATAGTGGGTTTCATAAACCAATTCAATACCTCTAAGTGTTGTAGATGTTTTTCTAGAAATTTATTGCCAAGCAAACATAGACAATGAAGAATACAAGATCTTCAAAATGCTGGTCTGATATATATAGTGGGTTTCATAAACTAATTCAATACCTCTAAGTGTTGTAGATGTTTTTCTAGAAATTTATTGCCAAGCAAACATAGACAATGAAGAATACAAAATCTTCAAAATGCTGGTCTGATATATATATATATACTGAACCCAGAATTGTCTTTAAGGCTGATACAATGAGTTGACAACAGATCTGAGCAGGGACAAAATGTATATTATAATATTAACTTAGCAATAAAACACAATGAATAATATAAGAGAAACCTGATCCATTACTTCAACAAGTTTGCTTATGTATTTTTCGATGATATGTATTGCACTTGGTGCCATTTTGATATATTCACCTTTGCATGGTATATAAATGAGAAATTTTTTCATATTTTGTCTCTATTGGCTTGGAATCATGGTTGCAAATCTTAAAATAGTTTTTTTTTTTATTAAAAAATAATTATTTAATGTATTTTTTTTAAAACCGGTTCATTGAAATCTGACCGCTACCAGTTAGACCGGTTTCAGTTCGAAACCCAGTTCATTAGCTCCACCGTTCAGGTCACTGGTTCCGATTTTAATAACTATGATATATATATATATATATATGATTAATAATCTTTACAAGACACTAGTTTTTGTTTATGTTGTACATTGTTGGGTGAATATTTGTTACCATCGCCAAATACTTTACCTCGAACATATCAAGATCTACGTGCTATTATGAAACACTTTGGAATGGAATATAACACTATAGATGCATGTCCTAAAGATCATATTATATATTATGGAGAACATGCATTGAAAACAGAATGTCTGAAATGTGGTACCAGTAGATATCGAACAGATCAACTAACCAAAAAGATGCCTCAAAAGGTTCTTCGTCATATTCCCATAATTCCACGTTTGCAGCGAATGTTCAGGTGTAACAGCATAGCACAGTTTATGGATTACCATTCAAAGAATAGAAGTGGAGATGGTGTTCTTCGAATGCCTGCAGATGGTTCTGCATTTAGAGAAATCGAGGAAAAATATGTAGATTTTAAAAATGAACCTCGTAATTTCAGGCTTTCATTGGCAGCTGATGGTGTTAATCCATTCAGAGAGCTTAGATCTACTTACTCATTGTGGCCTATTTTCATTATCAACAATAACATTCCTCCTTGGATGTCAATAACGAGGGAGCACATAATGTTGACTATGATTATTCCAAGGATTTGATACATTATTTCTTTGAATGTAACATTTTCATTTCTCTCGTTGTTTGCATAAATATATATTTTATTTATTTACTTACTTATATATACATATATCATGGGAGTAATTATTATGTACCGTAATTTTTAACATTTAGGTAAGTACCAGGTCAAAGATATGAATGTATATATTGAGCCTCTTATCGATGAGCTAATACAGTTATGGCATGGCATCACTATGTATGACATCACTAAACCAATCAAGCAAAAGAGATTTCAATGTTGTGGAATGCTTGTATGGACAATTCATGATGCCCTAGGACTAACACATGTTTGTGGTATGTAATATTTCATTGCACTTTAATATAATACATAATTATCTAAATTAGATATACCATATTGCATGTTTTAAAAATGATCTCATAGTATATTAATTGTTATTGATCCATCTATTGCAGGTCTTCAAACAAAGGGTAGATTTACATGTCCAGTTTGTGGCCCTAAGATGAAGTATCGTCATTCGCCAGACTTAAAAAGGATGGTGTTTGATGAGTTTAGGCACTTCCTCCCTAGGAACCATAAGTATCGTACTACTGAAAAACATCTTTTCAATGATAAAGAAGAAACTAGATTAAAACCATGAAGAATGACACCTCAGTTGTGGATGTTGGAATATAACAGAATTAATAATCGTCGAGCAGCTGGTACGTAATTTGTGTGTATATATATATATATATATATATATATATTATTTGTTTATGTAATGTTTGGAATTTTTGTTTTAACTAATGAATTTATTTTATTGTATTTTATAATTAATATTGTTCTGATTTATTTTATTCTTTGATATCAAGGTCATCGTCGCCGTGAAGGTATTAATATTGTACTTCCACCTGGAATGAAATGTTATCCTTCTCAATTCGCAAGGTTTCCCTACTATGAGGACCTAAAAATAGCTCATTTTTTTGATACAATGCATGTCGGGAATAATGTGACGGAAATGTTATGGCGAACCATAGATGGTGCACGTGATAGAGATAAAATTGACAAAATTTGTGCTGACATTGAGAAATCAAATCATGCAATGAAAAGTGTGATCGACGGATCAAATAACAATGGAGGTCGAAATTATAATAATATTCCATGGTTATTAACAGAACAATAAAGCAATGATGTAAAAGAGGTCGTTAGAAGAATTAAATTTCCAACAGGTTTTGCTTCAAACATAAATAATATCTTAACGAAGAAAGGTGACTTCAGTGGGGTGAAAACACATGATTGGAATACCTTTGTTAAGGTAATTTTTTTGGTATACGTTTTTGTTCGTTATTGCTTGAATACATATTTTAAATTTTCCTTTTTTCTTTTTAATTTGGAAACCAATAACGATTCATTTTTTAATGTTATAGTATGTTCTACCTATATCTCTCCCAAACGACTTCGACAACAATGTCAAACAAGTTATATATGGTCTTAGTAAATACATGAGGTAAGTAGTTTTGATTTATACGCAAAATCTAATTGCTACAATTTCTTTTCGTACTTGATGAAATGATGTATTAATTTACTTGTAATGAAATATATATTATGTTTCATTGAAATAACCTTGCGTAATGATTTGCGGATGGTTTTCATTGAAAGAAATCCATAAAGATGAAATAAAGTATTGGAAGAGAGAAATTCCTCGGCTAATGTGTGAAATGCAAAAGTATCTACCTCCAACATTTTTCAATGCACAAGAACACTACTTGATACACCAAGTTGAGGAGATTGAAATGCGTGGATCAGTACACACAAGGTCAATGTGGATGGTCGAAAGGCACCTGAAATCCTTGAAGGCTTTGGTTAAACAAAGAGCACGACCTGAGGGTTCTATGGTGGAGGGATATGTGGTATATCAATCCATGGTGTATATTAGTCATTATCTTCATAAATTAGCTGTGCCATCCATTAAGGCAGTGGATTGCATTTGGGATGTGAACTCCATCAAAAAATTTGAAGAGGAGCACATGTTGGGAAAAGGTAAAATGAAGAAAGTGATAGGTAAAAGATTTATTATGTATAATACATATAATGTTTCATTTTTTTACATCATGTATATGATCATTATATTCATTTAGGTCTTATTCTTTCATAGTTTATTAATTAATATAATTTACCATGGTTATAAGTAATATTTATTAATATTGGTGAATTATTATTTTTTTATTTAGGTGCTCAAGATTATGAGGCACTACTTTTATACATTGCAAACAATCTTGAGTGGATGAGTGAATGGATTGAAACATGTAAAGCACGTAACGACGGTAGGTTATCATGGCAACTACTGTCTGAATTGATTAGAGAAGTGTATCGTAGTGGAGATGGGAACATTACGGACAGGGAAATCGATTTAGCATATGGTTTGAAAGATATAAAGGTAAGCAATTAATTCACCTATTTTATTCATTACTTATTTTATACTATATTTATAATGTGACAAGAAGTTTGATTTTTCAGTTAATTTTCATGCTGTGTAAATTATATGTTTAATTATTAATTGAGAATGCATATTTTTCATGTTTGGCATATTGCAGTTGAAACACCACAAGGCTGTGTGGTGCAATGGTCGTCAATTTCACGTTAAACAGTTGGATGATAATAGGAAAAATTATGATAGTGGGATAACTGCAATATTCCAGGTCACTAATGTTTCCTCCAGGAGTGACAGACATCCTCAAGAATCTAAAAATAGATATTATGGGTTCTTACACGATATAGTTGAGTGTGAATTTAATTTCTTCAAGATAGTTTTGTTCGACGTCAAATGGTATAGGTTACGAATGAATGTACGTGATGATGATAGAACACTTATTCAACATGACAATGGATTTCCAATGGTTAAAACATCGCAGTTTGAAGTAGGAAAAGATCGCTATGTTTTTCCAAGCCAATGCGAACAAGTCTTTTACTCAGAGGTTCCAGGTGACAACGAATGGTCATTTGCTATTAGATATGATCCAAGAGGAAGGCCAGTAGAGTATATTGTAGAGGAAGAAGATGATATTGATCAAGAAGAAGATGATGCAGTGGCAGATGAGCAGGAAGATGCATTGACAGATGAAGAAGATATCTTAGAAGATGAACCAGGCACAGGAGATGAGGCAACAATTATTGATGATGATGTCGATGAGGATATTATTGAAAATGAAATAATTGATGATGATGATGACATGGTCGATCATTTCAACACCATTTCTGAATCAGATGTTGATATAGATGTCGATCAGTTGGATGAAGATCAAGAAGATACAAAAGAAGAATATTGATATAGATGTTATGTTCGAGTATGAGCTGGTATGTTATAACTTTATATTTTAATATGTAGGAATTATTGTTTTTTGGGAAAAATACTGAGAGGGGGGGTGAATCAGTATTTAGGGCTGACTGAAAAATTTTCACTAGAGATCTTATTATGCTGTTAATTCTTTACTTAGATTATTGCATCATTCTTTTAGTAAACATGTGAAAAGAAATAACAAAATAAGCCATTACACAAAAGGAACACATATGAACACCAGTATTTAAGGTGGAAACCCAATTTGGGAGAAAACCACCGTTGCTGTCATCTCAGTCTTCAATATTTATTATAAAGAAAACATCTTACAATTTTGTGCTGGCGCAGACTCATACCAGCACGTAGGCACCAACCTACAGAAAGCTTCAACCTTCTCTCATTCTCCAGCCTCTCCTGGAAGGGAGCTTCGACCCCCTAATTTAAGACCAGCTTGAACTGGCAGAAAGCTTTCAGTTCTATGCAGAAGACTTCAACCCTCAGATCCACCGAATTTCTTCAATTTCTTCATTAGAGTTGCATCAGATCTTTATTATTTCTTTGTTGATCTTCCTAGAGCTTTTTCATTTCCTCGATCAACTCCATAGGTGCATCATGGATTCAGCGTTATCAGAAAACAGAGTTCGATCATGCAGATCTCATAAAGAGATTTTTATTTACAATGCCTCTGCATGCACACCTCGTACTATGATTCTCATCACCTTATATATTTTTCGCCTTTATTGAAACCATGGGTCAAAACCATTCAATTGCTAATGGTATTGTTCAAATTCGAACCAATCCAAATTGAAATCTCGATCTTTTTTCTTCCATGCTCGAATTGTCCCAAAGGTAATCTCTATCTCTGCCAAATAATACTATATCCAAGGTAAAGTACCAATAACATGCCGCTGATGGTTTTCTTTCTTTTATTTATCAAATTCGTGGAATTTGATAAATAAATATTATTCACAACCTTTGGCAATTAAATATATAATAGAACTTTATAGTAATAACCAACGCTTTTATCAAAAGGCTTTTAAATAGACCTTTAGTTCCGGCCCCACATACATAATCGACGGCCCAATCAATATAATTTAAAAAACTGGGGCCCATCGCTTACGATCGTTTCCATCCGACGGTGGAGAACACATCGCTTGGCATCAGGTGATCCGACGGATATCGTTCGTTGATGATGCATGGATGATAACACGCGATGGTGCGCCGTACCTTGGGTAACTTTCGCACATCTATAGCAAATGAACACCGTCCGATGACCCCTTCCCAGATCAACGGTGCTTATCAATATCGCTGGGCATCCTGGGTCGAGCAATAACGCACGATGGCGTGCTGTGACAAGCAGTTTTGTGGAGTCGTACAAGGACGCGTGTCGTGCGTTCTATGGAATCGCTCCCAACCTCTTGAAAACTGCTTGCCCGTCGAAGGTGGTGCGATAGAAACCACAAACCACCTTTACTGTTTTCTCGGTCATGGTTCCACTCTTCCACGCAGGGTTCCGTCACGCTTCTGTTTGTTATGTTCCACCTCTTTCCTTCCAGGTTCTGTTCATGATTCCAAAGGGTTCCAAAGGGTTAGTCTGTGTTCCACCGAAAGTTCAATGCCAAATACTCTGTTTTAGTTCTTTCGTGTTATAACTGGTTTGCTCTCGCTCCTCGTTCCTTTCTCCATGAAAGCCAGTTAGCTCCTTACTAATAGCGTAGACCCTTCCATCATATATTTAACGAATATATATAACTCCACTGTCTACCAGTTTGGATACACTTTCAATCGTATTAACATCGGTTCCTCGATCAACATACAGAGCACAGGGTTTCTTACGGATGTCAATTATCCTTCATCAGGATGCATACATATGTTCACACATGAATTAACTCGTCCTTATTTATATCGATTCTCCATTAAATACAGAGCTTTCCATCAAGGACAATCATATAATAGGATACAGGAAACATATTTCCAACATTATCTTTAAATAATTTACTAATTATGTGGGTTTGTTGCATGTTGTTTATTATTTCAAACCAATAAATAATGGCCTTACTATTGTTTATTATTTCATAGGATTCATAGGATTCATTTGATTCTATGGTCAGGTCTCTGAAAAAACCAATTAAACACTTAAATAGTCAAGATCTAGAAGACAGGCTTTACCCCACCATAAATTGCTTAAAAACCGACCTTCATTTCAGCTTGTTGTGCTGAAGATGAGGGTGGATTTGCATGATCAGTTGAATGAAAATGAATTAGATATTCGGGATGCTTTTGAGGGCAGATCCATAAGCCCCATAGATGAAGATCCCATTGCTGCAGAATTTATGTCTACGTTGAAGCACAAGTATAGTGTTGTATCGGAATACAAATTAGAGGACAACTATACCAAGTCTAAATCAACTGAATCCAGTTCTAGTGCTCTTGAGCTTACCGAATTAAAGCCAGAAGCAGGATTTACAATCTCTAATGGGAACGGGTATGGTAGTTCCAATATTGGATTGGATGTCTAGAGCTCTGCAATAGGCACTGGACCTGATCGTAATGAACCCCAAATAATTCAATGTGATGAAAATATGGACTTTGATGATGATCAGGAAAACAAGCCAGAGCATTTTGGCAATATTGAAGAAACTGAAGAGGTTTCCTGTGATCGATTGAATCAACTCAGCCATAAGACATCTACTGCAGGCTGGTTTGTATCAGAAGGAGAATTGGTTTTTCTTTCCCATGATGATGGATGCTGCTCTTTTCACGATATAGAAAATTCAAAGGTGTGGAGGTTTTAATTATTGTACTTAATTTTGGGGTTTATGGGTGTTATAATTTATACATTTTGGGATTTTCTATTAGAAATAGGGAAAAGCCTAGGGGTTAGATTATTCTCATGGTTTAAATTTCTATATATGAAATAAAATTCACCAATTTCTATTTAAAAAAATGATTTGCCTAAATATTTGATGTAGTTTAAATAGGATGTAGTTCATTTCAAAGACTGTTGAAATTTTCTAGAAACTATGATTGGGATTTCAAGAATATTTATGCACTCTTTAAATGTTCCCTTAACATAAAGGGCAGTTGATGTATGATTAATACTCAGTATTGTTTTTTTCCAATCTCCAGGAGAAGGCTGAATATAAAGCTCCATATGGGCTTACCCCAAACATGTGGGGTGATTGCTGGTTGATCAGAGCAGTTGGTTCAGATGGTCGCTCTGGTAAATATGTTGTGGCAGCATCTGCAGGTTGTACATTGGACTCAGGTTTCTGTTCATCGGACTTTTATAATAAAGAAATTATGGCATTCCATACTGAATCAGAGGCCTTCACTTCAACATCCAGTACCATCTCTCTAGTTTTGGGAGAGAGGGATGTCTCGGGGAGAAATTTTGGCTCTCCAAATGTTGTGCCAGAGAATCAACATTGGTGGTACAGGCCATGTGGGCCTCTTATGGTATCTACTGCCAGTGCCCAAAAGACAGTTAATATTTATGATATTCATGATGGAGATCCTGTGATTTCAATGTGTTTGTTTTGAAAGTTTAGGTTTCATAGTAAATCATCAATGGGCTCTAAAATAAGGCCACATTGAAATCTTGGATACATGTTTCATGCCAAAATCAGTTGTACCTTCCATAAATACACAATCTTGGACCACTCTGTATAAATCTGCTTCTCGAACAATATTACATCTCCCTCATTATACAGGTGGTGTTCTTACATGCATAGCAAAGGCATTGTTTTGGAAATCATTTTTTAAGTCACTAGATATTGTGGGTACAAGGATCTAGGGTCTCCACATGAAACTGTGTTGCCCGGAGACTCACTCTGCCTGTCCTTAAATTTGTAAACATAGTAGTATGACAATGCTTCTTTCATTTTGTATGCATAAGACGATTTTTTGTCAAAGTCCATAGTTGTTTTTAATTTTTATCCATCCCGGTTTTTTTGTGAATGCACAGGTTTTTGGCTCAACACATATCTGTTATATCTTTGTACTTTTCCTTTAGTAACTATTTGAAATTTCTAGTTATATTTAGAGGTGTCTTTTAAGGGACGAGGGGAATTACTTGGATTTAGTGCTCCCAGGCTTAACATTTATTCTCCAAATGAAGCCCTGTAATCTGTAACACTATATGGGCATGCAGCTCACTTGTTAAAATATAGTTGATACAATATGTTGTACATGAAGCCTGGAATTGTGTAAATTCCTAGAATATATTAATTTGCAGGCATGCTTAAAAGAGAGATAGGATTTGATAAAATCAAAAACCCTGAACATGAAGAAAAAAAAGAGGCAATTATTTTATACAGATAGAACCAAGACACTATCTCCTCATTAATAACAAAACCTCAGTCCAAGAATCATATGTACAAATTCTAGAAGTCGAAAGTTGAAAATTTCTGAAATGGAACCAAACCCTTTTCAAAAGAATAAATTTAATAAAAAAGAGGGTGAAGAAACTTATCTTATCAAAATTTCCACATACCGTGTTAGCAAGGAATGACTCTGAGTCCTGTGCAGTGAGACTGAGGAATTGCTCTTTTGCTGCAGGTTGCAGTTCTCTTCTCCAACACGATGAAAAGAAAATTCTTAGCTTTGGAGTCTGAAGCCCGAGTCACAACTTGGAAGTTGGTAAGGAAAATTATCAGGGTTGTTGCCAGTTGGCTTGGAGTTCGCAGCCTCATTAATTTTCTTTAATGAATTTCCTTCAATGCTGCAGTTGTCACTGGCTAGCAACCTTTACAATAAAATTTATTAGACCCGTCACACTACGAGGAAAATTTGACGTGATAACTGATCATTGATTTCTTATTGTGATAACAAACATTGGAGATTTACTGTCCTGTTTTAAAGTTTCATTTTTTTTTTAAATTGAAACCGCCATTGGTATACCGACGCCTTGTAAGCGTCGCTCTTCTGACGTTTTGAATGATTTCCATTTTCGTCGATCTTGTGACGACCGTCGATATTGCGACAATTCTAGAAACGTCGGAAGAGAGACAGTATAAAGACGTCGGAAATGCGACAGTTTAGACACGTCGGAAGAGCGACAGTATAAAGACATTGGAAGAGTGACGTTCAAAACGTCGGACGACATTTTGTCGGAATGGCGACACTTTACAAACGTTGGAAGAGCGACATTAAAAACGTCGGACCAAATTTCGTCGGAATGGCGACACTTTACAAACGTCGATTTGAGAAACGTCGAAAGAGCGACGTGTGTTTGGAAGCGACGGAAAATGTGTCGGTAGTGCGACACTTTGTAAATGCGTCGGAATTGCGACCGCTTGACAAACCATGTTTTTGTCGACCTTGAACTGTCGCTCTTGCGACGACTGTGTGTCGGAATAGCAACGATTTGGCCGTCGGAAATTGCGCCAAATTTTCTAGTGAGTTGATCTTAAATTTATGTTTCAATTTCATGCCCTATCAAATGTTGGATCTCAAAAATCCTCTGTGTAGCTATATGAGAAAAGAAATCTTTCAATTCAATGAATGCTATCTAGTTAAGGGAAGAGCTTCAAACAATGATGCAACAAACAGCAATATTGAAAACGAAACTTTTCCAAACTATATGACTTTCACTATCCAAAAGTAGTCTAAATCCTTCAACGATGTGAATAATGCAATGTAATCTCTGCAAAATCCTCTTTTTTGAAAACTATGCAATTGTAATCTATGCACAATTTCCTTTTCTTTTGAAATGATAAGAATGCACTCAATGCATTTTCGATGAAATGAGAATCTACTTAATGCATGCTTTTAATGAAAGAGAATGCACTCAAAGCGATTTTTTAGTTTTCAATCATTAAATAATGTGATCTAAGTTCAATGATAAATCTCAAAAATACTTTTCAATGCAATGTGATCTAATGCATTTTAACAAAAAGAAAACTTTAAGACGAAAACTAAATGAACGCAAATCTTCTTAATGAATGACGAAGGCAAAAGGGATGCAAAAAAACACTAAGAATGAAATCGTTGTTCCAAACACTTTGTAACGAAATTCCTCAAAAGGTGACAAGACATATGAGGTCAAACACAAAGAGGACTTCCAAAGAATGAGATCAAAACAAGGCATTCATTCCCTTTACATCAAGCAATCATGGAAAGAATACATTTCAGCTAAATAATGAGCAATGTAATCTAAGCTCATACAGAGAAAAGACGGGAAGGGAAAGACACAGTGGTGAAGGATTTAGGAAAAAATCTCAATTTTCACACACCCTGAAATTGGCACGACTTTGGTGGGTGAAACTAGCGCCAACTGGCGCGACTTGCTCACTGACAACTAGCGTTAATGGCCAATTGGCACGGGTTTCTAACTGACAACAAGCGCTAATGCCTGAAAATAAAAAAACAAAGAATTTCTCCCAACCAAGACCAGAATCACCACTTCAAGAAAAATCTAAAAATAACCCAGAAGCAAAAGTACTGACCAAAAAAACTCCCAAACAAGGGGAAACCCTAGCACCTACAGGAAATGGCGTGATTGTCTGGCTGTAATCAGTGCCAGATAGGGGATGGCACAGGTGATGAACTGGAAACTTGCGCCAATGGGCATGACTGTCAGGGTGGAAACCGCGCCAACAAGCCAACCATGAAAAGATGAAAATTTTGGAAAAACAGAGGTCAGATCTGATCCTCTAGGGCTGAACAGGGGTTTGACACCAAAGGAGGCAAACCAGAAGAGCAAATAAATCAATAAAAAGCCAAAAACAACCAAAAGAGAAAATACTAACTCCAACTGACTCCCCAGTGGAGTCGCCAGTTTGTTGAAGAGGTAAATCCCCTCTGCAGACAGAGGCGATCCCACTATCCCAGATCGGGTCTAGCAACAATCAAGTCACACAATGATGCTAGTTCCTAGTTACAAAATACCAAGATTGTGATAAGTAGCCTACCTCAAATCCCACGTAGTTGTTGTTGAAGAAAAGATGATGTTTCCCATCCATTTCTCGATAGATCACGATCCTTTCGTTCGACACGTCCGAACACCTGTACACATGCAAGGAAACAACAAAATACAACGTAAAATCTAAAGCATGTAACCATATATCAGTCAGAGAGGATATAATTCAGTACATTACATGAAGAAATGAACACATGAATGGAACCATAATCAGAGTCGCTTATATTAGAAATGACAAAAGGGAGATTACAACCATATTCTCTGACGCTATGATCTTCCTTCGGTGGAGTTGATAGTGGAGCGTGTCTCAACAAAACCCATCGGGAATCTAGACGAAGCTCTCTCTCTTTGGCTTGGCTCTCAAAGGTTACTCGGCTATAGTTTACTTCCTACAATTTTAGCTATAACATGTTCAAACCTTCAACCTTTCAGCCATAACCTATTCAACTATTCAGCCCTTCAGCTTGTTCAGCTTGTTCAACCATTCAGCCCTTCAGCTTGTTCATCTTGTTCAACCATTCAGCCCCTTCATCAAAGGAAGATGGCTATATTTATAGAGGAGAGGAGGAGTTTGGGATCCCTACAATAATGGAAGGGAGGCCTTATCCCTTGGGAGGTTTCCCCATAAGGTGGAAACAAGAGGCCAAAGGAGGAAGGTCGTGGTTATTCAGTCGAAACCACTCCCTATGACTCATCCACGAAGTTGTTGTGATCGAATCTTCGCCTCTTTTTTTTTTAAACTTTCCATAAACAGATTTTCGCGGGTACTTATCTGGGACAGAGCGCCAACTGGCACGAGCTCAGTGTTAATTTTCCTCATTGGCGCGAGGGCATAACGGGCTACCAGCGCCAAGGAAAAAACAGGTGTTTTAGTGGTATGCTCAGGAAATGGTCACCAGAAGGATTGTTTTCCTCATGGCAAGGGATGCAATGATGGTATTTGCAAGGCATGACACTGCTTATTAGTCACAGAAATGACCCTCCAATGGGCGAGATAGGGATTGCAGGGACAGTGACAAATTACTGTGTAACACTAATGGATGGCTAGTTATAGACAACATAAGTATATCTAAGTCTATGGTTAGGTGGAAAATACCTCACCCTCAAGAAATTTGCTGGCAATTGTAGTTTCAGATAATTTTTGTTGTTGGACCCATAAATTTCATGCAATCTACTTGTCACTCTTGCACTTAATTGTGGTATGTAACTAGTTTCCAATGAATTACATATGTGAAAGAGTTGTATATGAACAATTGTAATGGAATTTTTTTATGTTGTATTATGAATGGAAACTCCCCCTGTGCATACCTTTCATGAGTATTGTCTCATAGACACAATTGTAGTGTATATTTTGAATTATGATGACCTACGAGATGCATGATGAATATTGAATTTTGTAATGGACTTGTTGAGATACAAATTTGGATGGTAGTTGGCCTCAAATTTAATTTCTAGAATACAATAACTTTAGTCACTTATATATTGGACTATAAAAGAGTTTTTCACTAAAGTTTCTATGCAAGCATCGCTTTGTTACCAATGTGTTTATCATACCCCTATGAACCTTAGAATAAATGAATATATTAAATGGAATTGATAGTTAGTTGTGGTATGAATCCTACAACTTTATAATAGACCTAATTTGGGTAGGTAAATGAAGTGAATAGAAGGAAAATGTTTTATAGGTTCATTAAACCATGGTTAAACTGGCACAACTACATTAATAAATGTGGTTGATAAAAGGTGGAAAATTCTTCCAGATGGCATATATGAACCACACTTACTAATGTGATTGTCGTAGTTGATGACCAGTGTGTGTGGGTAAGATTAGTAGAAAATGGTTGACTATGAATAAATCTATTTAAGATATCATTTTCAAGGGTTTATTCCAATCAAAATATATTTGATTATGAATGACCATGCTTGTCCACATCAAACCATTCTTAACCATGATAGATTACGATTGATAATGGTTGAACCAGTTGATCATTGTTTCCCATGTTTGAACATGGTTCACAATGGTCGACCATGGCTGACTCTGGCTGGGCATGATGACCATGGTTTAACCATGTTAACCATTGGTGTACATGGCTTGAAAAATTTGGCCATGGTTGACCATATTTTTCTATGATAGATTATGGTTTCCCATGTTGACAATGAATGGACACGAGTGACCACATTCAACCACAGAGACCTTGGTTGACCATGTTTTACTATTCTAACCATGGTTGACAATGGTTGGTGATGAGGAGTGGGTAGAGCATGGATTGTTTAATGTTTACTATGATTGACCAAAGATGATCATGGTTGATCATGGTTGACCAACGTTGACTGTTAGGGATCTATAATTTTAGTAGACTGGTGAGACTAAAATTGTAGAAACAACATCGTTTAAACCAACTTTGGGATTCTAGGATCTAGCCCTCCTGAATTCAGAGAGGGATCTCTCCAATAAGTGCAAAGATGGATTTGTTTTTGAAGTTTGGGGTAATGATTTTAGGCTAGTTATGAAGGCCAAGGGTTTTGTTTGTTTTTGGATGATTGAGCACGAATACTGTTTTGAGGGGAAAGTTCTAAGTGCAAAGAGTTTCAAAGGTGAGAAGTTGCAAGTGTATAGAATAGCTAGGTTAAAAGATAGATATAACGCTGGTTTTTAGTCCAATGGGCTATGGAATCATAACAGGGATTTAATTGAGCAACAACATCAAGAGTGATCCAAGGGGAAAGTCATCTATGTCACAAGATCATTGAGATTAAAATGATGGAATGGAAACAATAAAGTGTTGGAGGGGTGGAAACTGATAATATTTTCACAAGGGATTTATAGTCAGTCCAAACGAGAAAAAGCCTCTTAAGACCCTGTTTTAAACCAACCAAGTGCAGGCCTAACCATTGAATTCTTGGGCACGTTTGTATTAAAGCAGCTTAATTGACAAAAAATCCAATAATCCACATAATTACCTTCAGAAAGTATGAAAACACATAAGAGAAAACAAAGTGCAACTTAAGATAAGATAAAGTAATTTTAAACCTAGTCTGCTTTCAGCCAACACCAAGGGAAACTTTCAGAATCTGCCTTTGGAGAATAGAAGCTAGAAACAGGGTAAACCATCACTTTCAAGTCTAATTTTAATAAGCAAATAAGGAAAATAACTTTCAAGAACAATGTTTGAAGCCAACAGTAGGATGAGGGAAATCCGGCATTCCTAACTGCTTAAACTGTATTGAATCATTCTTAAATAAACAATTTGGAGGGAAAAATTGAGATAAAGATTTTCAGTAAGAGAAGGGAACTGATAAACAGTAGATCCTAACTCTATAAATGTTGTTCTTTATCAGAGAATAGTGAACAATATGGCATAATTAGAAGGGAAAAAAAATAACAGAGAAAGGGCACTTCACCAGTAATATAGACCAGGATCCCAAAAAATAGCTTGTTATTGATGTCAAACCAGTTACAGTCTTCAAGTCCAGTGTTTCAGTTCAGCAATCATCTTCACTATTCAGCCTAACTTATCTATTACAAACAGAGCTTCAAGGGCCAGTGAATAATATTTACAATCAGAAGTTTCCATCTCAATTACATAACAATGCTCAGCAACGTAGTCAACCAACAGTTACTCATCTTCTACTGAGGTATTTATATAAGACTAAGGAGGTGAGAACTAACAAAAGATCTCAAAGATCATTAATACAGATTAAATGACTTCTCGGCCTTTTGAGGGGCTCGATGGAGAAGTGTACAGGTGGACAAATGTATTAATGTTACAATTATGAATTTAAACTCGGTGGGAGCCTTATTTGACTTTGAGGCTCTGCGCGCTATGTGGAGTAACTCTGCAGATATTTATTTGCATTAGTTTCCTTCAGCAGAATTAACTCCCTGGCTGAGCTGAGGCAAAATATCTAATTATGTAATAAGTTCAGCCTCTGTTTAAATGCTTTGAGCCAACAGGTGGCTCTTATGGTAGCTGAGGAATCAATTCGCCTCATTTGAAGCGCTGGAAACCCTTTCTGTCAGTAAAACACTTATGATTTTCTGTTGACTGTGTTTTTAATCCAGGGAATTAGGCTTTTGATAATCATTCTTAGCCGTAATTCCCCAGATCTGTCTGTAATCTTCATCTGTTGTGCTTTGTCTTCAAAATTATAATCTTTAACTGTTATTTTGAATAAAACAGTGTCTTGTCGATGTACAGGGCCGCACAGGGCTTTTATGGTATCGGTGCCCATGGAGCATTTGATAAAACGTGAAAATAGACCCTGGTGGGTGGTTCCCTTTTGATAACTCAAAGGCACGGAAAACGTCTTTCCCGGCCCTCGGCTTTCCTTCATTATACAATGGAAAACCATTTAAAACACCTGCAAAACGCACAATCAATTAAGAAATCCTACATTTTTTGGTATAACTGCTTCAGAAGGCGGGGAAGGAGCGTAGCCGTTGGATCTGGACACGTGGATGGTCCAGATTTAATCGGGAGATTGTAATCGGCAGGAGGAGAAAAGGGGTGCGATGAAGATTCTTCGATTTGATTACGCGATCGGGAGGGAAAAAGTGATTAAGTGATGGCCATCGATCTCAGGATCAGATCGACAGTGGGAAACGAATCGGAGGACTGGCCGATCGGAGGGACAAACAAAATGCATGCGATTAGAATTGCCGACGTGACAGAGCGATGGCCATTGATCTAAAGGTTAGATCATCGGTTTAAGAATGAATCGGGGGAATCGAAATCGGAGGTCGGGGATGAGGCGATGCGATTGCGATTGCGCAATCGGAGAACAGTTTGATGCGATTGCGATGATCGAGGGATAGGCCGATGTGATAAGCGACCGGAACAATAGCTCTTGGTCTTGGGTACAGAGCATATGAAACGAAAAAGTGGTGGGGCGGGGCTATATAATACAAGGACTCAATCACATCGGAAACTTCGATGCGGTCTTTTTGATCAACCCATTTATGTTTCCCCCGATTGCGATTGCGCGATCGGTCTTTCAATCTACCCATTTATGTTTCACACACGACTTTTTGGATTTTAGACCAAAACCTTGGAAAAGTGGGTTTTATAATTTACAAAGGAAAAAAGGAAATCGGGATGGATTATTTATAAGGTTTTGAGTACGGAAGGCGAGCCCATGGGATATTTATACAAAGGTTTTAATCGCATCGGAGTTTTATATGACGCACTACTAATCGCATCAGAACTTTTGAATATGGCATGGACTTGCGTTCTTTGGATTATTGCGATGCGATAAGCGCTCGGGACTATAACTCTTGCTCTTGGGCATAGAACATATGAAACAAAAAGTGGCGGGGCGGAATTATAACATAGGAGCTCAATCGCATCGAAAAATTTCGATGCGGTCTTTTTGATCAACCCATTTATGTTTCCCCCGATTGCGATTGCACAATCGGTCTTTCAATCTACCCATTTTATATTCAACACGTGGTTATAGTTTTTCAGTTTTAAACCTTCGAAAAGTGGGTTTCGATACTTTCACATAGAAAAACAAATCGGAAATGGATTTATACATTGATTCAAGCACCGGGTCAGGTTTTATGGTTTATATGAGAAATAATATAATCGGGAGTTTTAAACACATAAAAAGCCAATCGCAATCGGAACTTTTGATCCATGGCACAAGACTTGCGCACTTTGAAAATGTACGATGCGATTAGCGCCGAAAGGCTTTGTTGTTTGGTTTTAACGCATGGGTATGTGGGGGAAGTGGTTAGGACTTAGCCCAAGGGGGCTTAGGTCCATAGTAAATAAAACTTGTATTTTTTATGAAATTTTCAGATTTTTCAATGGATTTTGAAGGTTTCAGTAAGGTTAGAAAGTGAGTTTTTAACCTTGTAAGGGTGATTTTCATGAATGGAAGAAGGTAAATCATGAAAACAAGGGAGTTTTTATGGAGAAAAAGGGGAGAAAATGAAGGTTTGAGAAGGGGGGAAATGAAGGTTTTTCAGCAGTCTTTCATTTGGAATTAGCAGAATTTTCTGAGTATAAAAATGGAAATAGTAATTGAAGATTTTGGACAGAGGCATGAGGCCTTCAAGGAGCCTTCAAGAGCCAACAATTTTTAGTGATAACTTTGTTCCTTGGAGGCTCAAAAATTCTTAGCCACCTTTTGGTATAAAAAATATTATAGGTGGCTAACAGTGGCTCCACTTGGGGATGATGCCTTCTTGAAGGCATCAAGAACTTCAGACTTGTATTCTCTGGGAGGCTGACCTGTGTCTGATCCATTGGGCTGCCCTTCCTTTGCTATGATGATCTTGCTTTGAAAACATATTAGTAGCTATAATCACAATGGAATTTCATCTACAAGCTTTCTACCTACCCAATCCTACAGATCTAACATTTTTTCTTCTAAGAGTGCACTTAGATTGGCAAACTCTCTTACAACATTTTATTCTTTTTGAAAGAAAAAATATAATCTATTTCTACTCCTTATTTCTCCATGGATTCATATTAAACAGTTGAATCCATATAATTCTCTACCTAATCTACTATCTGTTGAGATTAAACTGTCCAACAGACTTTATTCTCTAATTTCTACAACAAAAATTAAAAAGCATTCAAGTCAGGATTAGACAGTCTAACTTGATGCTGATATATGGCATAAAAACAAGTTGCACATAGATTATTATTTGCAGAAAAATTTAAAAATAAAATGATGAAGGCTTAAGATCTGAAAATTCAAAGTACTTCCTTCATCTTTTTACAGCTCTGTTTTGACTGTGTTTGAGCTGTTTTTTCTTGTTTTCTGGTTCAGATTTTGATCTAATTAGAACCAGATTTTTTTCATCTCTTGACTCAAAAAATAAAACAGATTTGAGTCATTCTTTGCTTGGAAATTTAGGTTCAGGTTTTGAACATGTTTGAACCTTTCATTTCTATCCTAATCTACCTACTGATAAGCCAAGATTAAACATTTTGGCAAATCAATCTCACTATCCTATCAGCAGTAAATTCAAAGCTAATTAGTCAAGATTAGGTTGTTTGACTAACTAGAAGTGTGTTTTGTAGGAGTGGCATTTAAGCTTGCACACTTTCAGAATTTGTTTCTCTCTTTTTTGGTATGGGGCTGTACCTTTATTGTTTTATCAATCTGCCCTCTTTTCTTTCTTTCACTGTTTTTGTATTTTTAATTTTTCTAACTTTGAATGCAATGGTGGATGAGATATTTATAATGAAAAAAGATAAAAAGGCTTCAAAACATGTCAAGGATCAAGAGAAGTAATGTTTAATCATCCTGCCATTGACAGGACCTCCAAACAATTCTGCTCCATTCAACTCTTGTAAGAAAAATGCATTGTTACCAGCAGCTGAGTGAATAGAGTAAGGGCCAAGCCACAAATTGTCAAACTTTCCATGCTTGCCCTTGTCTTCCCTCCTTGAGTCCCACTTTAAAAATTTGTCCCCAATCTTGAGATTGTTGGCCTTTTTTCTCCTATCAAAAATCTTTTTGATGTTGTCCTGTTTCTGCAATGCTTTTTTATAAACTTCCTCTCTGGTTTGTTGAAGATGGATGGTATAATTTATTCTTCTGGTCATGTCATTTTCTTTAGTTTGCAACTCTTGAATCAACTTCATTACTGGTACACCAAGGCTGTTTGGAAAAATTGCATCAGTACCATACACAAGCTGAAAAGGTGACATGCCAATAGATTTATTCAAAGTCAATTTGTCAGCCCAAAGTGCATGAACCATCTTTGTGTGCCAAGACTTTTTGTTGTCCTCCAACAATTTCTTGATTATGTTCACTAAGCTTTTGTTTGAGGATTCTGCAAGTCCATTACCTTGAGGATAATAGGCCGTGGAATGCCCCAAAGTTATCTGATATCTATGACAGAACTCAACCATCTTCTTTGATCCAAATGCAGCTGCATTATCGGTGATGATCTTGGTAGGACAGCTAAATATGGAGAGAATGTTAGTCTCCATAAATTTTATAATAACTGAATCATTGGCTTGTCTACAAGGTATGGCTTCTATCCACTTAGTGAAATAGTCTATGGCAGTGAGAATCCATCTATGTTGGGCAGAAGATGGGGGGTGGATTTCTCCTATGAAGTCAAGTCCCCACTGTTGAAATGGGGCTTCAACAGTGATTGGATGCAGAGGTAGGGGCAAGAGTTTTCTTTTGCCTTCAAAAAGTTGACATTTATGACAGGAAATGATGTGTGAGTGAAGGATGTACACGCTGAAGTCTTTCAAAGCTTTAACTAAAGCAAAAGCTTGCTTTTCCATAATGTTATACTTCAAAGGAGCATCCCTCAATGCCTTGCTAAAAAATTCAATAGGTTGCTCTTGTCCTTGTGGATTTTTCTGTAAGAGGACAACAGCGATGGTATGCTCCGATGCAAATGAAAAGATATAAAAATATTTTGAAAAATCAGGACTTATTAGAACCGGTGTTTTGGTTAAAGCTTGTTTCACCAGCTCAAAGGACTTCCTTGCTTCCAAGGTCCACCTTACCCCTTGCTCCTTCTTCAACATGTTCGTGATATTCTTGATGAGCTTAGCCAAGTTGGGGATGAACCTTCTCAAAAATTTAATATTTCCAATGAAAGATTGTAACTCCTTGATGTTCCGAGGATGAGAGATTCGCAATATGGCCTCAATCCTCTTTGGATCTATCTTAATACCCTCCTCAGAAATAATTTGCCCAAGAAGTTTACCTTCTTGGAGACCAAATAGTGTCTTCTTAGGGTTTAAGGATATTCCAAACTTTCTGCATTTCTTTAAAACTTTTCTTAAATGTTCTAAGTGCTCTTCATCTGTTTTTGAAAACACTGTAACATCATCAAGATAGATAATGATGAAGTAGCCCAGTTCTTCCGAGAAAGCTATGTCCATGGCTCTTTGAAAAGTCACTCCAGCATTCATTATACCAAAAGGCATTTTCACATACATGAAAGTGCCCCATGGTGTAGTAAAGTCTGTCTTTAATTGATCAGCAGGGTGAACTAAGATCTGATTGTACCCTGAATAGCCATCCAGCAAAGAAATTCTTTTGGAACCTACCACCCTTTGTAAAATATGATCCATCTTGGGCAAAGGGTATTTGTCCTTTAATGAAGCTTTGTTTAAGTCTCTAAAGTCTATACAAAGTCTGATTTCTCCAGTTTTCTTCCTAACAGACACCAGATTAGATACCCATTCAGAATATCTAATAGGGACAATAATACCAGCATCATTCATTTTCATGATCTCCTTTTGAACCAGCGGTAACTGAACAGGGTTTATTCTGCGCAGCTTCTGTTTGAATGGTTTTTGGTTCTCCTTGAGGGGAATTTTGTGTTGTATTATTTCAGTGTCATAGGATTTAAGATCTTCGTAACTCCAGGCAAAAACATCGGAAAAATCTTTAAACAGCTCAATATATTTAAGTTTAATGTGAGCTGGTAAAGTTTTAGACAGTTTAATCATCATAGGTTTAAGTTCACTGCCTATATTGCACTCTTCTACCTCAGTCTCTACAGGTGCTAGTTTTGGTTTATTTGCCACATCATTAAAATCGAACAACTCTTCTAAAGGAGCCAGCCCTTTAGGCAAACTTTCATCTTTAGAATGCAGAGTTTATAACTCCTCTGTTTAGGATTATGCATTCATTTCTGTTTCGCTTTCACATTTGCTAGACAACAGATTTAAATCGACAAGATCATGAGACAGTTCTTCTTCATCAAGAGAGTTTTCTTCCTTGCAGTCTGTTTCATAGTTTGAGTCTGAACTGTTTAGTTCAAATTCATTTTTGAATTGCAAGAAGTCTTCTATTTGTTTGTCATTGTCAACCACCTGCCAATATTTCTCATTATTAGGCACAACTGGTCTGAATTTTATCTGAGTTGTGTAGTCTTTGGTGTTATGTGGCGTCAAGCATGTTCTAGTTGCGTACGCTAAGCTGTGGGCCGCAATGTTTTTCTTTCTTGGGACAAAAATCAATTGGGACTCTTCAAAATTTTCCAAAAGGTCCACGACATCATTCCAGTAGGCCCGAAGTCTGGGGTGATGAGTGTTATACTCCCCATTGACTTGCCTAATGATTAACTCTGAATCCCTGTGAACTATGATTCTTTTGGCTCCTATCTTTTTCAACAAATGTAAGCCTAAAAGTAGGGACTCATATTTTGCTATGTTATTGGAACACTAAAAGTTTAATTTTCAGGAAATGTTTTCTATGTGGTTGTTTTCAGTGTTAGTAATCCAAACACCTGTGCCTACGTTAGTTTTAGTGCAGGATCCATCAAAAAACATACTCCATAGAGGATTGTTCTTGGTTTCATTCTGGTTACCGACCTCTTCAACTACTGTTCTTGAAGGTTGTGGAATGTTAGCACTTAGTCGTATCTATTTTGATTCCCCAGGATTTGCGTTCATTTGAGGGTCGTTTTCTTTAGTGTCCAGGTTCGAAAGTGAAGGACGTATGACCTGTAACTCAAGATTATTGTTTAGTTTGCTAACGTCTTCCAACACAGCAAATTTTTTTGTCAGTTTTGTGGTATTTACCTTCTCCTCTCTATCGGCCATTAACTCTGTTAAAGTTATTTTTTCATCCAATGTTTCTTCGTTAAAAAGGATAAATTAATCAAGGCCGGTATCTACAGAGTATAAAGGGGAGTTCTGCGGTCTGTCTTGACTTGTAACTGTGTATTGCATATGAGACTCCCTGTAAATTCTTCTATTCTGATTGAAAACAGGGATAGTCGCGTAGGTCATGTCCATTTGCATAGTCCCTTGTAACTTAGCTCCCCAAGACCTTGATAGTAACATTCCATACTTGGGGGGGACATTAGCCACAACAATATCCATAACCAGGTATTTGGCTGGAACCTGGGCTAAGTTAACACAGAGGTCTTTGATTAATCCTAAACACCTTACTCTGCTGGAATCAAAGGAGTATAGGTCTTTATATGGTCTGGTAATTTCTAAACCAAGGCTCTCCATGACAGCTTTAGGCATTAAATTATGAGAAGCCCCGGAATCATGCATAGCGTTGTGTAAAATTTTGTCATGAACGTTTAAACTCACATAGAAGGGGGGAACAGGTCCTTCTTGATATTTACCTTCAATCTTTGGACCAAAAATAAGCTCTGGCTAGTCATCTTTAAGATTGACTGTATCCCCATTTTCCTCTATATTTAAAGCCTTCAAAATTTGGGTTCTATATACATGTTGGGCAGCTAACTCAGTCAAAGGAACAGAGATTTTTATTTTGGAAATTTCCTACTCCAGGCTGAAAGGAATTTGGATTTTTAAAGTGTTGGTTTCAGCCTTATTAGTTGTCACTTTATCAGTAATATCAGCTTGCTGATTTGTTTTATTTACACTTGACACAGTTGTTTTCATAGGAGTACTAGCTGAAGTGTTAGTACTACTAATGTCAGCGCTCTGTTTTTCATTGTTTTGAGTGCTTTTCTCTTTACCTTTGTCAGAATTTACAGCTACTATTTTGTCCTTCTGTTTGACATCTTTAGGCTTGGTTGTAGTGTTGTTTTGTGAAGATTGGTCAGAGGTTTTGGTATTGGGAGTCTGTGGGCTAGTTTTGCTCCTAAGGTCATATTATCTTTGAGACTCAATGATGACATTTTCCATGTCTTGATAATCATTTCCATCATTATCTCTTTTGTCATCATAAGGTGTATATAGACCTTGTTTTTTATCATAATGAATCTCAAAATCATCATCCTCTACCCTGAACATGTTGATATCATCTTCCTCTGTTATCTGATCTGTTTCCTCAACCTCACTCACATAGCTTTGATGAAAGGGAGGAGTGATCTGTTGATCATCTTCCCTAGGTCTGTTTGGAGGTTGGTTCCTTCTAACATTCTGATTCTGGTTCTGGTTTCTATTTTGAGGAGCAGTTTGGTTTTGATTTGCTTGTGCTCTCTTAATTATGCTCATCTCTTTCATCATTTCTTCCATCATTTTTCCCATGTTTGAGTTGGAAGTAGAAGGTGCGGCTTCTTCTCTAAAGGAAAATCTATTTTCATTTTTCATTCTTGCTCTCTTCTCCATTAATTTGACTTCCACAGAAAGAGCACCCCTTTGCATATCTTCAAGAGTTGCAAAATCTCTCTCTCTCAGCTGATAGGCCATCTCAGGGTCAAACCCTTCAGGAAACTTGTTTAAAGCTGAGCCTTGTGGAGGTTTTAGTTCTGGGGAAAGTGCATTGTACACACTATTGAATCTAGTGCAGTAAGCTTGCACACTTTCCCTAGTGTTTCTATGGAGGTTCTTGTAATCAGAAAGGACTTGGAGAGGATTCTTCTTTACTTCCCATTTGTTTAAGAACGTTTGATGGAAGCCTTGGAGATCATTAATACTATGGGGGGCTAAAACTTTAAACCATTTTCTTACTTCTCCCCCTAATCTCTAAGAAAATAACCTAAGATTGACAGAATCATCATAAATTTCATTTCTGTCAAAGTAGTCATTCATCCTATCCAAATGTTGTGATGCAGTTGTAGCATTGCTAGCATCATACAATGGAATTTTGGACTAATAGTCCTGTGGAAGATTGATTAGTGGTACAGGAAGGACTAGGGGTGCATACCATGCAGCCATGGCAGGAGGTGGAGGTGGATTTACAAGAGGGATAGTGGGCTAAAGAGGGGTTGTTTGGACAGTGGATGTAGGGTGAGTAGAAGTGGATGGACCAGGAATAGACTGCTGAGCTGATCTTGGATGAGAGACACCTAAATTGTGAAGGAAATGAAAATCATGGGGTGTTGTTTCTCTATTACCAAGATGTTCACTTGTCTCCGGGGATGAAAGTGAAGACTCACAATCTAGCTGAATTATATTATCAAATGACCTAGTTCTAAATGGATTTACTAAGTCAGCTTGTGATTGTTGTAGAGCTGAAAGATTTTCAGGGACTGAATTAGCTCTCAAGGGTGATCTGAAAACAATTGATAATTTAATCTTAGGAGACTTCCAAAGGATACTTTCTGGGTCATCAACTATCTCAGGTGGATCAGGGTCAGGATGGGCTCTAGTGTGAATCTTTCTAGAAGCCACTATTCTATGTTTTCTAGACCCAAATAAATAAGAAAAGTCAACCAGATATGACAATCTTTAAGAGGTTAACTAGTCTGTTTGAAACTCAATCCTACAGTCTTCTAACTGAGTTTGAAAGATGTTATAATGATAAGGGTTCTTCCCAGTGGAGTCTTAAGGCCTGTTAAGGATTGTGGAGTCACCAAGTGGAAGTTTTTAGCTCCTAAGGAGGTAAAAGGTTTTATGGTCCACTACCATGTTTATTGAATACCCATTTAGAAATATTTTAAGTTTTCTAAGTTATTTTCAGTTGTATGATTTTTAAGAATATCCTAACTTTGTTTCAAAACTTAGCTACGGTTATGAGACAAAAAAAATTCTACTCTTATGGCTAAGCTAGCTGATTTTTCAAGGTTAGATAAAGTCTTAAGAGAATCCTAGGTCCTGCCTAGTTTGTCACTAATTCAAACAAGTTTTAACATGATTACCACAACTTGGTAGTGCTTGAAAAGGTTGATTTTTACTCTCAAAGTTTTCTTGAATCAAGGGTTTTCTAAGGTCTTTAAAAGGTATAAAAAACACTCAGTTCCCCAGTGGAGTCACCAGAAATGTTAGTTTTTGGTGGCTCAGCTGGTTAATACAGCAAAGGTTCTTTGAAACGAATCTCTGATATCCTATGGTTATCTTAAAATGAAAATGATTTTGCGTTCGATTCCCGAGTGGAGTCGCCAGAAATGTTAGGGATCTGTAATTTTAGTAGACTGGTGAGACTAAAACTGCAGAAACAACATCGTTTCAACCAACTTTGGGATTCTAGGATCTAGCCCTCCTGAATTCGGAGAGGGATCTCTCCAATAAGTGAAAATATGGATTTGTCTTTGAAGTTTGGGGTAATGATTTTAGGCTAGTTATGAAGGCCAAGGGTTTTGTTTGTTTTTGGATGATTGACCACGAATACATTTTTGAGGGGAAAGTTCTAAGTGCAAAGAGTTTCAAAGGTGAGAAGTTGTAAGTGGATAGAACAACTAGGTTAAAAGATAGATATAATGTTGGTTTTTAGTCCAATGGGCTATGGAGTCATAACAGGGATTTAATTGAGCAACAACATCAAGAATGATCCAAGGGGCAAGTCATCTATTTCACAAGATCATTGAGATTAAAATGATGGAATGGAAACAATAAAGTGTTGGAGGGGTGGAAACTGATAATAATTTCACAAGGGATTTATAGTCAGTCCAAATGAGAAAAATCCTCTTAAGTAACTGTTTTAAACCAACCAAGTGCAGGGCTAACCATTGACTTCTTGGGCAAGTTTGTATTAAAGCATCTTAATTGACAAACAATCCAGTAATCCACATAATTACCTTCAGAAAGTATGAAAACACATAAGAGAAAACAAAGTGCAACTTAAGATCAGATAAAGTACTTTTAAACCTAGTCTTCTTTCAGCCAACACCAAGGGAAACTTTTAGAATCTGACTTTGGAGAATAGAAGCTAGAAACAGGGCAAACCATCACTTTCTAGTCTAATTTTAATAAGTAAATAAGGAAAATAACTTTCAAGAACAATTTTTGAAGCCAACAGTAGGATGAGGGAAATCCAACATTCCTAACCGCTTAAACTGTATTGAATCATTCTTAAATAAACAATTTGGAGGAAGACATTGAGATAAAGATTTTCAGTAAGAGAAGGGAACTGATAAATAGTAGATCCTAACTCTGTAAATGTTGTTCTTTATCAGAGAATAGTGAACAATATGGCATACTTATAAGGGAAAACAAATAACAAATAAAGGGCACTTCACCAATAATATAGACCAGGATCCCAAAAAACAGCTTGTTATTGATGTCAAACCAGCTACAATCTTCAAGTCCAGTGTTTCAGTTCAGCAATCATCTTCACTATTCAGCCTAACTTATCTATTACAAACAGAGCTTCAAGGGCCAGTGAATAATATTTACAATCAGAAGTTTCCAGCTCAATTACATAACAATGCTCAGCAACGTAGTCAACCAACAGTTACTCATCTTCTACTGAGGTATTTGTAGAATACTGAGGAGGTGAGAACTAACAAAAGATCTCAAAGATCATTAATACAGATTAAATGACTTCTTGGCCTTTTGAGGGGCTCGATGGAGAAGTGTATGGGTGGAATACTGTATTAATGTTACAATTATGAATTTAAACTTGGTGGGAGCCTTATTTGACTTTGAGGCTCTGCACGCTGTGTGGAGTAACTCTGCAGATATTTATTTGCATTAGTTTCCTTCAGCAGAATTAACTCCCTGGCTGCGCTGAGGCAAAATATGTAATTCTGCAATAAGTTCAGCCTCTGTTTAAATGCTTTGAGCCAACAGGTGGCTCTTATGGTAGCTGAGGAATCAATTCGCCTCATTTGAAGTGGTGGAAACCCTTTCTGTTAGTAAAACACTTATGATTTTCTGTTGACTGTGTTTTTAATCCAGGGAATTAGGCTTTTGATAATCATTCTTAGCCGTAATTCCCCAGATCTGTCTTTAATCTTCATCTTCTATGATTTGTCTTCAAACTTATACTCTTTAACTGTTCTTTTGAATAAAACAGTGTCTTGTCGATGTGCAGGGCCGCACAGGGCTTTTATGGTATCGGCGCCAATGGAGCATTTGATAAAATGTGAAAATAGAGCCTGGTGGGTGGTTCCCTTTTGATAACTCAAAGGCACGGAAAACGTCTTTCCCGGCCCTCGGCTTTCCTTCATTATACAATGGAAAACCATTTAAAACACCTGCAAAACACACAATCAATTAAGAAATCCTACATTTTTTGGTATAACTGCTTCAGAAGGTGGGGAAGGAGTGTAGCCGTTGGATCTGGACACGTGGATGGTCCAAATTTAATCGGGAGATTGCAATCGGTGGGAGGAGAAAATGGGTGCGATGAAGAATCTTCGATGCGATTGCGAGATCGGGAGGGCAGAAGCGATTAAGCAATGGCCGTCGGTGGGAAAAAAATCGAAGGACTGGATGATCAGAGGGACGAACAAAATGCGTGTGATTAGAATTTCCGACGCGATGGAGCGATGGCCGTTGATCTAAAGGTTAGATCATCGGTTTAAGAATGAATCGGGGGAATCGCAATTGGAGGTCGGGGATGAGGTGATGCGATTGCGATTGTGCAATCGGAGAACAGTTTGATGCGATTGCGATGATCGGGGGATAGGCCGATGCGATAAGCAGTCAGAACAATAGCTCTTGGTCTTGGGTACAAAGCATATGAAACGAAAAAGTGGTGGGGCGGGGCTATATAATACAAGGACTCAATCGCATTGGAAACTTCGATGCAGTATTTTTGATCAACCCATTTATGTTTCCCCCGATTGCGATTGCGCGATCAGTCTTTCAATCTACCCATTTATGTTTCACACGTGACTTTTTGGTTTTTAAACCAAAACCTTGGAAAATTGGGTTTTATAATTTACAAAGGAAAAAAGGAAATCGGGATGGATTATTTATAAGGTTTTGAGTACGGCAGGCGGGCCCACGGGATATTTATACAAAGGTTTTAATCGCATCAGAGTTTTATATGACGCACTGCTAATCGCATCGGAACTTTTGAATATGGCATGGACTTGCGTTCTTTGGATTATTGCGATGCGATAAGTGCCTGGGATTATAACTCTTGGTCTTGGGCATAGAGCATATGAAACAAAAAGTGGCGGGGCGGAATTATAACACAGGAGCTCAATCGCATCGGAAAATTTCGATGCGGTCTTTTTGATCAACCCATTTATGTTTCCCCCAATTGCGATTGCACGATCGGTCTTTCAATCTACCCATTTTATATTCAACATGTGGTTATATTTTTTTAGTTTTAAACCTTGGAAAAGTGGGTTTCGAGACTTTCACTTAGAAAAATAGATCGGAAATGGATTTATACATTGATTCAAGCACCGGGTCGGGTTTTATGGTTTATATGAGAAATAATATAATCAGGAGTTTTAAACACATAAAAATCCAATCGCAATCGAAACTTTTGATCCATGGCACAAGATTTGCGCACTTTGAAAATGTGCGATGCGATTAGCGCCGAAAGGCTTTGGCGTTTGGTTTTAACGCATGGGAATGTGGGGGGAAGTGGTTAGGACTTAGCCCAAGGGAGCTTAGTGTCCATAGTAAATAAAACTTGTATTTTTTATGAAATTTTTAGAGTTTTCAATGGATTTTGAAGGTTTCGGTAAGGTTAGAAAGTGAGTTTTTAACCTTGTAAGGGTGATTTTTATGAATGGAAGAAGGGAAATCATGAAAACAAGGGAGTTTTATGGAGAAAAAGAGGAGTAAATGAAGGTTTGAGAAGGGGGAAAATGAAGGTTTTTTCAGCTACTCTTCATTTGGATTTACAGAATTTTCTAAGTATAAAAATGGAAATAGTAATTGAAGATTTTGACTTATGTAGCGGGAGGCCTTCTAAGGAGTGCCTTCAAGAGCCAACAATTTTTAGTGATAAACTTTGTTCCTTGGAGGCTCAAAAAGTCGTAGCCACCTTTTGGTATAACAAATATTATAGGTGGCTAACATTGACCATGGTTTACTATGGTTGACAATGGTTGACCAAGGTCAAAACCATGGTTTACTATGGTTGATCCTAGTTGATCAAGGTTAACCGTGATTTACTATGGTTGACTATGGCTAACGAAGGTTGTCTATAGTTGAACATGGGTGATAAAGAATGACTATGTTTAATCATGTATGACCATGGATGAGATTTTTTGACCATGTTTGACCATAATTGAGCTTAGACAAACATGGTTGATTATGGTCAACATATTCTGAATTATGGGTTTATATGGTTGATTAAGGTTTTCAGCGTTTACCCATAGATGATCTAACCATGATGCCCATGTTGACCATGGTTGACCATGTTAAACCATGCCACCCATCACTTTGCAACATACTTGACTAAGATAGATTATGATTAACAACGATTAACCATAATTAACAATGGTGGTTTTCCATTTTTTATCATGGTTAATGATGGTTGAACGTGGCTAACTCTAAGTAGGCATGATGACCATGGTTTGACCATGTTAACCATGGGTGAACATGGTTTGACAAATTTGGACAAGGCCGATCATAGTTTTCTATTATAGATTATGGTTGACCACAATTGAGATTGGCCAAACATGGTTGACAATGAGTAAACATTGATAAGGCATGTCAATGTTTACCTATAGATGATTATGGTTGACCATAGCTAAACATGATGTGTATATTTATTGTGGTTGACCACGTTCAACTGTGTTAATAATAAACATGGTTGAAATAATATATATATATATATATATATATAGTTGAAATAATTAAAAAAAAAACAAAAAATCATTATATAATAAAATAAAAAGATAATACTAATAATTATTTTTAAAATAAAAAATAAAATAAAAACATAAATGAAAAATAAATAACTAAACGAAAAATTAAAAATAAATTCATTTGTTGGGAGAGAGGGCTTCCCTCTTACACCCTACCCTATAAAATCCTTTGTTTCCCCTAATATCATACTCCTCCATTGACGTGTGACTCATTTAGGTAAACGAACAAAGGAGTAGTAGATTTATATTAATCTAATACCTAGTCATGACAAAAAAAAAAGATTATATTTTGTTTTCATTACCATCCAAGGGCATATCAGATTATAGGCTGACTGTACATGCCCATTTTCTGTTAAAATTTTCAAAATGTGACTGGTTATTTACATATATACTAGGATAAGCCTTGTAGTACTACCATAAAAGAAAAATACATTTAAAATTTAGCTTAAAACACTGGAAAATGGGGTAGACTAGTCATCTAGTTCAACAAGTCTGTTGAGGTCAAATCTAGTTGATTCCTTAGCGTTCTAATAGTTATTATCATCCAGTTGAATTTGCAGATATTCAACTGCGCAGGGCATACACCTCATCTTCCAACTGATGTATCTTATGGTTATTCTCTATGCTCCTCTCGTGCATTTCATAATCTTCCTTGTGTTGTTCTTGAAAACATTTATGAAGATTTGCTAGACACACCCTCAATTCATAATGTTGTCTCTCACATAGGCAACATGCATGTGGGGAGAATGTGGCCATAGGAGGGCACTTCTCCCATTTTTGGTGATAACGACTCGCCAATCTACCCGAGCGCCAACGTCGATATCCTCAAGATTGAGAATCCATGTTGTCTAAGAGAAAAAGAGAAACCAAGGGAAAAATAGTGACCCAATTACCAGAGAGGAACAGAGGTCGTGACCCAAATGCCATAGAGGAGTAAATGCAACCCAATTGAGTCAATAGTGCCCAAATGGCACTGAGAAGGAATAGAGACCCAAATTGACACAGTGGAACTAAAAAAAATGACCCAAGTGACACCACAATGCCCAAAATCACACAAAAGCAAGATGTATAATCCCTAGAAATTATTTCTTCAGCAATTATCTCTAGCAAATGGCACTCACCCGAATAAATTTATCTAGCAATTATATCTTACCAAGGGCAGCTCTCAACATCCATAATTGTCCACAGACAATCCCGACTCTGCGAGAGGATCCTTCCACCCACGACCTTCTGAGAAGAATACTTTCCATTGCACAATTTGATACATTTATTCCCTAATTTATAGTAGTTATTGAGCTGAGAGATTGCATATTTACCTTCAGGGTCCCAATTCACTGCCATGATTATCTTGAAGCCTAAAATGACTTCCACCTGATGAAAATTAAATATCCCTCGAATGAGCCATATGATCACACCCAGGGGAATTAAATGAGGTTCTCGCTCTGAGGATTCACGCATGAAGTTGGTTTTCTTGTTCATGCTATGGACTCGATTACGAAACTCAACACACAAATCTCTCAAACTAATACCTTGCTCGATGCCAAGTGTCTTTGGGGTGTTGAGATATGAAACCACTAGTCGTGTGTGAGGTAAGGGTGATGCACGAAAGATTTCAAATGGGGGGGACGAGGGGGCGCCAATAGGGATGTTGGATGTGATGGGGGCAACGATTTCAGAAAGAGTGGATGAGGGGGGATGGGGGAGCCGTGGAGGAGGAAGAAAGAATGGATTCAGAGAGGGGTAAGTGTGGAGGAAGAAGAGGGGGAGAAGAATAAGGTGGGAGGGAACAGAGGGAGAAAGGCATAATTCACCCGAAGGGAGGGAAGGGGTAGCATATATTTTATAACTTTTAAATCCAAGGTGCAAGATTTTTTAGTCTGATCTTTAGTATAGGGGGGTATATTTATCATCAAATTTAGGACTTTCATACTTGGATTTAGGGGATGGGAAGGTACCCTTCAATTCCATTTACCTTGTTGCAACTTTATGTCATTTCGCAAGCCAAATTGGCTTCCATGTCCACCTCCTTATTGAGACTACTTAAAATATGAAATAATTTCATATGCCTAAAGAGACGGAGAAATCCAAGGGCTCTCTTTAGTATCTGATTTAACTTGTTATTATGGGTTGCATTGTTTGACTTCATGTGTTTTATAACTAAGAGAGAATCACCCAATATGTTCATATCCTTTATTCTTTTTTGCTAAGCTAGAGTGGGGCCGAAATATAAGCCATAGGCATCTGCTTGGTTATTTATCTTCCTACCCAAACTCCAAGCATAATGTTCTACAATTATTCCATCAAGATTGATGAGAACCACTCCCCCACTGCTCCCGCCACCCCAAAATTTTATGTGTTTGTTAATAAGTAGCCTATATTGTAATTTTTTGCTAGTTAAATTTGTGGTTTAACTCTTAAAGTTTTTAAAATTATTTATAAAAATGATTAAAAATATTGTACAATTTAAATTAAATTAAATATTTTAAAATAAAATTTCAAATTATAATTATTATATTATTTTTAAGTAGTTGATGTATAAAAATAGATTATTTTTATTTAGTTTTAAATCAAATTGTGAAAAAAAAACTTTTCAATGCCAAGTGTTTTTAAAAAATGATTATCATTGAAAATAGTAAAGTATTTTGATATATTTTTTTCAAACGAAAAATGTATTTTTTTTTTATTTCATTTGAAATCGAAAAGTACAATCCCTTAGTTGTTATGCAGACTGCTTGTGATATTGTCCAAACAATATGTTTTATTTCCATTGATTACATCAAAAAGTATAAAAAAAACTAGGCTACCTCATGAAAGTATTGGTATATTCAAAATTATTGAAGTACATATAAGAAATGGAGACATCCCTATGAAATTCGGCTACAAAAAATACTACATCATCCAAAATAAGTACTTTCTTTGAAAAACATGTATGCTATGACATTTTATTCCCTATAGACATGAAATATCTTAATATAATCATGATGTTCTTGCAATTAACGAATATTTTGTTGTCAAACTTTAAGATGAATAATTCTAGATTGGTTTTTCCATCGAATCATTCCACTAAGAATTTTGAATCCCCTGCCAACTTGAATACTTTTACCTATTTCTAAACAATAATTTTCATAGCAATCCACATTTCCGTTAACTCAACCACAATATTTTCTCCATTCCCCACTCCTAACCTACATTTGATCAACACATTTTCAGTTAAATAGATGGTAGCTCCAACTCCACATCTACATCCTTGACTAGCTTCGCCAAAGAATTCCTACACCACTCCATTATTTATATATGTATCCCTCACTTTTATTTTCTTTTTTCCTTGCATAGGGTTCATCTGTTTAAGATAATACACGCTAATATTATGTGCAATTACTCTAGAATGAACTACTGAGTTTTGAAATAGAAATTTTTTCCTTCCTAACCAAAAACCCCAAAGAACAAAGATTGGAAGAAACTTGTATGAAGAATTATTGAATATCAGAGTCCAATTGTAAAGTCACTCTTCCACCAAATGACCAACCCAACAGTCATTTAATTGATTGTTGAAATCAAATCATACCAAACAGATTTTACAATAGGGAAAAGGATAAATAAATGATCAATGGATTTGTTGTCTTCAACACATAGAGCACATATACTTGGACCTTATCAACCTTTCTTCGATTGAATATCCCAAGTGAGAATTTTTCTTTCAAGAAAAAACCATAAAAAAAAATCTCTTCAGAAAACGTTGACCCTTCCAAACTAACTTATGCCAACACTTCGGACTCATGTAAAGGGATTTGTTGTATGAGAGCATTAAACCCCTATTTCACAGTGATTTCATGTGAATGTTTGTTCATTGACCTCACAAGGAAATCAACTTCGTCTCTTCTAATGATTGTTCCAAATCTCTACATAATCAATAATGCCTATTCCATTCATCTACAAAACCTGTTGAAATTTTGAGCTCCATCGTAGAAGCCCATTCCTGATTTTCCAAGACTGGGATACCTCCTCTTTCCACATCAGTAAAAGAATGTATTCTATTGGAATTCAAAAAAAAAATTAAGCCATCCGTCAACCTATTTTTCCCATCCGTTTCACTGATTCTGATTGGGCTGGTGACCCTGATGATCGAAAGTCCACTATAGGATATGTATTCACTCTTGGTTCGGGACCTATTACTTGGTCTTGTAAGAAACAAAGTGCCATGTCCCTTTCTTCAGCAGAAGCAGAGTATGGTGGAGAAGTTGAAGCCAACAAGGAAACCATGTGGCTTCGTCA
Organism: Pinus albicaulis; assembly: GCA_034641835.2. Classification (NCBI taxonomy): domain Eukaryota; kingdom Viridiplantae; phylum Streptophyta; class Pinopsida; order Pinales; family Pinaceae; genus Pinus; species Pinus albicaulis. Next base: position 942,611,970 of record CM076570.1, read on the forward strand.
GATCCTGTCTGAATTTGGTCTCCATCAGCAGCATCCAACTACACTTTGGTGTGATAATCAGAGTGCCATTCAACTATGTAAGGATCCAGTTCAACATCAACGTATGAAACACATTTAACTCCACATACACTTCATCAGAAAGCTCATTCATGATCGTGTTCTTGAAGTGGAGTACTGTCCAACCAATGATCAGGTAGCCGATATCTTTACAAAGGCTCTCACAGAAGTGAAGTTTACCAAACTTCGATCCATGCTTGGAGTTCAGGAAATTTGTCATTAAGGGGGGATAGGCTCTAATGCCTCCTTCCTTCTCCCATTGTGTCACTTTTGTAAATCCTTCAATCCTATCCCAATTTTTTCTTAAGGGGGGATGTTAGGATATTTCGATACATAGGAAATAGGCTCCTTTTGTGTCACCTTTGTAAATCCTTCAATCCTATCCCAAGTTGTTCTTAAGGGGGGATGTTAGGATATTCCGACACATAGGAAATAGTTAAAAATAAATTAGTCTAGTGTAGAGTTAGGTAAAGCGTGTTTATTTACCATGCACATTTGTAACTTATAATCCAACGGTCACGATTTGTAGTGGTTCAACGATTATCTCTCACCTCGGTATTAATGGCACTTGATCTGTGGCTTAGCACTCGATTGGTCCATGATCTCTATTTAAAGAGCATGGAGGGTCATTTGTCCGATCACCATTTATGAGAGAAACATATGTAACTTTTCTTTTTATATTAATAAATTCCCTGAAGTGGCTGCGTTGGCTCAGGGCGTGGACTGTTTCCCTCTTTGAGGGTTTTAACCACGTGATTATACTGGTGTACTGATTTGTGATTTATTTGTGAGTGGTGACCTTTGGTTCTTGATCTAATGAACTTACCCTGTAAATCCCTACATTTTCTTTTAAAATTTTCAAAATGCGACTGGCCATTTACATATATACTAGGATAAGCCTTGCAGTACTACCATAAAAGAAAAATACATTTAAAATTTAGCTTAAAACACTGGAAAATGAGGTAGACTAGTCATCTAGTTCAACAAGTCTGTTGAGGTCAATTCTAGTTGATTCCTTAGCGTTCTAAGAGCTATTATCATCCAGTTGAATTTGCATATATTCAACTGTGCAGGGCATACACCTCATCTTCCAACTGATGTATCTTATGGTTATTCTCTATGCTCCTCTCGTGCATTTCATAATCTTCCTCGTGTTGTTGTTGAAAAAATTTCTGAAGATTTGCTAGACACACCCTCAATTCATAATGTTGTCTCTCACATAGGCAACATGCATGTGGGGAGAATGTGGCCATAGGAGGGCACTTCTCCCATTTCTGGTGAGAACGACTCGCCAATCTACCCGAGCACCAACGTCGATATCCTCAGGATTGAGAATCCAAGTTTTCTAAGAGAAAAAGATAAACCAAGGGAAAAATAGTGACCCAATTACTAGAGAGGAACAGAGGTCATGACCCAAATGACATAGAGGAGTAAATGTAACCCAATTGAGTCAACAGTGCCCAAATGGCACTAAGAAGGAATAGAGACCCAAATTGACACAGTGGAACTAAAAAAAATTACCCAAGTGACACCACAACGCCCAAAATCACACAAAAGCAAGATGTAGAATCCCTAGAAATTATTTCTTCGGCAATTATCTCTAGAAAATGTCACTCACCCGAACAAATTTATCTAGAAATTATCTCTTACCAAGGGCAGCTCTCAACATCCATAATTGTCCACAGACAATCCCGACTCTGCGAGAGGATCCTTCCACCCACTAACTTTTGAGAAGAATCCTTTCCATTGCACAATTTGATACATTTATTCCCTAATTTATAGTAGTTATTGAGCTGAGAGATTGAATACATACCTTCAGGGTTCCAATTCACTTCCATGATTATCTTGAAGCCTAAAATGACTTCCACCTGATGAAAATTAACTATCCCTTGAATGAGCCATATCATCCCACCTAGGGGAATTAAATGAGGCTCTCGCTCTGAGGATTCACACATGAAGTTGGTTTGCTTGTTCATGCTATGGACTCGATTACGAAACTCAACACACAAATTTCTCACACTTATTCCTTGCTCGATGCCAAGTGTCTTTGGGATGTTGAGATATGAAACCACTAGTCGTGTGTGAGGTAAGGGTGATGCACGAAAGATGTCAAATGGGGGGGACGAGGGGGCGCCAATAGGGATGCTGGATGTGATGGGGGCAATGATTTGGGAAAGAGTGGAGGGGGGAGGGATGGGGGAGTAGTGGAGGAGGAAGAAAGAAGGGATTTAGAGAGGGGTAAGTGTGGAGGAAGAAGAGGGGGAGAAGAATAAGGTGGGAGGGAACAGAGGGAGAAAGGCATAATTCACCCGAAGGGAGGGAAGGGGTAGCATATATTTTATAACTTTTAAATCCAAGGTGAAAGATTTTTTAGTCTGATATTTAGTATAGGGGGGTATATTTATCATCAAATTTAGGACTTTCATACTTGGATTTAGGGGATGGGAAGGTACCCTTCAATTCCATTTACCTTGTTGCAACTTTATGTCATTTCGCAAGCAAAATTGGCTTCCATGTCCACCTCCTTATTAAGACTTCTTAAAATATGAAAGAATTTCATATGCCCAAAGAGAGGGAGAAATCCAAGGGCTCTCTTTAGTGTCTGATTTAACTTGTTATTATGGGTTGCATTGTTTGACTTCATGTGTTTTAAGAGAGAATCACCCAATATGTTCATATCCTTTATTCTTTTTTGATGAGCTAAAGTGGGGCCGAAATATAACCCATAGGCATCTGCTTGGTTATCTATCTTCCTACCCAAACTCCAAGCATAATTTTCTACAGTTATTCCATCAGGATTAATGAGAACCACCCACCCCCCGCTCCTTCCATCCCAAAATTTTATGTGTTTGTTAATAAGTAGCCTATATTGTAATTTGTTGCTAGTTAAATTTGTGGTTTAACTCTTAAAGTTTTTAAAAGTATTTATAAAAATGATTAAAAATATAGTACAATTTAAATTAAATTAAATATTTTAAAATCAAATTTCAAATTATAATTATTATATTATTTTTAAGTAGTTGATGTATAAAAATAGATTATTTTTATTTAGTTTTAAATCAAATTGTGAAAAAAAAAACTTTTCAATGCCAAGTGTTCTAAAAATTTGATTATCATTGAAAATAGTAAAGTATTTTAATATATTTTTTTCAAACGAAAAATGTATTTTTTTTATTTCATTTGAAATCAAAAAGTACAATCCCCTAGTTGTTATGCAGACTGCTTGTGAGATTGTCCAAACAATATGTTTTATTTCCATTGATTACATCAAAAAGTATAAAAAAAACTAGGCTACCTCATGAAAGTATTGGTGTATTCAAAATTATTAAAGTACAGATAAGAAATGAACACATCCCTATGAAATTCAGCTACGAAAAATACTACATCATCCAAAATAAGTACTTTCTTTGAAAAACATGTATGCTATGACATTTTATTCCCTGTAGACATGAAATATCTTAATATAACCATGATGTTCTTGCAATTAACGAATATTTTGTTGTCAAACTTTAAGATGAAGAATTCTAAGATTGGTTTTTCCATCGAATCGTTCCACTAAGAATTTTGAATCCCCTGCCAACTTGTATACTTTTACCTATTTCTAAACAAGAATTTTCATAGCAATCCACATTTCCATTAACTCAACCACAATATTTTATCCATTCCCCTCTCCTAACCTACATTTGGTCAACACATTTTCAGTTAAATAGATGGTATCTCTAGCTCCACATCTACATCCTTGACTAGCTCCGTCAAAGAATTCCTACACCACTCCATCATTTATATCTGTATCCCTCACTTTTCTTTTCTTTTTTCCTTGCATAGGGTTCATCTGTTTAAGATAATACACGCTAATATTATGTGCAATTACTCTAGAATGAACTACTGAGTTTTCAAATAGAAATTTTTTCCTTCCTAACCAAAAACCCCAAAGAACAAAGATTGGAAGAAACTTGTATGAAGAATTATTGAATATCAGAGTCCAATTGTAAAGTCACTCTTCCACCAAATGACCAACCCAACAGTCATTTAATTGATTGTTGAAATCAAATCATACCAAACAGATTTTACAATAGGGAAAAGGATAAATAAATGATCAATGGATTTGTTGTCTTCAACACATAGAGCACATATACTTGGACCTTATCAACCTTTCTTCGATTGAATATCCCAAGTGAGAATTTTTCTTTCAAGAAAAAACCATAAAAAAAAATCTCTTCAGAAAACGTTGACCCTTCCAAACTAACTTATGCCAACACTTCGGACTCATGTAAAGGGATTTGTTGTATGAGAGCATTAAACCCCTATTTCACAGTGATTTCATGTGAATGTTTGTTCATTGACCTCACAAGGAAATCAACTTCGTCTCTTCTAATGATTGTTCCAAATCTCTACATAATCAATAATGCCTATTCCATTCATCTACAAAACCTGTTGAAATTTTGAGCTCCATCGTAGAAGCCCATTCCTGATTTTCCAAGACTGGGATACCTCCTCTTTCCACATTAGTAAAAGAATGTATTCTATTGGAATTCAAATAAAAAATTAAGCCATCCGTCAACCTATTTTTCCCATCCGTCCCCACCCAAGGATCACGACCTATCATCACTTCCTCCATGCTTCTAATTTCCCACCTAAACCACTTCTCCATTGCCTAAATCCCAATTACCAGATTCCTCCAAAACAAATACTTTCCTCTGGCATGTTAGTAACCAATATAAGCCATTCAATTACTAATAATGTCTTTAGATATTTTAACCTCATGATACTACTCCAAAGAGTACCACCAAAGAACATTCTACATCCACTTTTTGTTGCAAGAGAAGTGTCGAAAATTCCCAAATTTCAAATTCCCCAACTACCAAACTTCTTTGGAATTGCAATTTTCTCTATTTTACTAAATCCATTCCTTTTTTTATTCTTATTTTTATCACTCCATAAAAATTGAAAACATAATTTCTTGATTGAAATTAGAATTTTTTTTGGTAAATTTTCTAAGGATAGCTAAAATATTGAAATACCTTCTAAAGCATACTTCACCAAAATTAAATTCCCACATAAAGATAACCACCTTTCACACCAAATATATATTCTTTTTTCCACTATTCTAATAATACAAATCAATTCAATACTCAGTAGTCTATTGATTTTACAAGTGAAATAAAAAGATGCACATTTTTCTTCCACAAATAATTACTTCCAATTATATTATTCTTACTCCATATCATTAACAAATTATACTTCAGAAAAATTCAACCATAAATGAAATAGGAAAGTAGAGATAACAATAAAATAAATAGGCATACGAGACACAAAAAAAATTATTGTGCGAAAACCCAACCTCGGGAGAAACCCACCAACATTTTCTTAGGAGAAATTGTCTAATTCTAAACAAATGTATACTATGAATATCCTAGTCAAACTTGGTCAAACTGACCAATCAAATCAGCAAAGTAAAACCTGGTAAAAAGAGAGAGAATTTTTCTTCTACAATAGCCAATAAACTATGGTCAAACTAGCCAAATTCCAACCTTTGCAACTTCTGTCCAACTCTTGTCAACATGCCGAGTTTTGGCCCTGCATCTGCCTTAGGAAATTTGGTCAACTCCTTCAGAATTTTAGTCAATATTCCTTAGTCAAACTACAGTCAAACATAGCAGTAGATGGTTTGGTCAACGCATGTCAACCCAAAAATTTTGTAGTCAACATTGGTCAAAGCTTGTTAAATTTTTGATGCACTTTGTGGGTCTTATCTCTCTCTCCCTCTCTCCCTTTCGTATGTGTGGACAAAAAATGGATAGATAAATGATCTGAATTGATGCTAAATGTGAGAGGTTGAATGGTCAATATATAGTGGCCAAATAAGCAGGGTTTTGACCTAGGGTCAAACCCTTTCAACTAGTGGGGCCGACCTGAGTGTTTGGGGCTAAAATAAACCTCAAAAATAATATTTAATTTTCCTTTGACTTGGTTGACTTGAAGACCGACCTTAGTTACAAAAATTCAACATAGTCATTAGGTTTAAGAAAAAATCCCATATAATTAAACCCTTCATTAAACATACGAAATCTAAGAGGGAAAATACCTTTAATATTGTTTAGTAGATCGTCATCCACATTGCAACTGAGCCCCATTGATGAAAGGATATGAGTGATGGCTATATTTGTACCAACCTCAACTCCTTTAATTTTTCCATCTACTTTCGCATATATTATTAACCTACTCAATCCTTCAATAATCAACAGAAATAGCACGGGAGACGTAGGACAACCCTGTCTAATTCCTCTTGAATATTGGAAGAACTATGAAGGCTCGCCATGAATGAGAATAGAATAATTTGGTAATTGTACACAACTCGTAATCCAAGAAACTACTTCAAACTTAAGGCCTATATGAAGTAATGTCATCCTTAAAATATACCAATCCACCCTATCATAAGCTTTCCTAAGATCAATCTTCATAACTAGAGTAGGAAAGTTTTGAGATTAGCCAACAACATCATGAATTTGTCTATTGTTTAGAAAACCAAACCGAGTTGGAGACATATGTCTTGAAAATCCCTACTTTAGTTTGTTAGCCAATATTTTTTAGATATTCTTGTTTAGGGAATTGCACAGTGCAAACGACTTGAAATCATTGAATGTATTCAGCTCCACCACCTTTGGAATGAGCACTAGGAAAGTTGCATTTAAGCTTCCTAAAACAAAACCCCTTCTCCTTGATTCTTCAACCACCTCTAAAAAGTCTTTCCCCATGAACACAAAAAAGGAAAGGTAAAGCTCAATGGTCTAGCCATCAAAACATGGGCTTTTGTATTTGGGCATATTTTTATTGACTTCTAGAATTTCATCTTCATAAATCACTCTCCTAATCCACCTTGATTCTTCATTTGAGAAGAATCTTTGGTAGTTGCTAATGGTTCTTAATTAATCATATATATTTTAGTCTACCCATTATCTTCAAACAATTTCTCATAAAAAGGTACTCCTTACTGAGTAGAATTATTGATACATCCAAATAAATAATTTTCCATATGTGATTAATTGATGTCCTATGACTTGCATATTTGTGAAAATGTTTTTGTATTAGTGTCACCTTCTACCACCCAATTGGCTTTTCTCTTTAACTTCCAATAGAGCTCTTACTCTTTCAAAATATCAAATTTTCTGCTCTCAAAATGATTCACTTGATCTTGCTCAAAGTCAGTGAGAAGACCATCTCTTGAATAAACCAGTGCAGTAATTTGCATTTCTATTTTTTCTAAAAGGCCCAAAGACTTTTCTTTTAGCTACTTTAACCACTTACAAACCTCTTTTTTGAGATGCTTCAAATTTCTTGAGAATTTTTCCATTGGAGACAAGTCACTGGTTCTATCAATGTGTTTCCACACAAAACCAACTAAATTCTTGAAACTTTCATCTTGTAATCAACCCCTATTAAATAGAAAAGGGTAATGGCAGTTTTGAGCCTCTCCTAATTCCATGAGGATTGGCTTATTGGCTTATGTTCAAATTCTTGAAACTTTCATCTTGTAATCAACCTCTATTAAATAGAAAAGGGTAATGAAAATTTTGAGCCTCTCCTAATTCGGACATGATTGGCTTATGATCATCTACCTCGTCTCCTCTTTGATTGTTAGTCCAAGTAGATATTGTTAGGGTTGTTCTAGTAAACTTGAGTGGATCAAGTTACCCCTAGTTATGATCATAAAATGTCTGACTGCTAACTTCCCCACTACCTAGTCTCCTCTTTGATTGTTAGTCCAAGTAGATATTGTTAGGGTTGTTCTAGTAAACTTGAGTGGATCAAGTTACCCCTAGTTTTGAGCTCCAAATTTATGGGAATCCATGGTTTTTTCCCATGGTATTTATCTCATATGAAGTCTATTTAAAGACTCGAATGATGAAAGGTAAATTGTCTCACAATTGTGTCTTTAGACACCACCATCTCTCTGAGTGTGTGATCCCAACATTTGTTATCAAAATCGAATATGAATGGAGCTATCTAGAAAGCCTAGACACAAAGAGTCTGGGAGAGATCTTACTCAATACAACAGAGTCCAGGAAATTTAAATAATATGAGTCTTCCTTAAAAACAAGGTGGTGGAGATTAAATCAAAATTTACTTGCCCAACCAAGACAAGGTGAAAAACTCAGAAATTTTAGGTAGAGTAAATGAGTCTAACATAATAAAAGTTTGGATTATATCTTTAAATCATGAAATACATTCATATGGAAGCTGCCACTCCTTTAACAAGTAAAAACCAAATTCTTAAAAGAGATTTTCACTTTACAGGAATTGCAGAGTAACCCTGTAAAACCTAAAAAAACTCACCAAAATTCACTCCACGATTTTCTCCAAAACCTCTCAAACTTACATTCTCCACAGTGCATTAAACTACTAGGAACTTGTCATATCGAAACATACATTTGTAGAACATTAATACATGACAAGACTTCAACAACACCTTCGATCTTCGTAAATCCTCTCATTCCCACGGTCATCGTTCCTACTAGATTGAGGGCCGACCTTATCTCGATTGCACATTCTTTGTGCTTGTCGACCTGGCCAGACAGGCCCCTCTCTGTTTCTGTTGATGTCCCTTGGAGAAACCCATCCACCTGCCGAATCTGAAAACTCGCCAGAATTTTGCAGTTAAGAACCTTATGCGCCGTGTGTTTTTTCAATGTCCTTCACATAGCATGTATCCTTGTGCGGGAGTGCCTCGAGACTTGGTTTGAAAAACTGTTACTTTCTCCTCCATTCTCCCACTGTTCCACCTTTGCACCATCAACCACATTTCCCTACAGCTTGCCGAGAAATGGCTAGTTCGCACAGTGCAACACGCAGACGCAGGTGGGTTGGAATCCCAAGCCCATTTGAACTTAGTTCGCACAGAGCAAGGACTGGAGGCTTTGAATCCCACATACGTCTGCGCCCATCTTGCACAGAGCAACTAGTAGGGGACTTGGTTTGTGAATGACTAGCGTTCTAATTCCACTTCATACAATCGATTTAAGAGTTTCATATTCCTGAGCCTGCTACGGCTTAGACGTAGTTTGGGGACAGGAATCCTCCAATGAAATCTACAGGCTTTCTCTTCTAGAGTAAAAACCAAGGAGCATTTCCATGTCCAGAATCGACGGAGCCCACGTGCCATTGAACATTGTTTTCTGTGACCTATCTTCCTCTCTCAAGAGAAACCAGGTAGTAAATTGTACAGGTTCAATTACCGTTCATTCAGCATTGGTTTCTTTATATGTTTTTCTCTTTCAGTAGAAACCTGTACAGGTTCAATTACCTTTCAATGGAATAAATAAATGAAATGAGTCTACCCATCATTATCATATATATTAATGAAAATTAAACTGGAAATGTGAATTTAGAGGCATGCTTAAACTCTACTTGTATTTCACACAATCCTAGCCAGGTATTGTGAATGTGGCTTAAATTCAATTTAACCCCCGTGGATATGGAGAGTGGAGAGCGCAGGGATGGCACCAGTAAGGAATTATTATTATATTATTTGGAAGGTCCCATGAATTTGTTCGTGTAAACGATATAAATGATATTTTCCAGTGTATTTTGTCAAAATTTCAAAGTGTTCATTTTTTTTAATGTTTGCAGGCTCCCTGGAATCAAAGGAAACCGTTCTATCATTATGAGAACTCTGTTTAATTCGACAAGAATTTTACTGAGAAAACGAAGATTCGTTATCTTAGTTACTAATTTAGAAATTCACTAATTTAGCAACTAAAATGCTAAGTTTATTACTAATTTATTAAATGCCAAAGTTATTACTAAGTTATTAATATTTTACTATAGCTATGATTCCTTTATGTTAAATATATCTAAATAAATAAATAATCATTTTCTCAACCAGCAAAATAATTAATTTTCTATCATTTATTTTTATGGGGTTAAATATATCTAAATAAATAAGTAATCATTTTCTCAACCAGCAAAATAATTAATTCTCTATCATTTATTTTTATGAGTTTTAATAGTTTCAAAGGATTCATTGTTTTATATTTACACTAAAATCTTAAAATAATTAATTCTCTATCATTTCTTTTTTGGGGTTTAATAGTTTCGAAGGATCCATTGTTTTATATTTACACTAAAATCTTAAAAGTATTTCAGAATGGTATCTTATTGATATGGTTATATTGCAAACAACCCACATACTTTTATAATAATATTATGAATTTTAATCTTAAATTTATAAAATTGAATTTTGTTTTGTAATTTAATTAAAAATAAAAATTATTATTTTTATTGTTAACTTAAGAAATTACTTTTTTTAATCATTTCAAAAAGTTTCGTTTTGATATTAAAAACCAGAATTATATAGTAGTGATGTCTTTAGTGTGACTTTTTGACTGCTTTTCCACTGAATTTTTTCTAGTTTAATTTCTCTAAAATTTGGAAGGAATTCTTTGAAAATAGAAGTTTGATCGGTAACCTTGCACAATCAAAGTGCCCTAGGGGTTTTTTAGGGTTCTGAATCCATATATACAGTCAAAAAACCAGTTTAAATAACAGAAATCAAGATTTCACCTCAATTTTTTTTCACCATATGCCAGCACCCGAAACTCTAAAAAGTCGCACTAAAGACAACTCCTTTTTTAAATAGCTAAAAACAAATGAAAATAATTTAATAATTAAAATGGAAATTGAAATGTTTTTGTTAAATCAAATCTTTTTGGTTTAATTGATTTTTTATTTAATTAAATTAAATGTGATAAAGACATTTTTGGCTTTTTAAATGTTGTAAATGTAATAGAGTCATTATTCTAAATTTTTAATATAAAATAATAATAGAGTGAGAAAAGCCCAATAAGATATGAGATATATTTGGGAAAAATTTTAAGCTAGAAAAATAATTAGTTTAATTATCTTTTTAGAAATCTATAAAAACTTTGAATATAGTAATACATTTACATATTATTGAAAAGATAATTATCATAAATTGTATTTTATGACATAAGGGAATCTCAATTTTACAATATTTTAATTAAATAGCCTCTTTGTTTCATGACAAAGAAGTTGGAATTATCTCATTTTTTTCTTTTGGTTGTATCAGGATTATAGGTTGCACTCATTGAGTAAAATGATGTATGTGTAATTTGAAATGGTCGCACTTTACTCATTGATGTAAATGTCATTTTCTTGTTGATAAGATCCATGAATAAGGTTTAATTTTATGATTAATTAATTTTAATTGCAAAATTTAAGATGTAAATAAGATACATGGAGGTGTCAAATTTTCATATACAAAAATTTCAAAAAAGAATTGATATAGGAGAAATAACCACATGTAATTATATATGTGCGATGTGTACTTATATGCATAAATTTGTTAAGCAAGTTTTAATGCTTTATTAGTAACTTGTAAAAGACCAAACTCATATTTACCCAAAGTAATGTATACTTTATTTTACTTTTACTATTTATGACTAGTAGTTTTGCAACTTTAATTATTGGACCATAATAGGTAATGTTTCAAATACAAGAATACAATCTAAGAAAACATGCTCATGGTTCAATGATATCCTTTTTGGGGAAAAATCCAATCAAGAATGCACAAAAGTTCTCTTCTATTAAAATAAAATTTTGGACCATGAGTGCACAAAAAACATTTAATGCAATAAAATATGAATATATGTTGTAATTATAATGTAATTAAAATGGAAAATAATGTTATAAAATGGGCCACAATAGTAATAATAGATGGGACATGTTATGTGTATGTACTATAGTTGTCAAATTAAGAGATTCCAATAATCATTTAAGTAGTTGAAAGAAAGACATATTTGCAAAATAGAAGTAAGAAATGTATGCAAATTTTACTTAGACTTTGATTGACTACATGATATTTATGCAATACTGAAGCTTGCAAAACATAAGAAAAACACCTGGATCATAGTATACCTTGGAAGGGATTCTTCCACCAATCTTCACTTACAATCCCAAAGAAAGTAAACATACAAAGCATTCAAAGAAAAAATAGATATGTGAACTTTCATTGATTACATGATATTTATAAAATCCTCAAAATTTCAATGCTTCAAAACATAAGAACTACCATAACATCGCAATCATAGGTACCTTGTAAGGGATTTTTCCACCAATATTCACTTACAATCCCAAAGAGAGAAAAAATACAAAGCATTTAAGGAAAAAATAGATATGTGATTTAACTAAACAACTCATTCTATCATAAAAACATTTCAAGTGGTTCTAGACAATGTCATTCTAATGTATATGCCAATCATTGTAGTCTCCAAAAATTCTAAGACAATTTCTCACTAGTTTAATTTATCAGGCAGCCAAACAATGGAAAAATACTTACTTGTAGTCATAACACTAAATGAAAGAATAGTATGTCGGTATTTGCATCATACTATCTGGCCCAAGATCTATGCAATGTACTATTGGTAAGTGGTGCATTATTTAACATAGCCTCATAACCATCTATACTTAGGATTTGGATTTTGCATGCTTCAATCCTTAATAAATATTATGGTTTTGGATCCTATAGAATATCCTTGATAGTGTTGTGTAGATTAATCCGTCTTGTGGACAAGACCGATCTCTCTAGTACAAAAGGTAACTAGCAACAAACAGCCAATTATACTAATCTCTCTCTAAGTATATAAGATTTATAAAAACACTATACGGGTGTGAGGCCTACCTTATGTCCAACGCTTGCTTGATTTTGTTGGAGTCCTTCCCGTGCACTGAAAGAACGTTCCTCGTATTATCTGCAATCACAAACAAGCAAAAAGATTAAGCAGCACCTGTATAGACATTATCATAAATCATACTTATCATAATTATCAAGGAATTTATGAAATAAACTACAAATTGACAGTTTAATGAGAGAAATGAGTATATTTGTATTAACTTTAAAGATAGAAAACCTTTACAACCTGTGCCTTGATGTTGTGCAGGTCCTCCCGGGGTCCGAAGCAGGAATCTCCTTTACTTTGACAAGCATTGCACTCTTGAGCTCAGACAAATGGAGATGAATGATTTAACCTCACAGAAAGTCTTAGTTACTTAAGTCTAAATCTCAACAGCATTTAACCTCAAATCTCATAAGCTTCAACTCCCTTTGAGGCTACCCAAGGCCTCTTTTTATAGTGAAAGAGAGGAGGTTTCTAGTTCCAAATATGAAGGGATAGATTCCTCCTTCAAAGGGATAAGCTCCTTACATCAAGGGGTTAGCTCCATTAAGTGAGGGATGCATGAACCTCTTCAAAGCGTATCCATTCCCGAAAATTCCCATCCAGAAACTTCTAGAATTCATCCGGAATTCATCTTTTTATCTTTACTTTCTCGCCTTTTTATGTTTTACAGGGGTCCTCACCCATTACACAAAGAACGTGCGGTATGGTTCCGCATGCAGGCTGAGATTTAGGTGCGGGACCGCAGGGAATGCATAGAGAAAGTGCGATACCAATTCTTAGGGGATTTTAGGGATTTTCTTCTGATTTTGAAGCTTGATATGAGGAGCTGGTATATTGGACTTGCAAAAGGAGGAAGTATGAGTAATAATGAGCTCATACAGTCAGCAGAATGTCAAAGTGACAGTTTTCAATGTAACAAATTGCCCCCTAAAGTGCAAAGTCTGGAATAGATGAAGCTGTAGTCTGTCATATATGAAGAGTGCAGTACTTTATCATTTCAAAGATCATCCCGTGGACACCCCAGTCGGAACCTGTAAAAACATTCAATGCAAAATATATACATATATATGTCATCACTGAGGTAGGCATTCCCATACTCAGATAAAAACTAACTATAAACTAACTGAAATCGTTCTGATACATGAATGATTTTGAATACATCATAGTACAGATATATGTAGACACAGTATGGACGCAGCCATCTGTTTATCAATAGTCTACTGTATAGATGACAACAAAATTCCTCGCAGCCTGGATGGTGGAAACTAGATCCAGGGTCTTGATTTCCGCATCTCGAACCAGTACGATTCTATCCATGTGAATGAATGAGTCGAAGTCGAACATGGTAGAAACCACTTGATTACCAGTCAATGATGTGAACTATTAACAAGTGTGAGAGAAACCACCAGTAATGTCAATGGCTCTCAAAGTACTCAGTACAATCCATGAAATGTGAATGAATGAGCTGAAGTCGAACACGTCACGGAGTCATTCGATCGAAGGTCATTGATGCAACCTGTCGTCGAAAGCGAGAAACCTGCCATTGAGGCATGCAGATTTCAAGGTACTGACGATTTCTGGATCAACTTCCTAGATAATGCGCTGATGTCGATAGAAAGAGATCTGTCGTAGGAAAGCCCACAACACGAAATCATAGATCAAGTTTTGAAAATATATTGGCAAGGACTGACTCAGGGATGGTCAAAGATGGATGACAGATATTTTGCAGATGAATGGTTTTATTTGAACTGTTCTCTTGGACACATAACGACACCGCAGATGGCTTGGTGACAATTGACCCAAAGCTAATACCCAGAAACCGGCTAAAAATTTTCAATATGGTTTGATTAACTGTTAGGCAAAGGATTTCCCAACCCAGGTGAAAATAAGTGTCGTGTCCAAGAGTGGTCGACTGAATTTTCGGACAATTTTAAAGTACAACAAACACGCCCATTTTTCTCTCTTTTCCCCCACCATTTCTGGCAAGTACCTCTTTATTTTTGACAAGCTTGAGGAGGATAACATCTGCTTGGTTATAAGCTCATCCTTCGGATGAGTCCAACTTAGTTTAAAATTCGAACCCTAAGAAGGAGTGGTTCGTTCCTGTTGAAAATTAAACAGGTCCTTTACTGTTAAATTTTAATGAGTCCAGTATAGGAGAAACTCGGTGTTTTTCAATTTTAGGGAGTCAGAAGAAAAACTTAAGAAGACTCCATTGGTTTACTTTTTCGTAAATTTAGTCTCTCGAGCCCGAAAAAGGATAAAATGATGCGGGAGAGAACTCTATTGACCGTATTTAGTCAACGTATACCTTTTTCGTAAATAGTCCATTTGAGTCCGTAAAAGGGGTAAACTTATACTGAATGGACGACCGTTCATTTACTTTAACGAGTTCGAATAGTCAAGTACTCGGCAATCTTTTCATATTTAGAGAGTCTGAAAAGGGCTTAAAAGAGGACTCCAAGGTTTCGCTTTTTCGTAAAATTTTTTGAAAGAGTCTGAAAAAGTGATAAAAGTATGCTCTTTGTTGAAAAACGATTATTTCACCTGAAAAATCCTATTTCTGCACAAAAAACTCAAAACATTACACATACCTGTTTAAGATAAGTAAAAATGATTTCAAAAAAATACCCTTTTAAAGTGAAAAATAAACAAATTAAAAATTCATTCATTCGAAAAAACTTATAAAAAGGACTTTTTCTATTTCATTTTTACCGTTCAGTTGCAGAGTGAAAAGTAAAAAGATTTTGGATAAAAAAGTTCCCGTGAAGATTCTGGAAAATTCAACCGTTGGAATCGAAAATCGTCAGCCCCAGGTAATCCACGACCTCCTTATCTTGTTTTTCATCCGTTTGAAATTCATTTTTAGGCTTTAGTTTGATTTTTTAGGGCAAAAATTGGTTCAAAAATGCGCCCGCGGGGTCCGCAGGTGAGACACAGGTTACCTGCGGACCCCGATTTTTTCTGAACGGGAAAAAATCGAGGGTACCGCACCCGGCACACATCTCGCGTGCGGAGCTACGCTCTGTTTACGAAGAGCAGGTGCGGTACCCGCGCGGTTAAACTTAAAGCACGGTTTTCTCAAATTTCTGCCAAAATTTCTCAAATGAAATCATTCTAATATGCCTTATTTTGTGTTGCAGGATTAACAAGATGCTTATTTGGCGAGAAAGGGAGCATGAGGAAGTGGATGAAGCTGTAATACTTCATTTTCCCACACAAAGGGCATTAAAAGCATGCTGCTTATACAAATTCTGGGCCATCTCTGGCATGAGGGCACAAGTGGAACTCTTAACATGGTTGGTAGACAGATGGCATGTGGAGGACCAGTGTTTATTTATTGGTGGCCACCGGCTCGAAATTGAGCTGGAGGATATATATTTTTTGACTGGTTTGTCCAAGAGGGGCGAACATGTATCCTTGTTTGGGACTAGGCCAGGTGGCCAGACTGTCGCTAGTCTTCAACTCGAATTTTGCAATGATCAGGCAAATCCTCGGGATAAACGGATTGACATAAAACATATCATCCATCCTGAACTGAAGGTTATAGCATTCACTGTTACCAAACTATGTGGGAGCGCCGCGCTTCATGTAGCTACTGGTTCCCAAATGCGTGTTGCAGTGGACTGTTTTCGCGGCACCATCTTCAACTGGTGTGAAGCTATGTTGGCCAATATAAAAGGCCAACTTACCAGAGCAAAAACCAGGAAACTAAAAAACTTTGGATACGGATCCATCGTCGTTTCTTTTGCTTTGGAGAGGATTCCTCAGTTAGCTCCACAGAGTATTTCAGTTGATGCCGGTCGACCTCGAGAACCGAGAATGGTTCGCTGGTCCGCGCTGATGGCCCGTCATGCTATTGAGGGCACTGAGATTGTACGATTCCCTACTTCATATTTTCATTGGCTGGATCGCCAAGTTTTCATGATAGAGGATTTTCCATATGCAGGGATAGATTTCCGCGGAGATAGAGAGATGTCTCTCCCTGCAGGGGAACAATGGGATGATTCAGGTAAAACATTTTTCAACGTTTGCTAAGTTCTAATTTTTTTTTTAATTTTTTATCGTCTTAGAAAATTAATAACCAAAAGTTTTTTAAATACAGATGTGGGTCCACAACGACCAGCTCATCTCCAACCTTTCGAGAGGAGACAACCAGTTGCGCCCGTACCAGCCCCAGCAGGCCAATCAGTAGAGATTTTGACTGATTTGGAGCATCATCTAGAGCGCTTGACTCTAGATATACTAGAGACCAGCATAGATGACATCCCTCTCAGGCTACAAAGATATGTGATTGGAGTCCCAGGACCTTTCAGGAGGTTCCTATGCAGGGTGGCCCGAGCAGTTGTTTCCTATCGAGATCATCATCAGTGATGGGATGATCGTGTAGACTCATTTTTGTACTTTTGTGTTATCATTTTGCCGATCATAAGGTGTTTCCAACCTATGATCGAAGACGATGTATATTTTTTGAACACACTCCTATGATATATATATCACTATTTTGACGGCTATCTGCGTACATAAATGAATGTTGTTTGTTTTACTGCTTTTAATTATTGCAAATGTCTATTTATCATACTAGAAGCAATTGAATCTGCTAATGTATTTAAACGTCTTGGAATATGCTGATATTCAATGTAATCAAACTCACGTTCCAAGAGACGAACTCTCAAAAACAACCGTAATAACACCGGATTTCTAATGGTATAAACCCTGTTAAGCTGTAATAAAACAAGTTCAGAATCCAACCTTACAATCAAACTCCGAATTCCAAATGATATGGACTCAGATAATAACTCAATCACTGCACTATACTCGGCAATGTTATTTGTTTTTTGACCAAGGCTTACCCCATGCATGGATACTAACTCGTCAGAGGGTGAATAGATAACCCAAGCTGCGGAAGAAATGTTCCGTGTACTACGACAAGCACCATCAACAAAACCAATGTAGGTTTGAAGAGACGTCGACATCTGCAATATCAAGAGTAAAACTCAGATAAGCAGTCATAGTGACAAAAACACACTTCTAAACTAGGCACACTTTTCTAATCTAAAACACACCAGCAGTAAAGAAATCTAAACTAACAAAAATCTCCACACCTTGTTTAAGCGTAATATCACTTTAGATAAAGCCCATTTCTGGGTTTATCCAAAGGGACACCGTCAAAATCTACTAACTCATAGGCCCCTTTTGCTAACTTTCGTTTCACAATGTAAGGACCATGCCACATAGGCACGAATTTTCCAGCTCCTAGCTTGTCATTAGCTTGATCATAAAGTAAAACTAGGTCTCCTTCCGAAAAATTTCGAGGGGTCACATTTCTATCATACTGAGCTTTTATCCTTTTAACATGAGCCTCGTTTGCTATTGCAGCACTTCGTCGATTCTCATCTAATTGGGCCAAGTACAAGAAACGTTTTTCCTCTTCAGACGTAGCTGGAAGTAATTCTATGGCTAATTTTAATGACGGTATTTCGCATTCAATTGGTAGCACAGCTTCTAAACCGTAAACTAGTTGAAAAGGAGTGAAACTCGTTGATGTTTTGACTGAGGTTCGATATGCCCAAAGCGCTGAAAATAACATGGAATGCCAATTCGTCTTGTGAATACCAATGATTCGTTTAATCATGGTGACTAAAACTTTATTAATGGCTTCAACGAGACCATTTGCTTGTGGATAGTACGGAGTGGAACTATCGTGGCGTAGGCCAAGTTGCTCTGTTAGTTCAGTCATCATGATGTTCCGAAAATGACTTCCATGATCCGTAATAATAGCCTGAGGAACACCAAACCTAGCAATTATATGATTGAATACGAATGTTGCAGCAGTCTTGCCGTCAGCTGAATATGTAGGCATCGCCTCGGCCCATTTCGTAAAATAATCTACTGTGAGAATAATATAGGCATGCCCCCCGGCCGAGTGAGGGTTACATGTGATAAAATCGATACCCCACTTTGCGAAAGGACCAACAGCAATTATAGGGTGAAGAGGAGCGGGTGGTGCGCGCATTTTTCTATCAAAAATTTGACAGTTGTGGCATTTCCGAACCGCATAAATGCAATCTTTAAATAATGTTGGCCAGAAATAACCTGCACGCAATATTTTTTGGGCAGTGGCATACCCAGACATATGACCGCCACATGCTCCAGAATGACAGTCATTTAAGACCTTCTCAGCTTCTTCATGAGTTAAACAACGTCGGAAAACAGAATCCTTTCCTCGTCGATAAAGAGTATCACCAATGATATTATATTGTTGGGATTGGAAACGTATTTTCCGTCGCTGAGTTCGTGAAATTTCGGGCCGAAAAGATTGGGTTTGGAGATACACAATAATATCCCCATACCACGGATCAAGCGTACTGATAAGAAACAAAGATTCGTCCACAATGGACTCTTCTGCCACTGTTTCAGTATCAGTAGAGGGGAAATCACACATTAGTTCCGCAAAAACCAAAGATTTCTTTGCCTTGGATTTTTCAAATTCCAAGTCAAATTCTTGCAGGATAACTATCCATTTAGAATACTTGCCCCCTAGCAATTGTCTGGTCAAAATGTACATCATAGGGTTGCAATCAGAAATTACCGTGGTTTTACGTAACAATATGTAATGTCGAAAACGTTGGACAGCTTGAACAGCTGCCAAGGCCAATTTCTCCACATGTGTATATTTGATTTCAGTCGGATTCAAATTTCGACTAAGATAATAAATCACATGTTCATTGTTAGATTCATCTTCCTAAACTAGTACCATCCCAATGGTGGAATGAGAAGCAGCGAGATACAAAATGTAATCTTGGTTGTAGTTGGGAGGATGCAATAACGGTGCATGGGTCAACGCGTGTTTAAGTGCATTAAAAGATCGATCAGCGATCTCATCCCAAAAGAACGGAATGTCCTGTTTCAACAACCGGGTAAAACCCTTTGCAAGCTCAGCATAGTTCGGAATAAATCTACGTAAGAAGTTTGCTTTCCCCTGCAAACTTTGGAGTTGGCGCAATGTCGAAGGAGGAGGCAATTTAACGATAGCTTCAACCTTCGAAGGATCAACACGAATGCCTGATTTTGAGACAACAAATCCCAGTAAACGACCCAATTCTACGCAGAAAACACATTTATGCGGATTCAACCTTATCCGATAATGCCGACATCTCATAAAAATTGCTCGTAAATGAGTGGGATGATCGGCCCTACGTAATGAATGAGCAGGTAAATCATCGAGATATGGCTGAACAATGTGCTTAATGTCATGAAATGCATAAGACATCGCCCGTTGAAAAGTTGCTCCAACGTTCTTTAGTCCAAAAGGTAGTTTACAATAGGCAAACGTTCCCCATGGACAAATGAAAGCTATTTTAGGTTGATCTGCAGGGAGTATGTTTATTTGATTGTAGCCGGAAAAACCATCCATAAAGGAGAATAGTTCACTACCAGCACAATCGTCGATTATCTGATCGATATAGGGAGTTGGATAATTGTCTTTTGGACACGCTCGATTAATGTCCCTATAATCGATACATACTCTTATCGTTCCTTGCTTTTTAGTGACAGGAACAATATTCGATGCCCAATCCGTTAAGGGAATTGGATAAATGAATCATGCTCGAAGTAATTTTTCAACTTCAGTTTTTATAGCAGCAGCTTTTCTAGGATGAATTTGACGTAATCGTTGACGAACAGGTTTTACATCCGGGTAAGTCTTAATCTCATGAACTACGATCGATGGATCAATTACTGGCATTTCTTCGTAAGACCAGGCAAACACGTCACGGAATTCTTGAAATAGGGCTTTATAAGTCTGAATTTCTTCATCTGTACAACAAGCACCTATATGAATGTTTTCAATTATTCCCGGTTTTACTGAAATGTCAATTGGAACCGTTCTAGATATATTTTCCAAATTTAATTCAGAATCAGGATTTTGCAATGGATTCTGAGGTTCTTTGGCATATTCAGCAGTAAAAATTGAAGCGAAATCATTTTCAAAATGATCTAATTCAGGTAAGAATGAAGACCTGTGATGGAGATCTTCCCATGGTAAATCATCAACAGACAAAAACTCACGAATTTGCTCATCTGTATGAACAATTTTAGGAAATGTCGTTGCATCTGAACTAGAAATAGAAAGCGATTCCTCTTGGATCCCATTCATTGGATCGGTTTCGGTTGAAAAGGGGTTGGAAAAAGACTGTACAGTCTGGTATGCAATTTCAAATGGACTCAAAGGCATCACGCCATCAAATGAATCTATCTTGGATTCAGAAGGTAGAATCCAAGGATCATCAGACATAACTGTGTCTGATAAAATCATATGAATAGTTGCAGTAGAAGACGATACGTTAGGAGGAGGAAAGGAAAAAGTTCCTAGCAAACCAGAATCTTTAACCAAACCTACTCCAACATCCTTATAAGGGATAGTCGTTTTACCAACATGCTGGATTGTTTCTGTAGAGGCTGGGTCTGCCGAAAAATAAGTTAACTGATCTATTGTCACGATCCTTCCTTGATATGGAAATTTTATAAGTCGAAAGACCGAAGAGACAACAACAGTCATAGCATAAGACCAACTACGACCCAGTAGAAGGTTGTAATCTAGAGGGGCATCAACCACTTCCACATCTAGATTAACAATTTTTCCTTCAACCCCTATGGGTAAATCCTGCAAAATACCATAAGGTTGAAAACCCCGACCATCAAAAGCTTTTAGAATCGTCGGAGATTGGTTAAGTGTAGGAGAACCAAGAGATTTCCAACACTGAAGCGACATAATACACGTTGAAGCTCCCTCATCAATCACAGTCCGAAAAATAGGTCTGTTTTTGACTAACACTGGAATCTGGAAAGCCATTTGGTGAGGGAGACGCGGTGTACTAGTTTCTAAATCGAAGATTATGAGGTTAGAATCCTGAACATCAACAGCTCCTATAGCAGACAATAACAATTTGCGCTGTCCTGGACACGATTGCAGCACTTCCAAAGCCGACATTGCTGAAGGAGAAACAGCTAAATCTTCAACAATGTTGTAATTCTGAGCAGCTCTCGCATGTGGATTGAAAGCTGATTTACGAAGAACACCTTTAGCAGGCGGTTTGATTATCAAGTCTGGATTTTGTTTCTCGATCTGTAGCGGACTAGAAACAGGAGGAGTTGTATTTGATGCGTTGGCATTAGAAGACTCTCCTTCCTTGCCATCAACGGGATTCTTAGAACCGTAATCTTGCGATCGCGTCGCAATCCTTACATGAGACATCATCATAATAGGCTCTTCTAAAGTGGTCGAGGAAGAACCAATCATTTTACTATCTTGAACTGGAAAAGGATCCTTCAAGACAGCAGGTTGTTGCGATCCTTTAATGAGTTTCGTAACCTCCTCTCGATATGGACATTCTTTTGTGAAGTGATCTTGTTCACAAATGAAGCAAGGATAGCGAGGCTTACGTTTCTCATCATTGGATTCTTCTTTATCTGTTTTTTCCTTCGAATTTTTCTTGTTTTTGTTCCTCCCCTTCTTTTTACTACCGGATTTTGATTTTGCCGTAGATGTTTCAACGACATGAATATCGGAAGAAACTTCTTGAGAGGATTCTCCTTTCGGGGAATCAGGTAAAGTTATAATTGGAGAAGAATTCTTTGAGGATTTCTTCTTACTTTTAGAACTAACTGTACCAATCATACCGTCAGCGGCATGAGACCCTGGAGGAGCAGCAGCTATTTGACCTTGTTTGGGTAAATCGGGAATTTTTTCATGTAGAGTACCTGACTGCGTATAAACGAGGTCAAGGTACTAAGCCTGAGCAATTACTTGCTCTTCAGTAACAACACCAGCCTTAGCTACATCTTCAGTGATCTTGGGCAATAATGATTTCACAAACCATTCTGCCAAAATTTGATCCGGAATATAAACCTTCACCAAACGTCGTCTACGTCGCCACTCATGAATATGATCAGAAATATACGTGGACGTAGATTGTTTTAGCGAAGTTAATAATTCTGTGCCATTGTCGTATCTGACAGGCAACTGGAAATGAGTTAAGAAAGACGTTGCTAACTGATTGAAATTATGAAACGAGCCTCGTGGCAACTCAATGTACCATTTGGCTGCAAGACCTATGAGTGTCCTCTGGAAAAGACGTAAGCGAATCGAATCATCAATAATCGAATTAGATGCACACCAAAGGTGATAAGTCATCACATGATTTGATGGATCCTCTCCAGATTTACCTTCAAATTTCGGTATGTCACTGGGCAACTTATGAGGCATTGACGGCCAGTTCTGATAATAGAAAATAGGATCATTAGTAAGGCGCGTCAAATCTGGTAAGTCTAAAGTTGCGATGAACGGTAACTGATGGTTAGGGTCATGAAAACCTTAAGAAGCCAAAGCAGATCCAGGAGGTGGATACCCAGGATAACTAGGAATCGGATTAGCATTGGGTATTGTATAACCTCCCGGATAACCAGGATGAATCGGACCATACTGAGGTTGTTGATAAGTATAACCAGGGTATGGTTGATAGCTTGGATTCTGAACATAGGGACCGTATTGCGGCTGTCCTTGGTACGGTTGATAAGTAAACTGAGGTTGACTCGTAACAACTGTACTTGTATCGGCTTGTCCTGCAGGCATCTGAACTGTAGTCTGAGCTGAAGGTTCTGACTGAGGTACAGATACTTGAGGGATTTGCACGGATACCGGGATAGCCGAACTCGGGGCTACAGATACACCAGAAATAGGTGTAACAGGTTGAACAGACGTTGCAGCAGTTACAGCAGTTTGGGGCGGAGTCTGAGGTGTACTAGGCCCAGCCTACTGAACTGAACTAGGTGCAGGAGTTTGAATGGCTGGCTGAACAGGTTGCTGAGTTGAACCAGAAACCAATGGTTGACCAGGTTGATAAGGTAACTGCACATTAGGCTGCAAAGGCTGTTGATATTGGGACGGATCCCACACCATCATTCCGGGGTATTGTCCCGTAGAAGGTTGAACATAAGGACCAAAACCTGGTTGAACGTAGGGTTGATAATAAGGTAAAGTTCCGGCTCCTTGAACAGATGGTTGACCAGAAGGCTGTTGGTAACCTTGCATTGGGTACCGCCCTTGAGGTTGATAACCTTGAGGCACGTACTGAAGTTGGGGTTGTTGAGGACCCTGAGGAGCATATTGAGTTTGGGGTTGACCTTGAGGAATGTACTGTCCTTGAGGTTGATAACCCTGAGGTATGTACTGTCCCTGGGGTTGCCCCCCAAAATAATATGGATCCACAGTTTGTCCTGGGAAAAAGCTACCTTGAGGTTGTGCCCCGGGTGGTAACTGACTACCTTGAGGTTGCCCCCCAGGCAGTAATTGACTACCCTGAGGTTGCCCCCCAGGCGGTAACTGAGTTCCCTGAGGTTGACCCCCAGAAGGAAACTGACTGCCTTGAGCTTGAGGATTAGGAATGTTACCAGACATCATATAAACTTGCTCTGCATTCGACGTTTCAATTTTAAGTTCACCAAGACCAGATGATAACACATTTTCGATAGGTTGAGGAGTTGCTCCTGAGAAAGTACCAGACAAAGACTGATATCCCGCAGGAACAGAAGGACCACCATGTAAAAAAGATTCAGGCGTTTGCAAAAACATGGATGACTCTCCAGCCATAATAGATGACGGATAATAACCTCTGGGTGTAGGATGAAATGGAACTCGAGGTGGATAAAAAGCAAGACCCGGATTTTCTAAAAAATTAGTTAAAGAAAGATACCAGGGATTAGTTCGAATAGGGCTGTAGAAAATAGATTCACGCTCCCTAAGATTTAACGATTGAGGGGAGTTGGGAAGAGATATGTCTTCGTCTGGATTAGTAAGTTCTTCTATAGAAATTAGTCCAGAAGGAAGATTTTCAGTAATGATATTTCTAACCCTCGGTGAACCTGGATCGCTAGAAGTTGGTGAGATAAATCCTGAAGATGTTTCTAACACAGAAGATTCAGTTTCAGGCTCAGAGATTTCAGGTTCGTCAGATAATTCTCCAGTAGGAGAAATATTTTCAGTGACTTCAGAAACTGAAATCGGTTCTTGAATATATTCTGTTGTAGGAATTTTATGATCAGGATGTATCACAATAGCAGAGCTTTCAGCTTCTGTTGATCTAAGTCTACGGCTACTGTGTGGTACCAGAGCTCGAAGCCCTTCAAGATGACCTAGTGTAAATTCAGGGGTTTTCCCTTGTATTCTCCGGGATTGTCTCGGCAATTCCGCCACGATGAAAAATTCTCTAATCACACGCAAACAAAGAAAAATTTCAATGAAAACACCTAAAGTCTCTAAGAAGCAAACAATTGAATCACTCGCTTAAAAAAAATCTAAGAGTTCAAACCACACACAAACAAGTAACTTTCCGTACTAAAATCACTAGTTGGTGATGAAATCCAACTTAGTAGAGTTTTAACACGAAAAGGGCGGTTGGAACAGTTACCCTGACAACCTGCTTAATGAAACAGACTAGCACAAGTTTCTTCACATAACCATCTCGAGTGAAGAGAACCCCCCAGAGAGTCCAAGTGAGTCTAGTCGACGTCTGTTCCAGGTACAGTGGGATCTTCCCTCCACCGTCACCTTAGGAAGAATCCTAAAGATTATGGTCACTAAGGTTACCAACTGAAACAAATATACCTGGGGGAACAGTCTGCGATCCGACACACACGCAAGGGCAGAGTAACAAAGCTCAATCCCCTTGAAGGCTCCTTGAAAGAATCCAAGGTTTACCAACAAGTGACCCCTGGCTCCTCGACAATGGTCTATCCGAGGTTTACCGTTTTTAATACGTGTATATCTTCTATCGTTCCCAATGAGGAAGGATTGATTACCCCACTGGTTCATATATGATCTCGTGCTTAACTCCTTTAAGAGGAGCTTCCCAGAGCATACATGCAACAACTGGAATTCTTCCTACCGCAAGATATATCTACTTGTTTGTTTTATCTATCTTGGAGAGTTAATTACTCCCTACTCCAAGATACTACCCTAAGCTATGTTGGTGATGAGAGCCCTAGAAATAAAAAGATTACTAGATGAATTTTATTTAAGCGTTACTTTTAAGAGTTGTTTCTTAAGTCAAAAGGTGCGGAAATGAAACTTTGTATGATGTGAAGACTCGACTCCCAAAAACACTAAAATGCACCTATGATGATATTCAATTCTTTTCTCTTTCAATGAACTTTCTATCTAAAGAAGAGTTAGAGAATGCAACCTTTAAATTTATTCTTCAAACATGGAAACTAATTGAAAGAAACTATTTTGTCTTTTCAATAAATTATCAAAGCTCACAAGAAAACTTTTTTCTTTTCCAAACAAGAAGCTACAAAACAATTCTCTTTCGAAAGAAATCTACAAAACTTAAAACTATTCAAAACTACAAAAACTAATTTTGACAACTAATCTAAATTGAGTAGAAGCTTTTAGAGTTTTTTTTTATGAATGTTTCTCTTAGTTGTTCAGCAAACTAAGAATCTATTCGTTCAGATAACAAACAGATCAAAAAACATTCAAAATATGTTTTTCAAAACACTCAAAGAATAAATGAAATTCACAACTTTGAAGCAAGTTCTTTCGAAGATTTGCAAAGAAATCAAAGGCTTAATTTCTCAATCTAGGATGTTTTCACAACGAGGTCAGATTCAAAAAGACAAAAAGAGATCTATGTGATCTGAGATACTGCAAATTGTCAAAAGTTTGAATCACCACAAAGACCAAGCAAGAAAAACAATCCAATTGGCAAAATCTCCTAGAAAATCATTCAAAACACTAACACTGTTGAAGTTCTTACACAATGAATTCTTGATAGACACAATAACCAGTCTGGGCAGACACCAAAGATCAAAAAATTAACCAGAAAAAGAAAACTAGAAATTTTCTAAAATTTTACAGGGTCCGCATGTAAGCAGTGTTGACAGGTGCGGTCCCGCACTGTGTTCTGTAAAGAACGTGCGAAACTGCCCGCACTGTCAAGGTTATGCAGAGTGCGGTCCTAGCAAAAATGATAGAAAAACTCAAAAACACTTCTAAATTTTCAAAAACAGAAAAAATTTAAAGTACCCAGACAGATGTGAATCAATCAAAAACCAGAAAAAAAAAAACGTTTTCTCAAGTCAAAAATCAAAGAGAACCAAGAACAAACAAGTTCTTCCCCAGTATGGTCGCCATTTTGTTGTGTAGATTAATCCGTCTTGCGGACAAGACCGATCTCTCTAGTACAAAAGGTAACTAGCAACAAACAGCCAATTATACTAATCTCTCTCTAAGTATATAAGATTTATAAAAACACTATACGGGTGTAAGGCCTACCTTATGTCCAACGCTTGCTTGATTTTGTTGAAGTCCTTCCCGTGCACTGAAAGAACGTTCCTCGTGAATCTGCAGTCACAAACAAGCAAAAAGATTAAGCAGCACCTGTATAGACATTATCATAAATCATACTTATCATAATGATCAAGGAATTTATGAAATAAACCACAAATTGATAGTTTAATGAGAGAAATGAGTATATTTGTATTAACTTTAAAGATAGAAAACCTTTACAACCTGTGCCTTGATGTTGTGCAGGTCCTCCCGGGGTCCAAAGCAGGAATCTCCTTTACTTTGACAAGCATTGCACTCTTGAGCTAAGACAAATGGAGATGAGTGATTTAACCTCACAGAAAGTCTTAGTTACTTAAGTCTAAATCTCAACAGCATTTAACTTCAAATCTCATAAGCTTGAACTCCCCTTTGAGGCTACCCAAGGCCTCTTTTTATAGTGAAAGAGAGGAGGTTTCTAGTTCCAAATATGAAGGGATAGAATCCTCCTTCAAAGGGATAAGCTCCTTACATCAAGGGGTTAGCTCCATTATGAGAGGGATGCATGAACCAGCTTCAAAGCGTATCCATTCCGAAAATTCCCGTCTAGAATCTTCTAGAATTCACCTGGAATTCACTTTTTAATCTTCATTTTCTCGCCTTTTTATGTTTTACAGAGGTCCGCACCCATTACACAAAGAACGTGCGGTATGGTTCCGCATGCAGGCTGAGATTTAGGTGCGGGACCGCAGTGAATGCATAGAGAAAGTGCGATACCAATTCTTAGGGGATTTTAAGGATTTTTTTTCTGATTTTGAAGCTTGATATGAGGAGCTGGTATATTGGACTTGCAAAAGGAGGAATTATGAGTAATAATGAGCTCATACAGTCAGCAGAATGTCAAGGTGACAGTTTTCAGTGTAACAGATAGGTCATCCTGTAGTGGGGAACATGATTATGTGATTTCTATAGAATTTTTAATATGTAAAATGTCTTCAAGGAGTTGATATCTATTATTGTGATTTTTTATTACAAAAGGTGTCAATGTATGACTAAAATAATCCTTGTATGTTTCTTATCCTAAGTCAACAAAATAGGAATCACCCTTAAAATGGGCCTTGCAAACCAATTCCTTCAATTTTTCCACTTAAAAAGTACAAATTTAGATGAAACATTATGTTATCAATAACAACTACAACCCCTCCCCACTTTGGCATACATTTCTAGTTGGTTGTAAATACTAGCATCCATTTAAATAGCCAATGTTTACCACATTGCTATTATAACTTCTAAGCTCCATTCTACATTCCTGATCTATAATAAACCAAATTTTGAACCTTATTACTTCCATAATTGCCTAATTTAAGGTGTGATTTTTTACTTCTTGCAATGATTATAGCTTTGGAATCAAGTGATGGAGAACCATGATGTGTTGGGATGAAACTAAGATGGTTTGTATCCTCTTGCCATTTCCTTTCTTTCCCATGCACATGCACCTGCTACACTTTCTAGCTATCTACTATGTTCCCATGCAACCTTAATGCCCCATTATTTGTTATATGTAAAAGGGATTTACATTTTACAATTTTCATTACCAAAAACCAATAAAAACAATGTAACATCCACACAAACATATATTAAAAATGACATTAATGTAAACTAATAACTTTTAAAATACTTACTATATACATGTTTTAAATTTCTTAAAATATGTTAGGGTGACAAGGGTGAGGGGATTAATTCTTAATCTTGGGAGAAAAATAGTTCGACTTTTGCATCAGAATTATGAGAAGTTACTATAACCAAGAAAAATCTATTCATTGTGTAAGGAACATTGATCGCAAAGGATGAAAGGGTCAACTTGTTTAAAATTGTTAGAGATTCCATAGACGTCATAAGAACTTGACAAACATTATCATTCAGATTAAAAAGTCTTCCAATTTCCTTCCACTTTCCTCCTATTTCCATGTCAAAAGACACCTCAACAATGTGGGATACAAGTGAGCTAACATAGCTTCAAACCTTGATATTGGAATATTATTAAAAAATGGGGCAATTCTCTCATGAGTGAGAAGATAATTCATCATTTCATTTGCATTAGTTTAGGAGATTGAATGATCCTTGTAGTACCTTAAGCATGTGCTCATTAATTTTGGTTGTGGATATTGAAGGATCCCATTATATTATGTGTTTCATTAATGAGATAATGAAACACGTAGGTTTTAGAATTGGGCAGCAACATATCCTCTTTTTGGTATACATAACAACCTTGGTATCCCTGTTAATTATTTTTCGACATCCCAATAACATTGTCTATGCAATTTTAGGGTTCAACTACATATATAAAGATTTGGTCTATGGGCAATTTCCTAGATTTTGGTGAATCAACACCAACTTATATAATTAATTTATCAATTCAATGTTTCTTCACTCTCCATTTCCTTTCATAAACCTATAATTTCTCCTTTTGGGGTAGGCACATCACTCGATTGGTTTAATAAAGTTTGGGTGGAGTTTGCCCATATTAGACTAGCTCCTCCCCTTCTCTAAGTAATTTATTTTCAATTTTGGGATCTCTTTAACTTATATTACTTATATTTTTTATGTTCTTTATTTTGTATCTTCTTAATCCTAGAATCATTATGAAACAATTGGGGAAGGCCACTTCAACAAGCTTGTGGATAAATGTAGAGAAGGAGACATGGGTCTATCTTGAGGCTTCTCTAGTTTATGTTTCCCTTACTATTTCTTGTATTCAAATAATTGTTCTATTTTTAGTTTGTTTCTATTTGGAATTCATCCTTAGGCTAAAAATGTCAATGAAGTTTCATAGAAGTATATAAGTTCGTATTTCGTAACCTTGTTTGAAGCTCTTTCCTACTCTTCAAATCCAAAAAAGGTTTCTCTTTATAAGCCATGATAACAAGTTTTTCCTCATTAGGGATTGAGATAATATCTGTTGGATAGAAAATCACATGGATAAAAGTGATATCAATGAATCCAAAATAATTTTGAGAAGTTGCAAAGAGCTAATTCATTTTAATAAAAGACTCTTTTGTGATCCTCCTCTAAGTTCAATGAATTAGAGAACCATTGTATCAAGTAGCATGCCAACACTATTAATTTTTTGATTCAATATAATCGAAGGATTGTTCTCTTGGAAGTTTATTACATGGTTAGAAATTCGACAATGAATCTTCAGAAAGGAAATGTGTCATTAACCTCAAATAATCAACTCATGCATATTAGGTTATGCACTCAATGGGGGTGAGGGTTGCTCCTATGAGGAGGATAGGATATGATATACACTTTTAATATTAACATTATAATATATAATCTTATTTTAGATTTGATTTATCATTCTGAAAATTCTTTAGAGATATTTCATCCCTAAACTTCATGTTCATATAATATAACAAGTGTGAATGAGAGTATCAAATAGGATTTTATTTCTTATCCTATAACTAGAGGTCTAATAATTTACACATAAATCATATGTGATTTATCCTGGAAAACCTTTATGGGAAAAACCAAATAATAGATCTATTATTCCTTTGACCAAATCTGGAAAAATAAGGCTTTACCACTCACTTCGTAGCACATTACAATGGATTATCCTCAATAATTTTAAAGGGATCATTACATGTAATTTATGAGCACAATACCATAAGTTATCACTTTCACATCAGATTGCTTATTTCCTTTCCACATTCTACCCTTTTATCGCTGTGATCTTCCATTTAATACCTTGTCACAAGCCTCAAACAAGCCAAACCCTTAGCAATAAAGGTGTCCCCTAAAGCTAAAATATTTATCTAGTATAGAATGAAAGAACTAAAAATCTAACAGAAAGATAATTATAAAAAATCATAGCAACCTGCACACATAAATCACATTTGATTTATCTTGGGAGACCCTAATGAGAAAATTTAGCTATTAGATCTTTTATTCCTGACTTCCAAGCCTAGGAAAAAGCAACTAAGTGATTCTTCAATGCCGTTGATCTTGAAAATTAAAATGAAGTATCCTCAAGACTTTTAAATGATTCATTACATATAATCCATAGGAGCAATGCCATGGATCACAAAAACATTTCCCTGAAACCATCACTTTTGAGTTAAAAACTATGACTATTTTACTGATTCAAGATTAACTTAACATCTCTTCTCCAACAATAATCTCAAAAAGTACTAATAGAAATTATTTGATAATGATCCAACATGATTCAACACTATTCATAATCTTCATGATCAAGGATAATCTTCTAGCAAAGACCAACATGGTACAAAATAACCTTTTGAAAGGTGAAGAATGAAAAGTAATCCAAAGGCTAAATTCCAATTTTTTTTGTCATCTTCAAGAGGAAAGAAAATAAGTATAGGCTAGCTGTGATGAAAGGATGGAAAGGAATATGCCATAAATGTAGCACCAAAATAATGCAATCAAATATGCCAAAAATAGTACAATCATGCATCAGTATTGCATCATAACATTTCCTATATTAAATTTATGTATTGTGCAGAGTGATATGTTCAGGAGTAGCAAAAACGATAAGAGACAGGAATTTGTACCTTCAATTTGGGGGGTAGCTGTGTAGGAAAGCTTGATTGTCTGCGATCAAAATCAACATTATCTCCACCCTCTTCTCTGCATGCCTTATTAAAAAATGGTTCTCCCCTCTCTCGTGCTACCCTTAAACTTACCTTTCTTCTTTTCCATGAAAAAAGACTCTGCATGGAAGTTTGCTACAAAGGGTGATCAAAGTCTAAATAAGATGGATCCTCAATCAAGTTTGGAATTAGTTCGAGACTCGGTATACTAGTCATCATCCAATTGTTACCACCTACTTTTTCTGTAGAGTCTAGATGAAGGATACCTTCAACGACAAGATTAGTTGCAGCAAAATTTCCATAACTCAAGGACTTCTTAAATCTAGAGCAAAGCCTGTAATCGGATCCTCTTCACATTCATCAGCAGAAGCTAAGTCAATTGACTCAGCAGGTTCACATTCCTCACTCCTTGGAGACATTTTTTCATCACTTAACAAGAAGGTTAACAAGTATTCCATTCAGAAAATACCCTTAAATCACCGATTTTGCACTATTTTTCTTCGTGAAAAATATGATGTTGTATTTTGAGCCTTCTAATGGTGAATTGCTGACTGATTTCAGTGTCTGGTATGTGAAATCTGGACTGCTGATTCAACCATTTGTCAAACTCAACATAAAATCCCACGAAAAATACATTGATTTTATTAAAGGCAAAACCAAACTTCAGGGAATAATTTGTTTATGCAATTTCGTAAGGGAATAAGGGAATAATATGTATCCTCCTTCCAGTAACTACAATTTGCATTCAAATATTTTCAAAATTATTTTCACAAATAGCTTTTCCGATGATTCATTTTCAAATTCAAGGGTTTTTTCACATACTTTTTTGCATGTTTTCAAAGACAGTGTAAAGAGGCTTCCTTATATGACTTCAACAACAATATCACTTGAAACAATAGATTTTATTTGATTATGAATAAAGAAGCTTTGATGTTGCAAATCATCCATTTAGGGAACAATTTGACTTGTCGGATTTTCCACCCACAACAAACTCAAATGGAGGAGCCTTATAATAACTCCCATCAACCCACACAACATGATAATCACCATCTCAGAAGTCATGTAGAAGCAAGTTATAGGTAGATATCAAGCACACCTTAGTATGTGTTGAAGAGGTAAATCCCCTCTGCGGATAGAGGCGATCCCACTATCCTAGATTGGGTCTAACAACAATCAAGTCACACAATGACGTTGGTTCCTAGTTACAAAAAGACAAATATCGCGATGAGTAGCCTACCTCAAATCCCACGCATTGTCGTTGAAGAAAGTTTATCGGAGTGCTTCATCCTCGCTTTTGATTAAATCATGATCCTTCCGTTCAACACGTCCGAATTCCTGTACACATGCATAGAAACAATGACATACAACGTAAAATCTAAAGCATGTAGTTATATATCAGTCAGATAAGATATAATTCATTACATTACATAAAGAAATGAACACATGAATGGAACTAAAATCATATTCGCTTATATTATAAATGACAAAAGAGAGATTACAACAAAATGCTCTAACGCTATGATCTTCCTTCAGCGGGGCTTGCAGCAGAAGGTGTCTCAACAAAGCCTGTCGAGAATCTGGACGAAGCTCTCTTCGGCTTGGCTCTCAATAGTCGCCACTGGTTTCCTTTCCCAAAATTTCAGCTAGAACATGTTCAGTCCTTCGAAATATTCAAATTATTCAGCCTTTGGCTTCGTACCGCGGCCTAGCACATCAATGGAAGATGGCTATATTTATAGAGGAGAGGAGGAGTTTAGGATCCCTAAAATAGTGGAAGGGAGGCCTTATCCCTTGGGAGGTTTCCCCATAAGGTGGAAACAAGAGGCCAAAGGAGGAAGGCCATGGTTATTCAGTCGAAACCACTCCCTATGACTCATCCACGAAGTTGTTGTGATCGAAACTTTACCTCTTTTTTTAAAAAACTTTACATAAACAGATTGGCATGAGTGCTTAACTGGGATAGAGCGTCAACTAGCGTGGGCTCAGTGTTAATTTTCCTCATTGGCGCGAGGGCATAACTAGCTACCAACGCTAAGGCAAAAATAGGTGTTTTTAGTGGTCTGCTTAGGAAATGGTCAACAGAAGGATTGTTTTCCTCATGGCAAGGGATGCAATGATGGTATTTGTAAGGCATGACACTGCTTATTGGTCACAGAAATGACCCTCCAATGAGCGATATGGGGATTGCAGGGACAGTGAAAAATTATTGTGTAACAAATGCCCCCTAAAGCATGAGGTCCGAGAGAGAGGGAAGGGTGAAATGCTTTATGAGAACACGCCCAACTGAAAACACTGCCAGCGGAAGACCTGCAAATACAAGTACAAATGATATCTCTGATACATGATATGTGGTATGGGCACAACCATCCATAATATAGTGTACAATAACCGGGATCCATGGTATGGACGCAACCATCCAGTAAAGAAGGATCAACAAGTAGACTCAGGTATGGTCTCATCCATCCAATCAAATGAGTCATGTAACTAATCATGATAATCCACAAAAATCCGCAGCCTGGATTTCATCAGACAAAACCCAGGTTCTTGTGCTCCATCTTGACCCAAATAGAGTACAAGTCCAAGCATGTGAATAAGAGAGCTGAAGTCGAACATGCTAGAACATCGTCTGATTACCAGCCAATAATGAAAGTAATTAACAGACGTGAGAGGAACCACCAATAATGAGGATGGCCCTCAAGGTACTATAGGTACAATCCACGGAATGTGAACAGTGAGCTGGCGTCGAACACCCGCAGAATCATCTGACCGAAGGTCAATAATGAAAACCTTGCATCGGATGCGAAGAACTTACCATTGAGGCGTGCAGGCTCCAAGGTAACTGAAGGGAGTCTCTAGATCAGCGTCCTGGATAATGAGCTGAAGTCAACAGGAAGTGACCTTGATTGAAGGTGGGCCATAGTGTTTCCCACATCATCGACGCGAGACAGAGGAACATGATGTTTGCGAATCAAGATCAATAAAGAATCAGAGGGAGGTTGAAAACTGTAGAGGCCAACTTCTCTTGAACATATCAGCGGCACGACACTGGATTTGGCAGTATTTGACATCAAAGGATTTGAGGTCATGATGACGTGGTAAAGAGCAAATGAGCGGTCAAAAGAGATTACCCAAACCCACGGAGGCAAGCAAATAACAAGATGAGATGTCCCCAACCCGACACGAATGCAGAAAAGTGCCATGTTCAAGAGTGACATACTGCCGACACGACTATAATACTGGTTCCATTTTCCC
This sequence comes from Pinus albicaulis, assembly GCA_034641835.2. Classification (NCBI taxonomy): domain Eukaryota; kingdom Viridiplantae; phylum Streptophyta; class Pinopsida; order Pinales; family Pinaceae; genus Pinus; species Pinus albicaulis. The sequence goes on from CM076570.1 coordinate 942,646,910, forward strand.
CCACCATTTATGGCGAGTACCTCTTTATTTTTACACAAGCTTGAAGAGGATAGCATATGCTTGTCATATAAGTTTGTCCTTCGGACGAATCCATCCTAGTACATTTAACGAGACCTAGGAAGGAAAAACTTGAATATCGTCATTACGACTGAATCCAATGTCATCAGGGTTTAATGAGTCTAAGAAAGGAATAACTCGACGTTTTTTCATGTTTAGAGAATTTGAAAAGACAACAGAAAAGTAAACTCCAAAGGTTCCTTTTCGTAAATAGTTCCTCAGATCCGAAAAGGTAGAAAACTTTGTCTGAAAAAACCTCCTAGTCGCGATAGGCTAGGGTATTCCTTTTTCCTAAGTAATCTATCCCAGCCCGAAAAAGGGGTAAACGTATACTGGGTAGATTTCGTTTCGCAACCATTTTAACAAGATCAAAAAGACAAGCGACTCAACAATCTTTTCATGTTTAGAGAGTTAGAAAAGAGCCGAAAGATGACTCCTCCTGGAGGAACGAGTGGTATAAAGGGTAGCTACTGGTTCCGGTAATGGTGGAATTGCTCAGAACAAGTAAAGGTTAAGAGGCTGGCTAACAAGACCACTCATCGCAGCGGTTCCTCAGGAATGGGTAAAACAACCAAGTGAAGGCATATTATCGGCCAAGTAGATAGTGACGATGGAGTGAGAAAACCAAGGCTCATCTGGCAAAAACAGGCTAATAAAATGACAATGCCAAGAGGTAAAATGGAAAAGGTTTCATTTTTACACAAGCTTGAAATCAGGAAACTCTGCTTGAAGCTGGTTTCATTTTTACACAAGCTTGAAACAAAGATAAACTATGCTTGAAACTGGTTTCATTTTTACACAAGCTTGAAACAGAAAAAAACTATGCTTGAAAAAAGTAAGCATGCCCCCAACATGGTGACTCAATTCGAGGTACATGCCCCCTAAGATTCAGTCCATGTGAAAGGCAGATGGAGTGAAGGTTCAAATCATGAGATCAAGAGAAAGCCTCGACTGGGATTTTACGAGAACTTATCAAAGACTCGAATTGAATAGGAAAGTGTTTCATTATTTTAACGAGGTTGACACATTAAAAAAACTATCCTCAGGACACCTTGTTTCATGTTTTAAGGAGCTTGGCACAAGACAAGGAACTATGCTCCCCAACCTTGGTTCATGGTTTAAGGAGCTTGGCATAAGACAAGGAACTCTGCTCCCCAACCTTGTTTCATTTTTTAAGGAGCTTGACACAAGACAAGGAACTATGCTCCGCAACCTTGTTTCATTTTTTAAGGAGCTTGACACAAGACAAGAAACTCTGCTCCGACGGTCTTGTTTCATTTTTTTAAGGAGCTTGACACAAGAAAACGAACTGTGCTCCGATGACCTTGTTACTTTTTAAGGAGATTGACACAAGAAATGAACAACACAGTTTCCACCAAATTTTGTTATTTTTTAACGCGCTTGATACAAGAAAACAACTCTCGCTCTCCACAAACCTAGTTTCATTTTTTTAAGGAGGCCGATTACGTAAAATAACTATGCTCCGACCTCGCTTTGTTTCATTTTTTAACGAGCTTGAAAAAAGAAAATGAACTCTGCTCCGAATAACTCATCATAATGAATAAGAAGTCATAGCTTCCAAGAGTTCCACACTGGATGGGAGAACAACATCTCGGAAATCAGGACCCAATGCCCCTAGCTCTTGATGCACAATGGCACTATCACTGAATATGGGCACAGGATAGGTAGCCACATAATTGACATGCGGCGGGGATGACAACCCGCCTTTTGAAGATCCCAAGTAGGATGATCCTGGACTAGTCGCCATATTCTCGACTGCAAATAATTCAAGCCGACGATGGTCACGATCCGACCTCGCCGTGCGGAAAACACACTGCCACCTAAAATGGAGTAGACAAGCGTTCCCATGGCATAAGTATAATCGCGGCCTGGTGAATGTACCAAATCTCCAAGGCCAGAACAACCATCACATCCATATGGATAGTTTTCCTCTCCTGTGCTAATGGTTCAAGTAGGAAACTTCGGGAAGGACTATCATCTTTAACGGTTGACTAGTTCCTCTGTTAAACGTCAACAGATTCTGCGTAATAGGCACAAGCGGTGGCGAACCAAAAGCTTGCCAAGTAGTCAAGGATAAAATACTAACTGACGCGCCTTCATCTATAATGGTGCTGGGTATGACTAGATGGGAGTCTTGTACCGTGGTCTCAAAGGGCACATATGATGGAAGGCAGTATCCTACGAATCGACTCCAATCGAAGGAAGCGGTCAAACTACCTGGAGGGGCTACCATCGAACCAAGATGGTCTTCCCCTGGTGTTATGGAAGAATAAGTAGCATCCTCCACGACCTCCATCATGGAGTCAGGAGGGGTATCCTTCGGGACCTCCATCACGGGAGGCAGAGGATCAAAGACTTCGAGGTATAGGGATATGTAGAATCTTCAAGTATGAGGAATATGAAGAACAAGAAGAACTTGAGGGATGCAGATAGATCCACTACGGAAAATACCCAGGTACCGTAGACGGGAAGCCACTAACCGATCCCATCACTTCAATTTGTTGTCGTAAACGGATTCCTGAATTTGAATTTCGGGGGAGCGGATCGACCAAGGACTGATTCTTAACCAATCGTTGAATCAAATGGTGGGAGGACTCAAAGAAATCGAAGCTGGTAACGAGCCGAAGGCAAGGTGTGCAATGGTTGTCCAAAACTCTCTTGGCTTCATCCATATGCGACGCGTGAATGGCAGCCCTCTGCGCGACCCGACAGGATTGGCAAGCTTACCCTGCTTCTTAGGAGCTTTACCAGCACTAGCGGAAGACGTGCCCCCAACCTAACTCCGAGAATCCAAAGGCAATGGCGGACGACCGTTGGACCATTCTTTGAGCACCTTGGGAATGCTAGGGTAATCTCAAAGAAGATGGTTTCCCTGGCACAACATGCAAGGGAACTTAACTTTCCGCAGAGGGTTGGAAGGTTTATCAATGGATGGTTTCTTAGGCGCAATAGCCGTAGAGCTAGCCTCTCCTTTATGTGACTTCTTCTTCTTCGTCTTCTTCTTCTTCTTCTTAGCCACCTAGTTACTAGAATCCAGACTTTCACCAGGAAAAGTAGAAGAGGAGGATGAAGAAATGGGCGAAGAAGGGGAGGGGTCCACTTTAGAATCAACATGATGTTGTTCAAAGTGAAGAGTGATGTAGTCGTAACGCAGATTGAGGTGATCGGGAACCACCGAGGTCGAAAATTACCAAACAAAGAAAACCACGCTAGCCTAGGGGAGGGACAACATTGCCATATAAGGAGCACCAACATTTCCAAAAGGAGGAAAAGGACTCGGATTCCCATCAGAGGGGATTCCTTGGTTGGTGAACTCTGGAGAAGTTGCCATCAGAAACGATCTTCAGAACAACACCCTAAGGAAACTAACTTTAACCAGGAATATTTCATGGGCAATTAATTTTTAAAACATTGAAACAAAACTCTATTGTTTCATATTTTAAGAGTCGAAAAACAGGCAAAAGGTGACTCTATCACTTTCAGATTGGAAACAAGCGTGAAAGGACAAGCGCTTGACGATCTTTTCAAATTTAGGGAGTCAGAAAAGATCAAAAATGACTAACGTACCTAAGCAAGAGGTACCAAGCTTCGGAACTCAATATACAATTTTGGTGATCAAATGAAAGAGAAATGACCAAGGAATTTATGTACGTGCAGGTAAATCGAATGTTGTGGTTCGATGTATCACGGTTACAAGGCTGTTGCAGTCGGCTTCCTAGTGGGTACCTTTTCTTGCAACCTAGAGGGCCCTAAATTTAGACTGCAAGGGGGAGCCATCTGATACTAGCACCATTCAAAGCTAGATGGCGAATGATAGCTACTAGGTTTTAAGACGCTGCAACTCTCAGGCCTAATCGTCAAAAGTGAGTATTAAGTTTCAATGCTTCCTTAGGTCAATTAAATAAATTTTAAAGTTGATCTCAAATTATGTCTCGGTTTCAAGGCCCTACCGCATTGCATCTGACAATATCCTATATGCAGCTATATGAGGAAAGAAATCTTTCAATTCGATGACTGTTATCTAGTTAAGGGAAGAGTTTCAAAAAATGATGCAACAAACAACAACACTGCAAACAAAAATTTTCCAAACTAGATGACTTTCAATATCCAAAACTAATCTAAAACATTCAATGATGTGAATTATGCAATGTAATCTATGCGAAATCCTCTTTTTTGAAAACTATGCAATTGTAATCTATGCACAATTTCCTTTTTCTTTTTAAAGAACTTGAATGCAATTAATGCATTTTTCGATGAAATGAAAATCTACTTAATGCATTCTTTTAATGAAAGAGAATGTACTCAATGTGATTTTTAGCTTTCAATCATTAAACAATGTAATCTAAGTTCAATGATGGATCTCAAAAAAAACTTTTCAATGCAATGTGATCTAATGCATTTTAAAGAAAAGAAAACTCTAAGACGAAAACTAAATGAACGCAAATTTTCTTAATGAAGGATGAATGCAAAAGGGATGCAAACAAACACTAAGAATGCAATCGTTGTTTTAAACACTTTGTAACGAAATTCCTCAAAAGGCTACAAGACATATGAGGTCAAGCACAAAAAGGAATTCCAAAGCATGAGTTCAAAACAAGGCATTCATTCCCTTTTACATCAAGCAATCAGAAAAATGACACAAGGACCAAAAATCAATCTCAAGGAGGCCAAAAGCAAGCAAACCCTAACACCAAACAGAGTTGGCGCACCTGTTTGGTTGTAATCTACGCCAAAAAAGCGTTGGCGCGGGGGCCTGACTAGCAACAAGCGCCAGTTGGCGCAACTGTCAAGAGCTAAACTGCGCCAATCGAGTTTACTATGGGAAAAAGATGAAAAAGGAAAAACAAAGACTGGATCAGGTCTTCTGGGGGCTGAACAGGGGTTTGAAACCAAAGGAGGTGAACCAGAAGAGAAAATAAATCAATCAAAAGCCAAAAATAACCGAAAGAGAAGAGACTAACTCCAACTGACTCCCCAGTGGAGTCGCCAATTTGTTGAAGAGGTAAATCCCCTCTGCAGACAGAGGCGATCCCACTAGCCCATATCGGATCTAGCAACAATCAAGTCACGCAATGACATTGGTTCCTAGTTGAAAAAAGACAAAGATCACGACGAGTAGCCTAGCTCAAATCCCACACAGTTATCGTTGAAGAAAAGATGATGTTTCCCATCCCTCGCTTGACAGATCACGATCCTTCCGTTCAACACGTCTGAACACTTGTACACATGCAAGGAAACGACGACATACAACATAAAATCTAAAGCATGTAACCATATATCAGTCAGAGAGGATAATCTATCGCATTACATGTATGAGTGAACACATGAATGGAACTATACTTAGAGTCGCTTATACTATAAATGACAAAAGGAGATTATAACCACGTGATGCCATGATCTTCCTTTGGTGGGGCCGACAGAGTGTGTCTCAACAAAGGTCAAGCCGTAACTGAAAACCTCTCTCGGCCTCGTTCTCAATAGTTTCCTACCTATAGTTTTTTCTCACAAGTTCAACGAGATCATGTTCAACCTTCAACATTCAAATATTCGGCCCTTGGTCGTACCGTTCAGCTATCTCATCAATGGAAGATGGCTTTATTTATAGATGGAGAGGAGGAGGTTGGGATCCCTACAATGGTGAAAGGGAGGTATTATCCTTTGGGATGTTTCCCCAAAAGGTGGAAACAAGAGGCCAAAGGAGGAAGGCCATGGTTATTCAGAGGAACCACTCCAGACGACTCATCCACGAAGTTGTTAGGATGGAAACTTTGCCTCTATTTAAAAAAAAAAAATCAATAAAAAGGTTTGCGTGGGTAGCTCACTGGGACAGAGCGCCAATGGGCACAGGGCCCAGGATTAATCTTCCTCATTAGCGTGAGGGCATAATAGTCTACTAGCGCCAAGGAAAAAACATATGTTTCTCATAGTCTGCTTAGGGAATTGTCAACAAAAGGAATGTTTTCGTCATGGAAAGGGATGCAATGATGGTCTTTGCAAGGCATGACACTACTTATTGGTCACAGAAATGACCCTCCAATGGGCGAGATGGGGATTGAAGGGACAGTGAAAAATTACTGTGTAATAGTATGCAGATTCATGAGATCTCGAGGAGAGCACTTACCTCCACCCATGAGACCCTTGTAATAGTGTCTCTGTCCAGGCCCTTTACAATCACATAAGACACCCTCCTTCCCATTGATCCATGTCTCTGCAAAGAGAATCCTTGTTGTGCAGTTTTCTGCTGGTCATAAGACAGATATGTGTTTGGTGTTCATACAGGCATCGTGAATATACATTATTTTTTGGCTGTGCACATCCAAATAGTGTAGGGGACAGTTGGAGTATATTATATTTTGATGTTTGTAGATGATGTGGCCCTTCTAGTCTCAACCCCATACAAATTGCAAAGACATCTCGATGCCCTGGCCCTTTTCTGTGATCTTCATCAATTGACAGTCAACCTAGTTAAAACAAAAGTCATCATCTTCAACGTGTTGAAGAAAATCCTCCTTGATCACCATTTCTTTCTCAAAGGAGAGGAGATCGAGATCACCAACTCATATACTTATCTAGGGGTACTATTCACAAGACCTTGCTTTAGTTTGCAACATGCACTTCAGCCCTGACATTCTCCAACATTCTCCAAAATCTCCTAAAGGAAAAACTGTTGTTGGCTTCTTCTCATGAAAATTGAAATAACATTTCTTCATATTTGTTGTCCTCGATATACCTTTGATTCTCAAAATAAGGAAAACTAATATGTACACCTCAAAACACAGAAAGACAACGTTTTGTTTTCTTTGTCTTCAACAACTCTCTGAGATAAGGTCAAAACAATAAATTTTGGACCCAAATTACAAGCAAGTAATAGCCCAAAATCATTGAAGCCTAAAGTAAAGCTAAAATTCGTATTGATGGTAGTTGAGAAGCCCACACGCAGTCAACACAGAGCATATCGAGACAAAATGTTTCTTCATATTCACTACCATCAATACGCCTTCCACACTCGTCACAACGTGCAATACAAAATGTACAATCCCGACACTAACTGTCTGGTCTTTTTGCTTTTGGCAACTTTCATTGGTGTAGTCATAAACAAGCCTTGCATTCCCACATCTAGGGCAAGCTTCAATATCAATTGTACTGTCATCATCATATGAAAGTGAATAATAGTGACCATTAGGATAAAACCATGGTTTTACTGAATGTGACTTCTGTTGTAAACCACCATCCAAAAGGTAATTCAACTTCTCAAGGTGCTCTCATGTTATCCCAAAAAGACCACTAATTCTCAACCGATTCAATCCGTGCATGCTGCATTCTCGGTGTGCTTTGACATTTTTTACAATGCCATCGGCATTCAACCTTGTGCAGCCTGACAAACATAACTGCAGAGCCCAAAAACAAGTGCACCACATATAGTCAAGGGCATAGTAGGAGGTACCAAGAGAAAATGATATTTCACACAAAACTTCTGAATTAACGAGCTTAACTTGAGCAAGTGTAAGATAAAAATATAATTGCATGACGAAAACCTAATACACTTGATAACACAAATAAAAGTCCACAATCAATGCACAATATGGTTTTGAAAAGAATGGATAAACTGAATAGGAGAACAACCTACAAGCAGTACCTTCCATGCAACATCATTTTCACAGAAATGCATTACCTTCCCATGTTTCTAGATATCTAAAGAAAATTAAGATATGCCAGGCATGTTGAGGAGCAGCCACTAGTGTGTGCAATAATAGAAGACAAATCAAGAAACGAGAGAAATTTCAAACACATAAGAACATGGAATACCAAATGGAAGAGTTGAACCAGTGCCTCCCTTGAAGGTTTCAACATTTTGGGGCAAATTCTACCTACATTTCCTTCAAAAAATAAGCTTCTAATATTTTAATTTTCTATCCTTTTATCATTGTATTTAAAGGAGACTAGGGGTTAAATTTGCATGCAAACACATCCATTTAGTAACCCGATTTGAAAACATTTTACGGGAAGCACAATTCCATTTCACAAAACCCATGCAATTACATTAACTGAATCTAATTGTTTGACATTGCTAATCATGCCAAAATGCAGAAAATCTATATTCCAAAAGTAAATATACTGTTGTCTTCAAAATGTCAAGTGCAACAACAAATTCATCTTTATGTAATTTCTCAAAATCAGAAACCAACAAAGACAGATACCAACCTTTGTAAGCTTTGGACTGATGTCGAATACTTGCTTTAGTCCATCATCTGTAATTTTCAGGCACTCCACTAAAGTCAATTTTCGTAACTTACCTTGAGACCTTTCAGCAAGTTTTAAGAGGGCATCATCAGTGAGCCTTTCACTTAGAGGATACTCCACATGTATAGTTTTCCATAGATGAGGATCATCTTTCACTGCAAAGATGCGTAGACTTGAAATTTTTTTCAATGATTTAAGATCTTATGTGCCCAAATACCAAAGGGAAAATGGAGCCTGCCATGGGGTTTTCTTTGTAATTCTCCACCACTGCTACTCTTCCATATTCTAAAACAATTTCTCGGTTTCACCCCGAGCGATCTGGAAATAATCACAGTAAGCTGATGTGGTTCCTTTGGTTCCACCAGCATTGGTGGCATGGTTAGCTGTTGGTGAAACCAACATTCTAATCTCCTTGGCATTATGATCAACTACCACTGTTCTTCCTGTTAGAGTCAGTCTTTGCATCCTTCCTCCAGTGATCAAACATGCTCTTTCAAAGTGATTTTAAAGTGTCAAGGTCAAATTTTGTCATTTCAGTGAGCCTTCAAGAAAAATTTGCTCACTAGGCATTAGGTCTAGGGTTTGCTTTCACTCCTTCCAAAGTTGTCCAAATGTCAGTCCATGTCACCATTCAGCTGAGTGTACCATCATTCAGAGGGTTGTCATCATCATGTCAAATTCCGTTGGGTCATTTTACACCTCGTTCATGCTTCAGTTGTGCCTTGGTAAGGTCCATTTCCCTCTCCTAGGGTTTTGGAGGTAATTTTTCTTGGATGGTCAAATCATCGGAAAAACTTGTATCCTGATGTTCACACACCTTCCCCTATCCTTAATATATCTTATTAAACACTTCCCATCACTGAGATCCCTCAAATTCCTCATTTTTGCACAAACCCTAGTTTCTAGCCACAACTTGGCAATTTTCTAGGCTAGGCCTGTGTGTTGCCCTTTTGGACTCCTTCCCCTCACTCAATCTCTGATATTCCACTTTCCCCTACTTCCTAACATCCCTCCCTACTTCCCAAAATTTCCCCAATAATTTAGAATCCCCTTATCCCTTTCATTTCGCTTCATTTCGACAAAATTCCTTGTTTCACACATCGGGATAAGTTTCACTTAAAAGATGTTTCATAGAAATCCAAGATGAATTTTAGAAAACTGAGAGAGGTTTTTGTCCAAACCATGCCAAGGAAGAAAAACCTCCTTCACGTTTTACACAGGTATCATGGTTTTGGAGAAATGTCAAAAATATCGTTGCCTCAAGAGGATTGATGCACCTGCTAGGAGTAGTGTTGGGAGATTTGATTTTTGATAGGGTAACTGAGCTCCAAATTGATAAATTCCACTTGGGTTGGAAATTATACTTCCAGATATTTCCAACGAGCTATCATGAGCTCAATTTGGATGTCGGGAAGTACTTCAAAATCGGGCTGAAAGGCGCGCGACCCACTTGGCTCAGGGGCGCGACCCATATGATTGGGACACTTGCTGGAGGAAAAATTTATATTTTTGGATTTTTCATGGTTATTTATGCATCCTCAGAAATCACCTAAGCATTTCATCAAAATCTGGATGGTCAAAAAGCTCAAAAACATCATGAAAATCACTACGCCACCTTTTGCACCGGCGGGAAGATACGGGAGAAAGAAGTTTTGGAGAGGTCAAATGAGCTCCAAATTCAAAAAATTCCACTTGGGTTGGATAGCCAACATCCATGGATTTCCAACAACCTATCATGAGCTCAATTTGGATGCCGGGAAGTGCCTCAAAATCAGGTTGAAAGGCGCGTTACCCACTTAATTCAGGGGCGCTACCCACTTAAATTTTTGGCTGAATTTTCAACTTCCAGCTCATAATTTCGGCCAGTTGGGACCAGTTTTGCTTGTGGATGAAATTTTTGGGTTTTCATGATGTAAATTGATAGTTGACATGTAACTTTGGCTTATTTTTACCTATTATAGAATATTCACTCTCAAAAAAGTGAAAATCATGTAAATGAATCAGTTTCCACTCTTGTAGAGGCAAGTTGTTAGCTGCCTAGATTTTAGCTCCTTGATTAGAATTTGTTGAAGCAGTCCACTGAAATTAATTTTAGAGGTGAGGAAGAGTGTTAGAGTGATCTATATATTGCTTAATTTTTCAATCATTTTCAGAAGGTTGGAGAGAGGGTTGGACTCTTGGGAGACTTTTGGCACCATTGTACATATTTTTCATATTTTGGCTAAGGAAAGATCAGAGGTTTTGCGGCACTTGTTGGATCCTTGTGGTGTTTTGTTCTTGATGGTGTTTTCTCTCTGTTTACTGTAAGTTCTTCATGTTTAATGTATGCAATTCCTTTCATATGCTTCTGAACTAAATTGAATGAGTAGATGAGGTTGAATCCATTGTTTACCGTGCTCTGCCTTTGAATTCATTTAGTTCTATATGTTTTCGATTGTTTGGAGAGGATCCAAGTTCTTCTTTGCCCTCTTCAGCTCCTCGTCGGTCTAATCTGTCCGTATATCCAATCAAAAGAATCAAGACATTCACCTACCTCGCCCCAACTTGAAATCTGCAAAGGTCTGACCTTATCCCCGGACCCAAAATTTGTTTTCCCATTTCTCCAGCGAAAACCCAAAAACCAAAAAACAAACATACTTATCTCTTTACTAGCCTAAAATCGGTTCTTATTGTAAGTCATCTCGCATCCTATTGCTTATTTTCTACGGAATTGACGGAAGAGCTCTGTCCTCGTAGGGCTAGCTACGAGGCTAAGGTTGGTTTGATGTTGCCTCGAGTTTTGCCTTCTTCAGCCTGTGGCAGAATCGAGCGCTAACATAGTGGCGACCATACTGGGGAAAAACTCAAAACTTTTGCTTGTTATAGACGGAGTCTGAAGTCACGCCAGGTAGCCTTGTTGCATTTCTGCGAGTGCATAGTAGATAAAGGCGCGATCGATCTCGGTTTAACATGTTTGTGTCCCATGATTGCGATAACCCCCGGTCACATGCTTCTCCGGATTCGGATGCGATGGTTGATGGTGGACAACGATCAGACATAAGAAGGCTGAAATCATTCACCTGGTGACTTCATTCATTGAACAAATCCAGAAATCGATGCTTCATGGTGACTTCACTACAGGGAGATTAGTAGTTGTGAGATTTTCAAGATGGACCGAATCACAAGAAGATATGCTCCCATGAGCCGAGATCACATTCCAGGTTTTCCAAATAAGATGCCCAAAGTGGATTGGTCAAGGAATCTGCCTACGTTTAAAGATGATGGTAAGAAGGATGCTGCTTTACATCTGATTAGATTTCACATGCATATTCGCAAGTTGAAGGTGGCTTTTCCTGAAGATTGCTTGATGAAGATATTCCTAGCCACTCTGGAAGGTGAAGCCCAACTTGGTATGAAAATTTGCCGCTGGCCTGTATGTATTGTTTAAAGGATTTTCATGCCCTGTTCATTGAAAGATATCAAGTATCTTATCCATCATTAAATTTAGTTCATGACTGTTGCAAACATGCTTCTACGTTTATTGAAAGCCTCGAGAAATATTATGAAGATGATAATTTCATGGATGATGAGATTATGGAAACCCTGGCTGTAAGAAAATCATTTGACGGCATAAAGACGATCATGAAAATTTGCGACGGGATCAAGATCTTAGTACGGTGGAAAATGAAGCCATTTTGCATGTTGACAGTGAATAGGAATTACATAAAATGGATCAGCAGTATGAGGAAAATTTGTATACTCCTTCACTTGAAATCAATGAAGACAATCATTGTTTGAGCCAAAGAAAACAGAAGGTATGATCTCCTCTATCTGAAGACGAGATAGATCAACTCTTGAACAATCTTGTTCCAGCTCAAGTTAACACAGATCTGTAGTGTGCACATGGTCAAGAAGGTGATGGTGAAACTTCTTCCTTTTCTGAAATGGATGACAGTCCTGTAAGCAGCTTTATAGATCAGCAGGTTGAAGATGTATATATGGCTGAAAGTGATGAAAGAGGAAGTGTCATTTCAGATCTGCCCACAGAAGAAGACAACATGCCGGGAACTCAAGTTTCAGTTTCAGATTGTGATAATGACCAACCAACTATTTCAGATCTACATTCAGATTGTAATGACCAAGCATACCTTGTGTTGAATTCTGAAAAGGAGAATTTTGCTGTTGAGATCATAGACATAGTTTTTGATCCAAATGTTTTCAGTTCATCAGAACACAGCCTGTATAAAGAGGTAATTCAGTCAGTTCATGAACAACGAGATGAGATCTTCATTCAAGTAAGTGAAACAGTTCCTTTGGATGAATTTATGGTAGATGATAGGAATGTCATGTTTAGGTTTCAAGAATCATATAAAGTTTCTTTTCTCATGATTGATGAATGCAATGAGGAACATGATAATCTGACTATCATATCATATGAAGATGACCTACCATATTTTCAGACGACAGAAGATCATAACATTCAGGATTTCCATTCAGATTCTTCTTCATATGTTTCATGTGTTGAAATGTTTTTACAAGAGGAGATCTGCTCATTCACATGTTCAGAATTCTTTGAAGCCCGGGAACATATTTTTACTGAAGTACATGATGAAGGAAGATCAGAATCAGAAGAGAAGGACACCATATTCTTTCAGCAGGAGGTAAATCTTCATGTTTTTCATGATCCATTGGAAAAATTGTTACAGTCAGCAGTAAAGGTGAGTATTGCAGTATTCAGTGATGAAGGAGATCATGGTCAATTATGTTTTTGGATGCCCAGTTACCAGTATCTATTGTTGACCAGGAGATCTGATCAGAAGAATCAGTCAAGAAGCCATCTACTTGATTGGTTACATTGGAAAGCCAATTATACATGATTGTACATATTTCATTAGTATGCAGGTGGTTGTCATCATGATTTCAAATCTTGATGGATTGCTGCCTTTTTTCAAAAGCTTGGTAAAGTTTTGTTTTAATTCAGTCATGAGTCATTTGTGTTTGGTCTGTTGAGTCAATTTTTTTCAAGTTATTTCAGTTTGCCATCGAGTCGGTTTGAGTCAAGTTTCAGTCAATTTTCAGTCAAGTTTTCATTCAATAAATGTGTCAAAGGTTTTGTGTTATCCGTTCAAATAATGATTCCATTGCCCAATGGATGGAAGTACTTGTCTTGCTCTCCCAAAGATCTGTCGTTCTTGGCACCTCCAAGGAGCTACCATCCCCATTGGAGCCAATGTTAGAGTCAGCTTTTGCAGCCTTCCTCCAGTGATCAAACATGCTCTTACAAAGTGATTTTAAAGTGTCAAGGTCAAATTTTGTCATTTCGGTGAGCCTTTAAGAAAAATTTGCTCACTAGGCATTAGGTCTAGGGTTTGCTTTCACTCCTTCTCCCAAGTTGTCCAAATGTCAGTCCATGTCACCATTCAGCTGAGTGTACCATCATTCAGGGTTTTCATCATCATGTCAAGTTCCATTGGGTCATTTTACAGCTTGTTCATGCTTCAGTTGTGCCTTGGTAAGGTCCATTTCCCTCTCCTAAGGTTTTGGAGGTAATTTCTCTTGGATGGTCAAATCATCGGAAACAATTGTATCTTGATGTTCACACACCTTCCCCTATTCTTAATATACCTCATTAAACACTTCCCATCACTGAGATCCCCCAAATTTTTCATTTTTTCACAAACCCTAGTTTCTTGCCATAACTTGGCAATTTTCTAGGCTAGGCCTGTGTTTTTCCCTTTTGGATCCCTTCCCCTCACTCAATCTCTGCGATTTTACTTTCCCCTACTTCCTAACATCCCCCCCTACTTCCTAAAATTTCCCCAAGAATTTAGAAGCCCCTTATCCCCTTCATTTCACTTCATTTCGACAAAATCCCTTGTTCCACACATCGGGATCGGTTTCACTCAAAAGATGTTTCAGAGCAATAAAGGATGAATTTTGGAAAAATGAGAGAGGTTTTTGTCCAAAACATGCCAAGAAAGAAAAACCTCCTTCAAGTTTTACACAGGTATAATTTTTTTGGATAAATGTCAAAAATACCGTTGCCTCAAGAGGATTGATGCACCTGCTGGGAGTAGTGTTGGGCGATTTGATTTTTGACAGGGTAAATGAACTCCAAATTTCAAAATTCCACTTGGGTTGGAAAGTATACTTCAATATATTTCCAACGAGCTATCATGGAAGCTCAATTTGGATGTCGGGAAGTACTTCAAAATCGGGCTGAAAGGCGCGACCCATATGATTGGGACACTGAGCGGAGAAGAATTTATATTTTTGGATTTGTCATGGTTAGTTATGCATCCTCAGAAATCAACTAATCATTTCATCAAAATCTGGATGGTCAAAGAGCTCAAAAACACCATGAAAACCACCTTGCTGCCACCTTTTGCACCAGCAGGAAGTACCTCTGGGAGAATGAGGTTTTGGAGGGTCAAATGAGCTCCAAATTCATAACTTCCACTTGGGTTGGATAGTCAACATCCAGGGCTTTCCAACGAGCTATCATGAGCTCAATTTTGATGCCGGGAAGTACCTCAAATTTAGGCTGGAAAACGCGCGACCCACTCGGCTCAAGAGCGACCCACTTAAATTTTTCTTGAATTTTCAGCTGCCAGCTCAGATTTTCGCCTAGTATGGACCAGTTTTGCTTATGGATAGAATTTTGGGGTTTTTATGATGTAAATTCATATTTGACATGTAACTTTGGCTTATTTTTATCTCTTCTAGAAGATTCACTCACAAAAAGGGTAAAAATCATGTAATGGATCAGTTTCCACTCTTTTAGAGGCAAGTTGTTAGCTGCCTAGATTGTAGTTCCATGAATAGAATTGGTTGAAACTGATCCCTGAAGAAGGAATTCGACCCCTAGAGGTGGGGAAAGGTGTTAGAGTGATCTATATATTGTAATTTCTCAATCATTTTCAGAGGTTGGAGAGGTTGGACTCTTGGGATACTTTTGATACTATTGTACATACTTTTCATATTTTGGCTAAGGAAAGATCGGGGGTTTTGCGGCACTTGTTGGGATCCTTGTGGTGTTCTGTTCTTGATGGTGTTTCTTCTTTGTTTACTGTAAGTTTCTTCATGTTTAATGTATGCCATCCTTTCATTATGCTTTTGAACTAAATTGAATGAGTGAATAAGGTTGAATCCATTGTTTACAGTGCTTGGCCTTTGAATTCAGTTAGTTCTATATGTTTTCAGCTGTTTGGAGAGGATCCAAGTTCTTATTTGCCCTCTTCAGCTCCTCGTCGGTCTAATCTGTCCATATATCCAATCAAAAGCATCAATACATTCACCTACCTCGCCCCAACTTGAAATATGCAAAGGTCTGACCTTATCCCCGGACCCAAAATTTGTTTTCCCATTTCTCCAGCGAAAACCCAAAAAATCAAAAATCAAACATACCTATCTCTTTACTAGCCTAAAATCAGTTCTTATTGTAAGTCATCTCGCATCCTATTGCTCATTTTCTCGAGATTGACGGAGAGAGCCCTCTCCTGTCCTCGTAGGGCTAGCTACGAGGCAGAGCGTGGTTTGATGTAGCCTTGAGTTTACTTCATTTCAGCCTGAGGTAGATTTGAGCGCTAACATAGTGGCGACCATACTGGGGAAAAACTCAAAACGTTTGCTTGTTATAGACGGAGTCTGAAGTCACGCCAGGTAGCCTTCGAAACGCTGTTGCTATGCATCAGCGAAGTAGATAAACGCTGCTTCAGTGGATCTCCGGTTTAACTTGTAATCGTAACATTTAACTTGTAAATTGCCCCAGTACATGTATCAGGTTCAGATCTGATCGTTGATGGTGAACAACGATTAGACACCGCAAGGCTGAAATCATTCACCTGGTGACTTCATTCACTAAACAATCCAGAAATCGATGCTTCATGGTGACTTCACTGCAGGGAGATCAGTAGCTTTAAGATTTTCAAGATGGACCGAATCACGAGAAGATATGCTCCCATGAGCCGAGATCACATTCCAGGTTTTCCGAATAAGATGCCCAAGGTAGATTGGTCAAGGAATCTGCCTACGTTTAACGATGATGGTAAGAAAGATGCTGCTTTACATTTGGTTAGATTTCACATGCATATTCGCAAGTTGAAGGTGGCTTTTCCTGAAGATTGCTTGATGAAGATATTCCTGGCCACTCTGGAAGGTGAAGCCCAATCTTGGTATGAAAATTTTCCGCTGGCCTGTATTTACTGTTTAAAGGATTTTCATGCCCTGTTCATTGAAAGATATCAAATATCTTATCCATCATTAAATTTAGTTCATGACTGTTGCAAACATGCTTCTACTTTTATTGAAAGCCTTGAGAAATATTATGAAGATGATAATTTTATGGATGATGAGATCATGGAAGCCCTGTATGAAAATCCATTTCAGCAGCATAAAGACGATCATGAAAATTTGCAGCAAGATCAAGATTTTAGTGTGGTGGAAGATGAAGGAATTTTGCATCTTGACAGTGAACAGGAATTATATGAAATGGATCAGCAGTATGAGGAAAGTTTGTATACTCCTTCACTTGAAATCAATGAGGACAATCACTGTTTGAGCAAAAGAAAACAAAAGGTATTATCTCCTCTATCTGAAGATGAGATAGATCAGCTATTGAAAGGTCATGTTCCAGCTCAAGTTAACGCAGATCTGCAGTGTGCACATGGTCAAGAAGGTGATGGTGGAACTTCTTCCTTTTCTGAAATGGATGATAGTCCTGTAAGCAGCTTTATAGATCAGCAGGTTGAAGATGTCTATATGGCTGAAAGTGATGAAAGAGAAAGTGTCATTTCAGATCTGCCCACGGAAGAAGACAGCATGCAAGTAAGTCCAGTTTCAGTTTCAGATTGTGATAATGACCAGCCAGCTATTTCAGATCTACATTCAGATTGTGATGACCAAGCATATCTTGTGCTGAAACCCATCAAGGAGAATTCTGCTGTTGAGATCATCCGGAAAGAAGAAAACAAAGGTATGGATTCAAATTTTTTCAGTTCATTAGAACACGGCCTTCAGAAAGAAGTAATTCAGTCAGTTCATGAACAACGAGATGAAATCTGTGTTCAAGTAAGTGAAACAGTTCCTTTGGATGAATTTATGGTAGATGATAGGAATGTCATGTTTGGGTTTCAAGAATCATCTAAAGTTTCTTTTCTCATGATTGATGGATGCAATGAGGAACATGATAATCTGACTGTCACATCATATGAAGATGACCTACAATACATTCATACTATAGAAGATCAAAACATTCAGGATTTCCATTCAGTTTCTTCTTCATATGTTTCATGTGTTGAAATTTTTTCTCAAGAGGAGAGCTGCTCATCTACCTGTTCAGAATTTTTTCAAGCCCAGGAACATATTATTACTGAAGTACATGATGAAGACAGATCAGAATCAGAAGAAAAAGACACCTTGTTTCTTCAGCAGGAGGTAAATCTTCATGTTTTTCATGATCCATTGGAAAAATTGTTACAGTCAGCAGTAAAGGTGAGTATTGCAGTATTCAGTGATGAAGGAGATCATGGCCAATTATGTTTTTGGATGCCCAGTTATCAGTTTGTATTGTTGACCAGGAGATTTGATCGGGAGAATCAGTCAAGAAGCCATCTTCTTGACTGGTTACATTGGAAAGCCAATTATACATGATTGTACATATTTCATTAATATGCAGGTGGTTGTCATCATGATTCCAAATCTTGATGGACTGCTGCCTTTTTTCAAAAGCTTGGTAAAGTTTTGTTTTAAGTCAGTCATGAGTCATTTTTGTTTGGTCTGTTGAGTCAGTTTTTTTCAAGTTATTTTAGTTTGCCATCGAGTCGGTTTGAGTCAAGTTTTCAGTCAAGTTTTCATTCAATAAATGTGTCAAAGGTTTTGTGTTATCCATTCAAATAATGATTCCATCGCCCAATGGATGGAGGCACTGTCTGCTCTCCCAAAGTTCTACGGTTCTTGGCACCTCCACGGAGCTGGAGCTACCATCCCCATTGGAGCCAATGTTAGAGTCAGCCTTTGCAGCTTTCCTCCAGTGATCAAATATGCTCTTACAAAGTGATTTTAAGATGTCAAGGTCAAATTTTGTCATTTCAATGAGTCTTCAAGCAAAATTTGGTCACTAGGCATTAGGTCTAGGGTTTGCTTTCACTCCTTCCAAAGTTGTCCAAATGTCGGTCCATGTCACCATTCAGCTGAGTGTACCATCATTCAAATGGTTGTCATCATCATGTCAAGTTACATTGAGTCATTTTACACCTCGTTCATGCTTCAGTTGTGCCTAGGTAAGGTCCATTTCCCTCTCCTAGGGTTTTGGAGGTAATTTCTCTTGGATGGTCAAATCATCGAAAAAACTTGTATCCTGATGTTCACACACCTTCCCCTATACTTAATATACCTTATTAAACACTTCCCATCACTGAGATCCCCCAAATTTCTCATTTTTGCACAAACCCTAGTTTCTAGCCACAACTTGGCAATTTTCTAGGCTAGGCCTGTGTTTTGCCCTTTTGGACCCCTTCCCCTCACTCAATCTCTGTGATTCCACTTCCCCCTGCTTCCTAACATCCCTCCCTACTTCCCAAAATTTCCCCAAGAATTTAGAAGCCCCTTATCTCCTTCATTTCGCTTCATTTCGACAAAATCCCTTGTTTCACACATCGGAATAAGTTTCACTCAAAAGATGTTTTAGAGCAATAAAAGATGAATTTTGGACAACTGAGAGAGGTTTTTGTCCACAACATTCCAAGGAAGAAAAACCTCCTTCACGTTTTACACAGGTGTCATGGTTTTAGTGAAATGTCAAAAATACCGTTGCCTCAAGGGAATTGATGCACCTGCTGGAAGTAGTGTTGGGAGATTTGAGGTTTGACAGGGTAAATGAGCTCCAAATTGGGAAATTCCACTTGGGTTGGAAATTATACTTCAATACCTTTCCAACGAGCTATCATAAGCTCAATTTGGGTTCTGGGAAGTACTTCAAAATCGGGCTGAAAGGCGCGCGACCCACTTGGCTCAGGGGCGCGACCCATATGATTGGGACACTTGCTGGAGGAAAACTTTATATTTTTGGATTTTTCATGGAAAGTTATGCATCCTCAGAAATCAACTAAGCATTTCATCAAAATCTGGATGGTCAAAGAGCTCAAAAACACCATGAAAATCACTCTGCCACCTTTTGCACCAGCAGGAAGTACTTTTGGGAGAATGAAGTTTTGGAAGGTCAAATGAGCTCCAAAGTCAGAAATTCCACTTGGGTTGGATATTCAACATCCAGGGCTTTCCAACGAGCTATCATGAGCTCAATTTGGATGCCGGGAAGTACCCCAAAATCAGGTTGAAAGACGTGCGACCCACTTGGTTCAGGGGCACGACCCACTTAAATTTTTGGCTGAATTTTCAACTTCCAGCTCAGATTTTCGCCTAGTATGGACCAGTTTTGTTTGTGGATGGAATTTTTGGGTTTTTATGATGTAAATGTATATTGGGCATGTAACTTTGGCTTATTTTTATCTCTTCTAGAAGATTCACTCACAAAAAAGGTAAAAATCATGTAATGGATCAGTTTCCACTCTTTTAGAGGCAAGTTGTTAGCTGCCTAGATTGTAGTTCCATGAATAGAATTGGTTGAAAATGATCCCTGAAGAGGGAATTCGACCCCTAGAGGTGGGGAAAGGTGTTAGAGTGATCTATATATTGTAATTTCTCAATCATTTTCAGGGGTTGGAGAGGTTGGACTCTTGGGATACTTTTGATACTATTGTACATACTTTTCATATTTTGGCTAAGGAAAGATCAGGGGTTTTGCGGCACTTGTTGGGATCCTTGTGGTGTTCTATTCTTGATGATGTTTCTCATTTGTTTACTGTAAGTTTCTTCATGTTTAATGTATGCCATCCTTTCATTATGCTTCTGAACTAAATTGAATGAGTGATTAAGGTTGAATCCATTGTTTACAGTGCTTAGCCTTTGAATTCAGTTAGTTCTATATGTTTTCAGCTGTTTGGAGAGGATCCAAGTTCTTCTTTGCCCTCTTCAGCTCCTCGTCGGTCTAAACTGTCCATATATCCAATCAAAAGCATCAAGACATTCACCTACCTCGCCCCAACTCGAAATCTGCAAAGGTCTGACCTTATCCCCGGACCCAAAATTTGTTTTCCCATTTTTCCAGCGAAAAAACCAAAAATCAAAAATCAAACATACCCATCTCTTTACTAGCCTAAAATCAGTTCCTATTGTAAGTCATCTCGCATCCTATTGCTCATTTTATCGAGATTGACGGAGAGAGCCCTCTCCTGTCCTCGTAGGGCTAGCTACGAGGCTGAGCGTGGTTTGATGTAGCCTTGAGTTTACTTCATTTCAGCCTGAGGTAGATTTGAGCGCTAACACTTCCCAGGTTAGCGAACTCAGCTCTTCCTTGGCATCAAAAGTGTAATTGCATAAAAGGAATGTCGGTCTAATGCCAATAGGTCTCCTTCGATGAATGCGCAGGAACCTAGTACATAGACTGTTTTTCTCTTCGGTTAGCTACCCAGGGCTTATTTCCCTTTCCAAATATCAATAATTCTTTTCCAAGAAAAATATATAATAAGAAAAATATTTTACTATATTCTAAAAGGTGAAGATGTCGAAATCATGCCACAAATTGAAAGGAAATAAAATATCTTTCCTCAAACCACAAAATATATAAAGAAAACAATAACAGTTATAATAATAAAACTAGATCTATCAATCTATGCATGATATGAGAACCATAAGAATTCAAGGGACTAAAAAAATATTTGACCAAAACAAACCAAAAATTTCAAACTCAACAAAATCCTCTAAACACAAGCAACAAAAAAACCACTAAAATTTTCTAAGATATCAAAGCTAGACATCAACACAATTTCATGTACTTGAATAATCTCATTGTTGCTTAGCATTAGACTTCTTAAATTAGTTATTTATAATTTAATACTAGGACACTATCTATGTGAAAAGAAATAGGTCCCAACTTCATCAAATTTGACTTCATTTCCAATCAAAGATCAAACCCAGCTTCATTTCCAGTACCAATATAAAATCACACATTTTCCAAATATCAATAATTATTTTCCAAGAAAATATAAAACTCAAAACTCAGCAAAATTCCCCAAACACAAGCAACATATAAACCATTAAAATTTTCCAAGATGTCAGATCTAGACATCTAGGTAGTTTCATGTACTTGAATGAGCCCATTGATGCTTTCTGTTAGTCTTGTTAAACTAGTTATTTATCAATTAACACTAGTCAGACACTATCTATGTGAAAAGAAATAGGTCCCAGCCTCATCAAATCCAACTTCATTTCCTGTCACAAATAAGAAACAAACAATGTAAGGATTAAATATGAAAAATCAATCTTAAAATAACACGCATGAAAGGAATATAGTTGCAATGTTACAATGAAAAATACAAAATATAGAACCCATTTTTACTTGAATTTGACATATAGTAATCTTGCATGATCAACGAAATATGTATACCAAAATAAGAGTCCTAGGGTATTTCAATTTCCTAGTTCTCATCTTGGTCATCATTTTCTACATTGTGAATATGATCTTCTCCAAATGTACTGTCATTATGAGCCTCCAAAACATTATGTTCTCTATCAAGTTCATTAGATAAATTTGTTATATTGTTTTCTCCCCTTCTATCACAATCTAATCGACAAAGCGCTAGTGCTCTTTCATATGTAAAATTGTTAATGTCATACTTTGTTACATATATTCTTAAACATGTATCCACATGTTTATCAAGATTGTTCCTCAACTTTGACTTCAAGAATGATAGTGCACTAAACATTCTCTCATCCTCCACTGATCCCAAAATCATGGTTTGACACAAATCTGCTAATTTGAAATATTCTGATATGTTTTCTTACAGGTATTGGCTAGCACTTAAAGTAGTCCATAATATTGTTATAGCACCATTTTCATTATGATTCTCCAAAAAAGGATATTGCTTCCACATTGTTTCAACAAAGCGTCCACCTTGTTGATAGAATTTTGATGAATCTAAAATACCTTGAATCTGTTCTCCATGTATCGAGACTTTCTTGCAAAAGTGCTCTACTAAACATTTTAATTTCTTTTGAAAAACAACTTTTAAATTACTTGGACATTGACAATTGTTCCAATATTGAGGGTATACCACACACTTGGCCTCCAACAATTCATCTCAAGGAAATCGTTCTCTTATCTCTGTTGATAGTGATCTTGTAATTTCTATCAATTTATGTCTCACTGAAATCACAATATTATCAAATTGATCTCTTGACATGGGGCAATCTTTGGTGATTTGTCTCGTCTTACTAATATAATGAAAGGGAACCATCTACCCATGCACTGCAATACATAGTATCCCTTTTTCATCAAACGTCAAAAAAATTTCAGTATTTTCTATATTGATGATCTTAGTCCAACTTGTAAACTCTAGACCAATAAAAGAGTCCGGCATCATATACAAATTACCCAATGCAAGGCATGCTGACTTTCTCGCATTTGTGTATTCAGAAATATACATTGTGCGATTCTGAGACATTTTCGCGAGGACATTCATTTCATGTAGTTTAGGAAGAATTCCAGCCAATGTCAATAATGTCTCTATATCAGTTAGTCGAAAAATAAGATCTTGATCTTTGTCTACATTGTAGCGATTTTCATACATCAACCCTACCAAAGATTTGAACTCACTAAATAGTCTTTGAGTTGGTCCATTTAATCAGATCCATCTTGTATCAACATCTTTCAGTAGTTTTTTTCCATCCGTAACACCATCTGCAAATTGTTGAAACTTTAAATATCATTTGGGGCTAAGAGAAAAGTATGCATTGGTCTCACATACAAGATATTCAACTTTTGAAACTGATGGAAACTTGCTTACTATTTTAAATGCAAGATTCATCCTATGAGCCATACAATGAATACTAAGCATATATGGTGAAGCTGATAGTTGTAGTCTAACACAAAGACCATTCCTTTGTCCTTGCATTACCGATGCTCCATCTTCTCCAACACATACCAACTTTTTTGCAATCATTAAATGATCCATACCACTTTCCTTCAAAGTATTAAGAACAAGTTCATAAATATTTTCAGTTGTAGAAGTCTCTCTCATATTTTTAATCCCAAGTAGATAGGAATGCCTAATATGGTCATTAACCATATAAATTCTCATGCAGATCCATGAAGTATTATCTATAGTCGTAACCTCATCCAAAGACAATGCAAAAAACCTAGCATTTGCAATCTCCTGTTTTAAATCATCATTTTCTACTTGAGCTAGATATCTTTCCCATTCCTAACCACTAGTTACGGACCAATGAGAAGATGGAAAGTTTGGCACGTGAAGAAAAGATAGAAATTTCATGTGATCTAGATAATCTGTCATAGGACGACCTTTACATAAGATGTGAAATACAATGCTCAATTTTATCGTCTTGGATAAAAAACTTATTTCCATCATCTTTTCAAATTGAGATATGATGGTTCCTCCACTTACCTCAAGTTTCCTCTTACTTATTAAATATTTTTTTGTATTATTCTACACATTGGATATGTCGACATTCCTCAAAATATTTCCATCTGAAAATAGATTTCGCTTTACCATTTACAATTTTCTTTTCATACACCTTTCCTGCATGCTTTTGTACTCTATCTAGCTTCATCTGAAATTTCACTATCTTGAAACTTTTCCAACTACACACAATACATATTACTTCTCGTAAATCCTTATTCACATTTTTAGGAGGTATTTCTTCAATAAATGGAAAACTTGAGACTCAATCATCTTGGAATTATCTCCCTATGGTCCACTGGCCTTTTTACCTTTTCCGTGAATGGTTTGTGTCATCTTCCAAGGAAAATTATTTAACGTTTTCATCTCTAATTTCTGTTGAAACTACATTTATCTCACCCTGATCACTTGAGGAACCTATTCTCTCATCCATTATATGGATATTAGATTCATTTTCACAAGAGTTAACATCTCTCTCAATAACATATTGTTAAAAGGAGCTTGAAGAATGAAGAGAATGTGTATTCTTGGATTGAGGCTTTTTAAAGTATGATAATACATCCATTTGCCTTGATAGTTTCTTCCCAGGATTAAATTTTGACATCTCACTGAATATTCCAGAAGTAAAATTTCAAATCTATCTAGAAACCGCATCAATAGTTTCCAAGAGTTGAGAATTACTAGATTTGTAAGTAGCTTTCAAAGTAAAATAAGTGTAATGTTCACAAAAACCATTAAGAAATTTTTTATTAAAATGTTCTGCAAAGGCCCAAGGCCAAAAGCAAAAATAAATCATTATACAAAAAACAATAACATCATGATTCATCATCTATAAAACAAAGAACATAATTCAAATGTAAAATATATAACAATTTCCACTAAATTAATTCATATCTTCAAATCACATAATGAACACTTGAAAGATTTAAACAAAACAAAAAAGTATTAGAATAACTTTAATCATCCTTTGCAAAACACCTCTCCCTTAAGTTGTAAAGGAATGGTTATAAGAAGTTGAAACATATCCTCTATCATTTTCCATGATAAAATGAGGAGGAAGGCAACTAGTTAGTTACTAGTGATTCGTTTACTTATCTTTCCCTTGATGAATTGGTTATAATAAGTTGAAACATATCCTCTATCATTTTCCATGATAAAAGTGAGGAGGAAGGAAACTTTTCAGTTACTAGTGACACTTATACCCTCCATAGAGAAGACGGAGGACTTGGGATAATTAATAGCCATGCGCCAATGTTGGTTTTACTGAATAAATGGCTTGCAAGGACAAATGAAGGAGAATATCCTTATGAGGTAGTTTTCAAGCATGGGCTAGAAACAACTTTACATATACACAACATCCAAGTCCCTAATTATTTATGATTTAATCATAGGTGAAAATTCCTTTAATTTCCCTAGATGAACAATTCTCAAAAAAATTTGGAATCATTGCAAGTAATATTTGATGAGCTTGACGAGGAGCTAAGGATTTTTAAGAGTTTTCTTAGACAAAGACACCAAGCAGGCCACATTTCTAGGTGTGCAAGACAAAAACTATCAAATAAAGGCTTCAGGTGTGAAACAATTTACATTCAAGCTTGAAAAACCATAGGTCAATTAATCACTTCTAAATTCCTAATGCCTCTCAATTGTATAATGAATATTGATGTTGTAGATAAATTTCTTTTATCTACAACATCAATCATTATGACATAATAGAGTGGGAACATCATTCTACAAAAGCCAACATGGTTAGGATTTAAAATCTTCTATTGCAAAGCAACCGGGGGCCTCTTTTCTAATGCCTCAACAATAGTGTATTATATGTGTATTTTATCTACTATTGTACTTTATCCAACTTAACTTGTGACTTTTAAGGGTGACTTGGTCTAAATTGATCACTCATCTAAAAATGTATTTTATAATCATATACCTAAGAAACTTGATCAAAGATTATTATGTTCCACTAATTTCATACTACTATGTATCTAAGTACAATCTTTATTGGGAAGCATGTGTACAATTCAACAATCTCCTCTAATGTTTTTCATGCTTCCTCCCTTGTTATCAGACTTGTATCTGAGTATTTTTCATTGTTGTCATAGTGTTCATATCAATTGGTATCAAATCCTAAATGATAGGGATTTTTCATAATTCCCAGTGGTTCAGGTAATTTATATGCACATCCACACTTTCTTTGCATGTTTTTTAAATACAATTTTGTGCATTATTCTTCAAGTTTCCCATAATCATGATCTATGTTTATTGACATCTCTTTGTACCACAAGTATACCAAAAGTATACCAACAGTCGTGAGGAATATATATATATATATATATATATATATAATCATAATCCCCATCACTCACCAAGATTACTTGGAATAACTAGGAAGATACCAAAAAAAACTATCAAGTATTTGAATTTTGGATTTTGGGCATTCCCTTTGGTATTCATATCTTTAACTTAAACAATAATGGTGGATGTTGAATAGATTTCATAGTGACCTTCATAATTGGATGTATAGGAATCTACCAGTAGGCAATAAGATAACTATATTCAAGGGAATTTCACTTACTTGTATGGGAGAATTTGGCATTGTTAATATCGTGTCCATATCAAGAAGAATGCCCATTTGCCGCATTTATATATGTTCTTGTAGCCAATGATGCTCTTGGATCTACAATCTAGTTTTGTATCTTAGATCTATTGGATTAGATATGCTTCTACTTTTATCTAAGTGGCCATTCTGTTCCAACATTGTATCAACACTAATGTACTTAACAATTCCATTGACGTATTTGTGGTCATTTTTTGCACATTAATAAACTTATCTTATTCCATTATCTTATCTGGCAAACTTCTACACATTTGACAATACCCTCTTCTACTTGCATACTTGCTCCTTTGCTTGCTTGCTTGCATTTGTGTATTTCACATTGTTGTTACTGAGTTCATATTAGATAGGAATGCCCACTCACCACATTTTTATTTGTTCTACTTCTTACACGCAAGACAAATATTTAGACATTGCACAGCTACATGGAAAAGCAAAGGTATCTTTCTTCCTAGATAAACAATTACTGAATTTCTGCTTTGTTGATGACTTAAATACATTGGAATTTTACTTGGAAATCAGTAACCAATAGATTGCACTCTGCAATGTCTAGAAATTTCAATTAAATGTTCCAATCAACACTTAATACATGATATTTGCACCCTTCGAAGATATATGGGTGGACTTGTTTTAAGTGATATCTCTACTAAAAGGACAATTTTGATAACTTCAAAACTTGTATGAATAATCAAAGCAGAAGCTTCAAAATTGGATGTACAAGGATCTACTCAATAGGATTACTATCTTAGATACCATGGTTTGCAACAAGCTAGAATATATCCTCCCTCAATTTATGTGGGGCAAAGAAAGGAGGAAAGAAAGGCTTCAATTGCTTGCTTAAAAGTTGGGATACTTTCACCCACAATAGTGATAAGAGAGGACATTGGATGACTGATGTACTCAAGGAATAGATTTAGAAAGTACATGGATTGTAAGGATGATAAAATAAGAATCCACCAAGTCTTTATCCAGGATATTGACCAGATATTGAACATTAGAGTTCAGAGCTAAGGCTGGGATGCTGCCTTTCTAGAATATGTAGACAGTAGGATGTGGGGGATAACATATGATCTTATTCCACTATTGTACTTCGTGTGATTCTTATATTAATGAGTTAATATAGCACACATTTTCAACCAAAAAAAAGACTTCAAATGAGACATGAAATTAATTTATTTCCATGTTTAGAGGTTAGGTCATTAATATGTTTAATCTTACATATATATTTAAGGATGCAAGTTGTGAATACATGGGCCCATGTGATGGCCATAGATTATTTATGAGCCTCATTGATCAGATCTCTTCCTCCCAAAATTTTGCACCAAGCCTCTCTTAAGGTCACCTCCTTTGATTGCAAGTTGAGAATATTCAAGTCATAATCACCTAACCATTCTTTCTTGTCGCAACTCACTGCACTAAGTTTCTATCACCTCTACCTTGAATAGCATATAGAGCATTTCTATCTATTAGAAAGAAATTCTTCTATCCCCTTTCAAAATAAAAATGTGCAATGTGAAAGCCCTCCACCCCTCACAATGCAGTGAGAACCCTCCTAGGCAAAGTGACTTACCATTTTCTGCCTACTTCAGTGAATTGCTCAATATCCTCTCATAGACAACCCCTCTGGAAGAAAAATATGCTAACATAGGGAACATAGCACATCTCTAGTAGACATTAAGTCAATATTGAAGAAAACGACACTATCCTTTGGCCTCCCCCTCTATCTCAGCACACTGTATAGTATTAAGGCACAATGAGGCCTCCTATCAATCACTGTGAAGTAAAACTACAGTAGCATAAGGCACATATCACATTCCTAGTGGAAATTCAACAATTGTGGAGATAAATTAAACACATGGTGCAGTAACAATGCTTAGTATTGCTCCCATTTTTTACTCTGATCCATCTCTATGCCTAATCCTTATCATGCCTTCCCTTCCCATCATATAGCATAGTTTTAGTGATCAATGTGGCCATATCTTGCTCACTTTTTATTCCACCTGCATTTTCACTATCCTCTCCTCCCTTTAGCCAAGCACCAAAGATATTTTTACATCACAAATAAGACAAACACAAACAACACTTTCTTCACTTTGTAAGCTTGTATGAATAATCAAAGCAGAAGCTTCAAAATTGGATGTACAAGGATCTACTCAATATGATTACTATCTTACATACAATGGTTTGCAACAAGCTGGAATATATCCTCCCTCAATTTATGTGGGGCAAAGAAAAGAGGAAAGAAAGGCTTCAATTTCTTGCTTAAAAGTTGGGATAATTGCACCCTCAATAGTGATAAGAGAGGACACTAGATGACTGATATACTCAAGGAACAATTTTAGAAAGTACATGGATTGTAAGGATGATAAAATAAGAATCCACCAAGTCTTTATCCAGGATATTGACCAGATATTGAACATTAGAGTTCAGTGCTAAGGCTGGGATGCTGCCTTTCTAGAATATGTAGATAGTAGGATGTGGGGGATAACGTATGATATTATTCCACCATTGTACTTCATGTGATTCTTATATTAATGAGTTAATATAGCACACATTTTCAACCAAAAAAAAGACTTCAAATGAGACATGAAATTAATTTATTTCCATGTTTATAGGTTAGGTCATTAATATGTTTAATCTTACATCTATATTTAAGGATGAAAGTTGTGAATACATGGGCCCATGTGATTACCATAGATTATTCATGAGGCTCATTGATCAGATCTCTTCCTCCCATAATTTTTCACTAAGCCTCTCTTAAGGTCACCTCATTTGATTGCAAGTTGAGAACCTTCAAGGCATAGTCACCTAACCATTCTTTCTTGTAGTAACTCATTGCACTAATTTTCTATTACCTCTACCTTGCATAGCATATAGAGCATTGCTGGATGATAGAAATAACTTCTTCTACTCCCTATCAAAATAAAAATGTGCAATGTGAAAGCCCTCCACCCCTCACAATGTAGTGAGAACCCTCATAGGCAAAGTGACTTACCATTTGATACCTACTTTAGTGAATTGCACAATATCCTCTCATAGACAGCCCCTCTAAAAGAAAACTACACTAACATAGGGCACATAGCACATCTCTATTAGATAGTGGGAAATTATTGAAGAAAACTACAATAGCCTCTGGCTTCCCCCTCTATCTCGGTGCACTGCATAGTCTTAAGGCACAATGAGGCCTCATATCAATCATTGTTAAGTAAAACTACATTAGCATCAGGCTTAGATCACATTCCTAGTGGAAATTCAACAATTTTTGAGCTAAATTCAACACATGGTGTAATAGTGCTCATTCTTGCTCCCATTGTTGACTCTGATCCATCTCTACACCCAATCCTTATCATGCCTTCCCTTCTCAGCATATAGCATTGTTTTAGTGATCAATGTGGTCATATCTTGCTCACTTTTGAGCCCATCTGCACTGTCACTATCCTCTCCTTCCTTTAGCCAAGCGCCAGAGATATTTTTACATCACGAATAAAAAAAATACAAACAACACATTCTTCACTCTGTAAGCTTGTATGAATGATCAAAGCCGAAGCTTCAAAATTGGATGTACAAGGATCTACTCTGTTAGTCATCCATAATTTTGGCTTTATCCAAAGATGACTAAATGTAACAAACCCAGATTTCTAGAACAAAATTGCAAGAACATGATGAGTTCTAGAAATCTCACTACCTTCATCATTTCAAGTCCATTAGTCCACTAAAATCTTCATCTATTTTCCTAAAAAGATTATCTTGTTGTTCCTTAAGCAGTGTTGTTCCTTAGACAGTGTTGTTCCCTTAAGTGTTGTTCCTGTTCCTTATTCAGATACCTTGAGAAACACTACTGAACAAAAAGAGACTATATGTAGGCCATTTTTCATCATTTACTAAGCCTATTTTCACTCATTTTTGCCCCTTTTTGTCCTTCATTTTCCTCTGAACGCCTTCAAAATCCCTTTTTTAACTCATAAAAAATCCTTGTTATGGTTTAAAAACAACCTTTTCACCTATCAGAGCTTCCAATTTGGCCTAAAAAACCCATTTTCGGGCCTTAAAAACAATCTTTTTATAAATAAAAGTATAAGCCCTGAGGGCTTAAAAACCTCTGACCCCTTTCCTCCATATGTCCGAGCACCCACGGTTAGGCGCTAGCCCCATCGCATCGGGCATTCCCATCGCAGCGACGCTTTTATATCGCATCAGCGATACCACATGGATCGTTACATCGCTTCCCCTTCCGCCGATGCGATTAGCCTTTCTGTCCCCGACCCTTGCTCACATACCTCGCCATACAACCATACTCCAGGGCGTATCTCAAACCCCCATCACATCGCACAATCAGAATTCTGCTCTTTTCCTTTTGCCTTTCTCCGCGGCGATATGCCGATGCGATAAGCCCCTCCTTCCATCGGCCCCTGGTCACCTTATCCCTCCATGTGACCATACTCCATGCCCTATCCTAAGCCCTCATCGCATCGGCATTATCTCGTTTCCTTTCCCATTCCTTTGTTCCCCGCCGATGCAATAAGCCCCTTTCCTTTCACTCCCAACATCAAATCCCCTCTCGACACTTGGAGTCCACTATTGTTCTCCACCCGTGCACCTTTCCATTTTTGCGCTTTCCCATAGTTGTTGGATCTTCCCCCTAAGATCCAAAGGCCTATGATCACTTTCACGTGATTTCGCCATCCGAGGTTTAACCTCCCAAAGTCACGCAAGACCATTGGTATTGAAAAAGCCACGTGGCATATGTTGATTGAATCGCGTTCGTTTCTTAGAAAACCACTTACCACCGTTTACGAACGCGAAAACCATTCACGGTTTTCACCATACCACCTTCCCCATTTCGTGCTGAAATACGAATTCTTATCCATTTTCTTCACTTTTTTCTCCTCCGCGTGTATATTCCGCTCCTCTGCATAAGCTTCTTTCACCCCTCCACCATAAAAACACCTCTTCTGCCTGCACGTCATACTCTTTCACCTCCGCTAGCCTTCGAAGCAGTTTTACCAACCACGCAGGGTTTTATAACATGTTTTATGGTTCTGTGCAGGTGCTATGATGATTTTTTTTTTTTAAAGGACAAAATCCCCCCTATAGTCCATAAAGGGACAGTGGCTGAGGGTGACGATCCTCAGAGCCCGATCAAAAGAAAAGGGGGTTGAATTTCATTCTTTAAACAGTGTTTCATCGAGCATTGATTTCACGGCTAAAAAAACCCTCCCACACGGATCATCTGTGAGCAAATCAAGTTAATGAACATCTGCAAAGAGTATCAGGATTTAAACATGAAGGATTAAAGCGCAAAGTGCAAGGATTAAAGGCTTAATCCTGTTGTTTTAAAAGTTAAAACACAGTTTAAAGATTGATACAAAAGATTAAGAGGAATTCGATCAAATACTCAAGGATAAAGGGTTAATACATAAAGATTGAACATAAAAAGGCATAACCCGAAAAGAAGACCTAAAACGAAAGAAAATGGATTAAATTTAAATCCAAGTCAGCGGGAAAAGTTTAAAGCAACGAAGACAGATTTTGAAGATAAAGGGATTAAATACATAAAGCTTAAAGATTAAATGAGCCTAACCCTGTGGATACAATCAGAAAAATAAAAAATTGAAGACCGAAGAAGGCAAGATAGGCCTAAAAAGCCTCGAATGCATCAAAAGAAGTAGTTATTCACTTAATAAATAAAAAATGACACCTTTCACTTACTTTATACCTCAAAGCGCAAATTGGCAATTATTACACAAAAAGGTATTTTACAAACTGTCAAACAGTTATTGTAAAAGACATAAAAGAGCCTCAAAGTCAATATTTTCAGCTATTTTTTCCTCAGGAAGTAAAGACAGAGTTAATACACAGAGAAGTAGTTGAGAAACATTCCTACCTTATGCCTTGCATGGATTTTAAGGATAGGAATGCATTTACTATGTCATTTATAACATTTTGAACTCTAGATGGTTCCACCTCCTCATTTACAGTATAAATACTGTGTTGGACCTCATTGTAGGGGGGCATTTGATAACTCTTCGAAGTAATACATAGTTCTGCTGAGATTGAAAAGAAATTGATGTACTCGAACCTGTGGATGTTTTGACTTGTTTGTGGATGAAGGAAGCTCTGCCATTGGATCCCTGAGCTTGGCTGTTGGTGAAGTATTCTAAACTGTTTAATGTTTTCTTGTTTTTATTCTGTCTCCATCATCTCTTACTTACAGTAGAGTAAAAGTTTTAGGCTAAGAAATGTCTCCTGGAAGCACCTTAGACCTGTTTACTCTTCACTGTCTTTATGTTTTCATCTGTTGAATGTTTGATTGAGTAAGTTTAACTACTTCTTCAACCTTAAAGCTTGTTTATTTCAGAAGTAATTCAATACAGTTGGCCTCAAGATGATTTATGGTTTTCCCTGCTTCTTGTTGACACTTTAAAAACTATTTCTGAAGTCTCCTTTCAAAGTACCATTGTCCAAAGTTTTCCAAAGAGGTCTGTTTTGATCATACCCTTTGTACCTACTCAAATAATTGTTTTGAATGCCTTTATAATTGCAATCCTAGATGTTTAGGAGTGACCTCTTCTATGAATGTAGTTATTTGTGAATCTTAAATGTTTTCTTATCCTTGAGAGTGAAATATTTGATGAAATAGAGCGTTCCTCAACTCTTAGATTTCATTTTGAAAGTTTGTCTTGAAATTATTATTTACTGAAGTATAGTTTCTAGAATTCATGGTCAGCCCTTTCTATCAATTATTTCGTCATGTTCAAATGATTCTTTAAGTCCCTTTGTTGAAGAGTACATATAATTAAGGATTCTTAACTGCCCTTAGTTCTACTTTTCATTCTAAAACTTTGATGTTCATTTCACTTCACCTGAAAAACTTTGTAGATCCAACAGCCAAGTTAGATTTTCCCTTTGATACCCCTAATTCATCTACAAACTTGTTACAAACTTCTACTTGACTCCATTTCCCAATGACTTAGAAATTTCCCTTTTCTATCTATGCTCCCTAGATCATCATGTCCCACAAAAAAATATAACAAACTCAAGCTTAATAACTAGCCTAAAATAAACCCTTTACAAGCAAACAAGTCATATCTTTGCAAATATATTGAGAGATCCCTCTCTGAGACTAGGAGGGCTAGATCCTAGAGCTCTAAAGACTGGTTTACATGTTACCTTGTCATTTGGTTTACCAATCGGCCAAATCACAGGATCCCAACATTTTGTCGATCACGGTGGGACTTCTGAGTATATAGTCACATAAACACCTCTGAAAACTCATTATACCCTCAGTAAATCAAAGAATATCCAGTGAATCTGCCACCTCATCGCCACACTAACATTCTGGCGATCACGGTGGGACACTGCGTTCATAGTTTCCTAGCAAGCTCTTATAGACTCATTAGTCTTTCAAACAACCATAGAAACTCATAAAACCCCAAAAAAATTTCAAATTGGTTTTCAAATAAACCATTGGTGGTGGACCAAAAACATTTTACCTCCAGAAAGCTAAAAATTTCCACCTAGCGAGTCCACTAGCCCCAGTAGGCCTATTACCTCATTAGATCTCTAGATTTCCTTAGGATTGTGTTAAACCAGCCTTGAGGAAGTTTAGAAGCCTAGTTATCCTATTATAGAAATCACTGTGGGAGGAAAAATTTTCAAAAACAGTCCTAAAAAACCTTTTCCTCTCTAAATTTTAAAAAACTAAAATCTGGCTTCACATAGGATCAACACTAGATCCCATCTAGATCCTAATCCCCCTACCATAGTTGACAATCCGGAGAGGATTTTTTCGCAAACTTCTAGACCTGGAAAACCAACTACTAATAAGACCATTCCAAGAACAATATCTGTCCCTGAAAACCTCACAGTCTTGAAAGATCCTCACTTTGACTTACCTCACATAAAGAACCTCTTTAGAAATAAGTCTCAAAGTGATTTAAACCAAGCTAATTTTGAAACCATAGATTTTCAATAGACCTTTAGCAGAGAAGCCTCACCTTCTTATCCACCTTATTCTTAGCTTCACCATCATTTCATCTCCTTCCACAACAAATCTGCTCATCATCAGTTTGTTGGCCCAAGTGTTTCTTCCACTCTTATCCACACATCCATTGTTCAAAACACTCCATTTTATCCCACTTTCCCTCTTGTTAATCCACCTCTTGTAAATCTCCCATTATTTCCAATCATGGCAGCATGGTATGCTCCACTAGTGTTACCACAGCCTATGGCTCCTTTACCAAATGATTACCAATCCGAAATTCCCCATTTCACTACAAATGAACCTACTACTGCCCAGCAGCATGTAGATAAAATGAATGATGTCTTTGATTACATGGAAATATAAGAAGAGACCATTAAGATGAGATTTTTTTCTCAAAGTTTAGGAGGAGAAGTCAAGAAATGGTTTAAAAACTTAGCTCCTCACAGCATAAATGATCTCCCTTCTCTATATCAAACATTCATAAACAAATGGGAAATTAGAAAGAACCCTCTCCAAATACTTTCAGACTATACTAACCTCAAAAGGAATACTGGGGAAAGTGTCCATGATTATTTCACTAGATTCAATAGTGTGTATAATGCACTTCCTCCAGACATGAAACCTCCACTAGGCTTAGCCTTGGCTAAATTCCCAGAAGGTTTTGACCCTAAAATGGCCTACCAGATTAGGGAAAGAGACCCCTCAACTGTAGAAGATATGCAGAGGGGAGCCATGAGTGTGGAGGAAAATCTGATTGAAAAAAGAGCTAGGTTGAGAGCAGAGAAAAGAGTTACATACAAGGATGATACAATGCCATCAACTTCAGCATCAGATACTAAAATTGATAACTTAGTGAAGGTAATGGAGAGGATGCTTGAAAAGATAAATCTGAATGATAGAGTGCCTCCTAGAGAAAACCAAAACAGAAATAGAAACCAAAATCTTAGAATAGACCCTAATCAAGATAAGAAAAGAGATAATGACCAACAGATTAGGCCTCCCTTTCAACAAAACTATGTTCATCAAGAAGAAGAAAGGGAAGTTGAAAGGTTGGAAGAAAATCATGTAAACTTGATAGGATCTGACAGTGAGAAAGATGTTTTTCTCACTGAAGAAGAACAAGGATTCTTCTCTTCAGAACTAAATGAATACAATAATGAGGATTCTGAAGATTACAAATTGGGGTTTGAAAATTCTATCATGGAGGTACACAAACAATACAATCTTAGAAGCAAAGGTAGCCCAGAGAGTTCCAGTGACAAAAACACTAGTACCGCTGTCAAGAAAACCTCAAAAAATCAGCCTAAAAAAATAGCAACTAACACCAACACTTTAACCAAGAATAAGGACAAAAACATTCAGCAAAGTGTTGAACAAAGCTGCCCTGGTACTTCTACTAGTGGCCCTAAAAAATCTGTCCCAAATAACAGTTCAAATAAAAATCAGCAAATCAGAATTGCTGAAAGAAATGTAAATGACAAAACAGATATAAATATGTCAAAAACAATAGTTGCTTTCAGCCTTGAAGGGGAAATTTCCAAGATTAAAATAACCATACCCTTAGCTGAACTAGTAACTCAAGATGTATATAAAAAACAAGTTTTGAAAGCTTTCAATATGGGTAGTGACACTGATACTTTAAACTTGGCGGATGAAAAATCAGAATTATTGTTTGGTCCTGAAGTTGAAGGGAAATACCAAGAAGGCACTGTCCCTCCCTTCTATGTCAGCTTGAATATGCATGAGAAAATCTTGCACAATGCCATGCTAGACTCAGGTTCTTCTCACAATCTTATGCCCAAAGCAGTAATGGAAACCTTAGGCTTAGAAATTACTAAACCATACAAAGACCTGTATTCTTTTGATTCTCGCAGGGTCAAATGCTTAGGCTTAATTAAATATTTTTGTGTTAACTTATCTCAAATTCTTGCTAAGAGTCTAGTAATGGACATAGTGGTAGCTGACATCCCCCCTAAGTATGGCATGCTTTTATCTAGATCATGGGGAGCCAAAATTCAGGGGAGCCTTCAAATGGACATGTCTTATGCCACCATCCCAGTGTTTAACCAAACTAGAAGACTATACAGGGAATCCCACATGAAATACATGGTGAGAAACATAGATAGACCAAACAATTCCCCTATCTACTCCATCCATTCAGATTTGGATTCCTTTATCTTATATAATGAAGATGAAATCAGCCAATAAGAAAAGGAAAACAAGGGAGAATTTAGTCTACCAGAACAATCAAATCTGCCATCAATTCAAGAAAATAACAGTCCAGATTTCAGCAGCCTTGAACAACACAAATAAAATGAAAAAGAAATTGAAATACCTTGGAAATTAAACTTTGATGGCTCTTGTAGTAAACTAAGTGCAGGGGCTGGTGTATGGATACAAAACACAAACAAAGGATTCTCCTACAAATTGGATTTTCCATGCACAAACAATATTGTTGAGTATGAAGCCCTCCCTATTGGCCTACACTTACTCAAAGATTTAAGAGCCAAAATAATATCAGTCCAAGGGGATTCTGAACTAATTATCAGGCAGATAAAAGGGGAGTATTCAACCAAAACCCAAAACTCAGAGAATATAGGAACGTTGCCCTTGACCTCCTGAAAACCTTTGAAAAATATGAACTCATTTTCATCCCAAGAGCTCAAAATCATCTAGCAAATGAAATTTCCTTTGTTGCTAGTAATTGTCAAATACCAGAGACCAATGAAAAATTTGATGTAAAGGTAAAAAAACAGACCTGCAATACCAGATAATGAAGATTATTGGAAAGTATTTGAAGGAGACAAACACATAGATGATTTTCTGCAATCAAAGAATGACTTTGCCATGCCAACACATGTTTTAAGCCATAAGGAAGACTGTTTTAATGAATAACAAAACCCTGAAACAACGCTGTCCTTTTCTGCTGATATAAACCATTTTGAACATCCATTTGGAGAAAAAATAGTTGACAGTATGATGAAAAGAGATCTTGGGGTATTTCCAAAATCCCCTTTCATGTAGAAATTTTGAACCTTGACCTGTGGGTTATGACCCACTAAGTCTTGTCGGAAGCATTCTAGGCTTTAAGCCTTTTATATTATAACCGTGGATCTACATTAAAATCAAGCCATCCCTTTATCGGAGCCTAAATAACCATCGCAAGCATTACAATATATATGTGTTAAGTCTTAAAAACCCGCGGCCACACATAATACAAATACACGGGAAACTATGTAAATTACGCTCCAGTCCACATATATGGAATTCAAAAATAATACGGTCGCCTCTATAAATATCGGTGGGTACGCAGCTCCGCTCCAACTCCAACCTCTGACTACCCGATCCTCCGATCGCCGATTAGATCTGAACCATTGATCCGGATTCGCGATCCGACGGTTCACGATCCATCGCGTATCACCCATCGGCATTCCATTACACCATCCGCTAGCCCTTCAACTCTCCGATTGCGATTTGCGATTACATCTTGACCGTCGGTCAGGCTCGTGATCCGACGGTTAGGATTAAATCGCGTGATCACTATCGCTATGGTTCAATGACCGGTTCCGATTTCACTTAAAGGTTTACTGCTGATGCGATATAGCTTACTCCGCTCCTCTGCGATTGCATCTGCTCCGTTGATCACAAAGATCCAACGGATCCTGTGCATCAACACTTTATCCCTTCATTCGCTATCGATGGAATAATTCCCTTTGCTGGTTTCTTTCTGCCACACTCTGTCTTCAACAGAACACTCATATATAACAGTTAAACGATATTTTAGATCACCATCGATCCTTTAAGTGATCGATGGTCGATCAACAAGCTCGCAACATAGGATTTAACTCATTTATAAAATACACACATAGGCGTACATAATTTGACACTGGAACATGCTTTTATATATTATACAGAACAGTTACATTCTAAGGCATTTTAGCCTTAGAAACAAACTCGCTTTCGGTTACATTCCGCTCACTCAGTTTCCTCACAAATGTCTTTCTATAACTCTATATTACCATCTCTATCTCTGTCTCATTACATACATATAAGAAGTGTTAGATCGGAAGGATCCGATCAGATCCTCTCCTTTTTTTTCTCCAACAAAAGCCCTCCATAATGCATGCATGGCAGATAACAATAGTAAGTCTCCTCGAGAGACATATCCATGTTTTCCACTTAAAATCTGTTTTAAAGTATATTTTCCCTATTTTTCTCCCTTCGTTCAGCTCCGCTGGTCCATGTCATCCTCGCTCCGCTTTGGATTCCTCTTTGATTAAGGGGGGGTTAGACGCTCCTGCATCAGACTCCCGAGGTACAAAAATTTATGACCTCCTGGT
The DNA here is from genome assembly GCA_034641835.2 of Pinus albicaulis. Classification (NCBI taxonomy): domain Eukaryota; kingdom Viridiplantae; phylum Streptophyta; class Pinopsida; order Pinales; family Pinaceae; genus Pinus; species Pinus albicaulis. Next base: position 942,685,682 of record CM076570.1, read on the forward strand.
CATATGCTTCTCCTTGTCCTTATCAATTCTACCCACTGCATTTCTTCAGTGGAACTGCCTTCATGATCTTCTGTGAGCTACAACCAACCTCTGCAGTAATAGTCTTTCTCTGTTACATGATACCACACCAAGCCCTCCTCACTCAATCTTTTGGCATTCTTCTGGTTCTCTTCTCTGGAACCAATTGAGCACACCTTGCTCTAGGTTGCTGCAAATCTTCTCACCTTTCGCTGCCGCCATCTGCACGACAGTAAGACCAAAACTCTCTAGCTCTAACACAACTGTACCTCTTTCCCCTTCTTCTTGCATTCTTCTTCCTTCTCACAGGAAATCCTTTCCCTGCTTTGATACCACTTGATGAAAAGAGATCTTGGGGTATTTCCAAAATCCCCTTTCATGTAGAAATTTCGAACCTTGACCTGTGGGTTATGGCCCACTAAGTCTTGTCAGAAGCGTTCTAGGCTTTAAGCATTTTAAATTATAACCGTGGATCTACATTAAAATCAAGCCATCCCTTTATCGGAGCCTAAATAACCATCGCAAGCATTACAATATATATGTGTTAAGTCTTAAAAACCCGCGGCCACACATAATACAAATACACGGGAAACTATGTAAATTTTGCTCAAGTCCACATATATGGAATTCAAAAATAATACGGCCGCCTCTATAAATATCGGCGGGTCCGCAGCTCCACTCCAACTCCGACCTCTGACTACCCGATCCTCCGATTGCTGATTAGATTTGAACCGTTGATCCGGATTCGCGATCTGACGGTTCACGATCCATCGCGTATCGCCCATCGGCATTCCATTACACCATCCGCTAGCCCTCCAACTCTCCGATTGTGATTTGCAATTACATCTTTACCATTGGTCAAGCTCGTGATCCGATGGTTAGGATTAAACCGTGTGATCGCTATCGCTATGGTTCAATGAACGATTCCAATTTCACTTAAAGTTTTACCGTTGATGCAATATAGCTTACTCCGCTCCTCTGCGATTGCATCTGCTCCGTTGATCACAAAGATCTAATGGATCTTGTGCATCAACACTTTATCCCTTCATTCGCTATCGATGGAATTATGCCCTTCGCTGGTTTCTTTCTGCCACACTCTGTCTTCAACAGAACACTCATATATAACAGTTAAACGATATTTTAGATCGCCATCGATCCTTTAAGTGATCGATGGTCGATCAACAAGCTCGCAACATAGGATTTAACTCATTTATAAAATACACACACAGGCATACACAATGTGACACTGGAACATGCTTTTATATATTATACAAAATAGTTACATTCTAAGGCATTTCAGCCTTAGAAACAAACTCGCTTTCGGTTACATTTCGCTCACTCAGTTTCCTCACAAATGTCTATCTATCACTCTATATTACCATCTCTATCTCTGTCTCATTACATATATATAATAAGTGTTAGATCGGAAGGATCCGATCAGATCCTCTCCTTGTTTTTCTCCAACAATTGCCCTCCATAATGCATGCATGGCAGATAACAATAGTAAGTCTCCTCGAGAGACATATCCATATTTTCCACTTTAAATCTGTTTTATAGCAGATTTTCCCTATTTTTCTCCCTTCGTTCAGCTCCACTGTTCCACGTCCTCCTCACTCTGCTTTGGATTCCTCTTTGATTAAGAGGGGGTTAGATTCTCCTGCATCACAGTACGAACCAAAAAGACCTGGAAATTTTACATTGTAAATATGACACAATTCCAAAAGGTCTTATACCATTAGAATAGCTTTTTGATTTCAATGATGTAGCCAAAGAACCAAGAATGGAGCCTATAGAAATAGACATAGAAGAACATAATATAGGCAGCCCAGCAGAACCCAAAATGATCAAGCTATCTAGCACTTTACCAGCCCATATTCGACAGCAATACATAGACCTATTCAAAGAATTTAAAGATGTATTTGCATGGGGATACAAATATTTAAAATCATATGATACTAGCATCATTCAACACAAAATTCCTCTTAAATAAAATCAGAAAATTTTCAAACAAAAACTCAGGAGGATAAACCCTGTTTTATTTCCCTTAGTTGAGAAAGAGATTAAGAAGATGTATGAGGCTGGGATCATAGTTCCCATCAGGTATTCAGAGTAGGTTTCCAACTTAGTATCTGTTAGGAAAAAGACTGGAGAAATTAGGCTCTGCATTGATTTCAGGAATCTAAATAGAGCCTCCCTTAAAGATAACTATCCCTTGCCAAAGATATATCATATACTTCAAAGGGTGGTTGGGGCTAAAATAATTTCACTGTTGGATGGGTTCTCAGGCTACAATCAGGTTTTAGTACTCCCAAGTGACCAACATAAAACCGCTTTTACTACACCTTAGGGTACATTCATGTATGTCAAAATGCCATTTGGCTTAATGAATGCAGGGGCCACCTTCCAAAGGGCCATGGACATAGCCTTCTCAGAGGACATAGGCTATTTCATAATCGTTTATCTTGATGACATTACTGTTTTCTCCAAAACTGATGAAGAACAATTGATTCATTTGAGAAAAGTTTTTGAGAAATGTAGGAGATATGGTTTATCTTTGAATCCCAAAAAGACACTCTTTGGTCTCCAAGAACGGAAACTTCTTGGCCACATTATTTCTGAAGATGGAATCAAAGTAGACCCTAAAAGGATTGATGACATATTTAAGATCAGCCATATTAGAAACCTTAAGGAATTACAATCTTTCATTAGGAAGATAAAAATTTTAAGGAGATTCATCCCCAACCTTGTTGAGCTATTGAGAAATATTACAAACATGCTAAAGAAAGAGGTAGGTGTTAAATGGACCATGCAGGCTAAACAATCATTTGAACTGGTAAAACAAGCTTTAACTCAAACACCAATTCTTATTAGCCCTGATTTCACCAAATATTTTTATATCTTTTCCTTTGCATCCGAACACACAATAGCTGCAGTATTGCTGTAAAAGAATGATATGGGGCATGAACAACCAATATCTTTTTTTAGTAGGGCTTTGAGAGATGCTCCACTCAAGTATAACATCATGGATAAACAAGCCTTAACCTTGGTAAAAGCATTGAAAGACTTTAGAGTCTACATTTTGCATTCTCACATCATTGCTTTTCTCCCACATACTGTTGTCAAAGATATTCTAAGTCAAGACTCTGATGGTAAAACGGGAAAATGGATTTTTATTATTCTAGAATATGATTTAGAAATCAGGCCTACCAAACTAATCAAAGGATAGGGATTAGAAAAACTCATGGCTAAATCAAACTTCCAAGCACTAGATATGAATATGGTTGATGTCTTAGAAGAAATAGAGGAATGCACAGCTCCATTCATTGAAGAAACATTTGTGAACTCACCTTGGTATGCTGATATCATATATGTGCTACTTTATCTGAATACCCCTCCTTCTTTGTCTAAAACTAAAGCTAGATTTTTGAAATAGAAGGCTTTGAATTATTGCATATTAGATGGGGTTTTATATTAGAATAATGCTCTTGGAATATTGCTTAAATGTTTGCTTGACAGTGATGCAGGAAAAATCATGCATGAGCTACATGAAGGAGAATGTGGTGGACATTTGTACTAGAAGACTACAGCAAATAAAATCGTCAGATCTAGTTACTATTGGCCCACCCTTTTCCCAGATACTCAGAAACTTGTCATGTCTTGCCATAAGTGTCAATTTTTTTATGGCAAGAGAAAACTCCTACCTTTACCCCTACATCCCATCAGTGTTGAGGCTCCTTTTCAACAATGGGGGTTGGACTTCATTGGGGAAATTCACCCATCATCAACAGCCCAAGATAAGTGGATCCTCACTGCCACTGATTATTTTACCAAGTGGATAGAAGCCATACCCTCTAGGAATGCTACTGACTCTGTCATTATCAAGTTCCTTGAAACCAACATACTATCCAGATTTGGTTGTCTAAGAAAAATTATCAAAGACAATGCTGTTGCCTTCAAATCTAAGAAAATGGTTGACTTCTGCTATAAATATCATATTACATTGGGTCATTCCACTGCCTACTATCCCCAAGGAAATGGATTAGCTGAATCCTCCAACAAGAGCCTTGTCAATATTATCAAAAAACTGTTGGAGCAGAATCAGAAATCATGGCATAGTAAACTTGTTCAAGCTTTGTGAGCTGATAGATTAACCACCAAAAAGTCAATAAATATGTCCCTCTATCAGCTGGTTTATGGCATGGATGCAGTCTTCCCCACCTCTTTAAGAGTTCCAGTTATGAAACTCCTCCAAGAAGTACAATCTGAGGAAAATGATATGCAGAGAAGTATAAATCAAACCATTCATTTACAGCAGACTAGAGAGGAAGTGTACAACAGAACACAAACAGTCCAAGAAAGCATAAAGAAATTATTTGACAAGAGGACTAAAGAAAGTGATTTCCAAGTTGGAAATGTTGTTGTAAAATGGGATTCCAGAAGGGAAGAGAAAGGAAAGCATGGCAAATTTGAAAATTTGTGGAAAGGGCCCTACATTATTCATTCTATTAGGGATCATAATGCATTCTTTCTGCAAGAGCTGAATGGAGAAGATTTATTTGGAGGTCCTGTCAATGGCAGGATGCTCAAGCACTATTTCTGCCAAGAGTCCTAAAATTCAAAGTTTTTATGTTTTCCACTGTGTATAACATTGTTGTTTCAATTTTAAAAAGGAAGAAAAACACAAAAACAACAGAAAAAGAAAAGAGGGTAGATTCAAAAAAGGTACAGCCCCATACCCAAAAAGAGAATTTTCTGAAAGTGAGAAAATCTAAATGCCACTTTTGATTTGAAAATGACATATTGTTCAGTCATCTAGCCTAATCATGGCTGAACATACTTTAAATTTATGTTGATAAGTTAGCAGAAGCACAGATTTATAAAGATTTTTTCAGACTTGGCTTATCAGTAGTTTAGATTAGGATAGAAAGGAAATGGTTCTAACAAGCTCAAAATATGAACCAAGAAAAGGAAAAATACATCTCTAAATAGATTAAAATCAGAGCTGGAAAAGGACTAGAAGGATATTTATAAATTTTCAGATCTTAAGCCTTCATCATTTTGTTTTATTTTTCTCCAAATAAAGTCTATGTTCATCTTGTATATACAGCCATAGAAACCATAGCAAATCATACAATCTAATCCTGATTTGACTGTGTTTAAATTTCCTGCTTTAGAAATAGAAATAAAATCTGTCAAACAGCTTAATCTTGAAAGATAGTAGTTAGGTAGAAAATAAAGAGTTCAATAGTTTAATCTAGACTCTTGGAAGAAATAAGGATAAGATTAGATAGTTTATTTCTATTTTCAAAAATAAAATTTCAAAGAGTTTGCTAGTTCAAATGCACTCAAAGGAAGAAGAAAAAATGCTAGAACAAGTAAGATTGGGTACATAGAGATGTTGTTTGAAGAAATTTCATGTTGTAGATTGATAAAAGTTTCCCTTTTTAGAGAAAGATCAGCAAGAAAATAAGAAATCTGCCCAATGGATAAGGCACTGGTCCACTAAAAGCCAGAGATCTATAAACTAAGGTTCTGGACACCTAAAAGGACAATTGTCCTCCCCAAATGGAGCCACTGTTAGTCATCCATAATTTTGGCTTTATCCAAAGATGACTAAATGTAACAAACCCAGATTTCTAGAAAAAAATTGCAAGAACATGATGAGTTCTAGAAATCTCACTACCTTCATCATTTCAAGTCCATTAGTCCACTGAAATCTTCATCTATTTTCCTAAAAATATTATCTTATTGTTCCTTAAGCAGTTTTGTTCCTTAGACAGTGTTGTTCCCTTAAGTGTTGTTCATGTTCCTTATTCAGATACCTTAATAAACACTACTGAACGAAAAGAGACTATATGTAGGCCATTTTTCATCATTTACTAAGCCTATTTTCACTCATGTTTACCCCTTTTTGTCCTTCATTTTCCTCTGAACGCCTTCAAAATCCCTTTTTTAACTCATAAAAAATCCTTGTTATGGTTTCAAAACAACCTTTTCACCTATCAAAGCTTCCAGTTTGGCCTAAAAACCCATTTTCAGGCCTTAAAAACAGTCTTTTTATAAATAAAAGTATAAGCCCCAAGGGCTTAAAAACCTTTGACCCCTTTTCCTCCATATGTCCGAGCGCCCGCGACCAGGCACTAGCCCCATCACATCGGGCATTCCCATCACAGCGGCGCTTTTATATCGCATCGACGATACCGCGTGGATCATTACATCGCTTCCCCTTCCGCCGATGTGATTAGCCTTTCTGTCCCCAACCCCTGGTCACATACCCCACCATACAACCATACTCCAGGGCTTATATGCCTTTCTCCACGGCGATATGCCGATGCGATAAGCCCCTCCTTCCATCGGCCCCTGGTCACCTTATCCCTCCACGTAACCATACTCTAGGCCCTATCCTAAGCCCTCATCGCATCGGCGTTATCTCATTTCCTTTCCCATTCCTTTGTTCACTGTCGATGCAATAAGCCCCTTTCCTTTCACTCCCAACATCAAATCCCCTCTCGACACCTGGAGTCCACTATTGTTCTCCACCCATGCACCTTTCCATTTTCGCGCTTTCCCATAGTCGTTGGATCTTCCCCCTGAGATCCAATGGCCTACAATCACTTTCGCATGATTTCTCCATCCGAGGTTTAACCTCCCAAAGTCATGCGAGACCGCTGGTATTGAAAAATCCACGTGGCATATGTTGATTGAATCGCGTTCGTTTCTTAGAAAACCACTTACCACCGTTTACAAACATGAAAACCATTCGCGGTTTTCACCATACCACCTTCCCCATTTCGCGCCGAAATACGAATTCTTATCCATTTTCTTCACTTTTTTCTCCTTCGCTTGTATATTTTGCTCCTCTGCATAAGCTTCTTTCACCCCTCCACCATAAAAACGCCTCTTCCGCCTACACGTCATACTCCTCCACCTCCGCTAGCCCTCGAAGCAGTTTTACCAACCACGCAGGGTTTTATAACATGTTTTATGGTTCTGTGCAGGTTCTATGATGATTTTTTAAAAAAAAGGACAAAAGCCCCCCTATAGTCCATAAAGGGACAGTGGCTGAGGGTGACGATCCTCAGAGCCCGATCAAAAGAAAAGGGGGTCGAATTTCATGTTTTAAATAGTGTTTCATCAAGCATTGATTTCACAGCTAAAAAAACCCTCCCGCACGGATCATCTGTGAGCAAATTAAGTTAATGAAGATCTGCAAAGAGTATCAGGATTTAAACATGAAGGATTAAAGCACAAAGTGCAAGGATTAAAGGCTTAATCCTGCTGTTTTAAAAGTTAAAACACAGTCTAAATATTGATACAAAAGATTAAGAGGAAGTCGATCAAATACTCAAGGATAAAGGGTTAATACATAAAGATTGAACATAAAAAGGCATAACCCAACAAAGAAGACCTAAAACCAAAGAAAAGGGATTAAAGTTAAATCCAAGTCAGCGGGAAAAGTTTAAAGCAACGAAGACAGAGTTTGAAGATAAAGGGATTAAATACATAAAGCTTAAAGATTAAACGAGCTTAGCCATGTGGATATAGTCAGCAAAAGAAAAAATTGAAGACCGAAGAAGGCAAGATAGGCCTAAAAAGCCTCGAATGCATCAAAAGAAGCAGTTATTCACTTAATAAATCAAAAATGATGCCTTTCACTTACTTTATACCTCAAAGGGAAAATTGGCAATTATTACACAAAAGGATATTTTAAAAATTGTCAGACAGTTATTGTAAAAGACAGAAAAGAGCCTCAAAGTCAATCTTTTCAGTGATTTTTTCCTCAGGAAGTAAAGACAGAGTTAATACATAAAGAAGTAGTTGAGAAACATTCCTACCTTATGCCTTGCATGGTTTTTAAGGATAGGAATGCATTTACTATGTCATTTATAACATTTTGAACTCTAGATGGTTCCACCTCCTCATTTACAGTATAAATACTGCGCTGGAACTCATTGTAGGGGGGCATTTGATAACTCTTCGAAGTAATACATAGTTCTACTGAGATTGAAAAGAAATTGATGTACTGGAACCTGTGGATGTTTTGACCTGTTTTTGGATGAAGGAAGCTCTGGCATTGGATCCTTGAGCTTGGTTGTTGGTGAAGTATTCTAAACTGTTTAATGTTTTCCTGTTTTCATTCTGTCTCCATCATCTCTTACTTACAGTAGAGTAAAAGTTTTAGGCTAAGAAATGTCTCCTGGAAGCACCTTAGACCTGTTTACTCTTCACTGTCTTTATTTTTTCATCTGTTGAATGTTTGATTGAGTAAGTTTAACTACTTTTTCAACCTTAAAGCTTGTTTATTTCAGAATTAATTCAATACAGTTGGCTTGAAGATGATTTATGTTTTTCCCTGCTTCTTGTTGACACTTTAAAAACTATTTCTGAAGTCTCCTTTCAAAGTACCATTGTCCAAAGTTTGCCAAAGAGGTCTGTTTTGATCATACCCTTTTTACCTGCTCAAATAATTGTTTTGAAAGCCTTTATAATTGCAGTCCTAGATGTTTAGGAGTTCCCTCTTCTATGAATGCAGTTATTTTTTAATCTTAAATGTTTTCTTATCCTTGAAAGTGAAATCTTTGATGAAATAGAGCGTTCCTCGACTCTTAGATTTCATTTTGAAAGTTTGTCTTGAAATTATTATTTGTTGAAGTAAAGTTTCTAGAATTCATGGTTAGCCTTGTCTATCAATTATTTCTTCATGTTCAAATGATGCTTTAAGTCCCGTTGTTGAAGAGTACATATAATTAAGGATTCTTAACTGCCCTTAGTTCTACTTTTCATTCTAAAAATTTGATGTTCATTTCACTTCACCTGAAAAACTTTGTAGATCCAACAGCCAAGTTAGATTTTCCCTTTGATACCCCTAATTCATCTACAAATTTGTTACAAACTTCTACTTGACTCCATTGCCCAATGACTTGGAAATTTCCCTTTTCTATCTATGCTCCCTAGATCATCATGTCCCACAAAAAAATTAAACAAACTCAAGCTTAATAACTAGCCTAAAATCAACCCTTTACAAGCAAACAAGTCATATCTTTGCAAATATATTGAGAGATCCCTCTCTGAGACTAGGAGGGCTAGATCCTAGAGCTCTAAAGACTGGTTTACATGTTGCCTTGTCATTTGGTTTACCAATCGACCAAATCACAGGATCCCAACATACTCAATAGGATTAATATCTTAGATACCATGGTTTACAACAAGATGGAATATATCCTCCTTCAATTTATGTGGGGCAAAGAAAGGAGGAAAGAAATGCTTCAATTTCTTGCTTAAAAGTTGGGATACTTGGAACCTCAATAGTGATAAGAGAGTTCATTAGATGACTGATATACTCAAGGAACATATTTAAAAATTACATGGATTATAAGGATGATAAAATAAGAATCCACCAAGTCTTTATCCATGATATTGACCAGATATTGAACATTAGAGTTCAGTGCTAAGGCTGGGATGTTGCCTTTCTAGAATATGTAGATAGTAGGATGTGGGGGATAATGTATGATATTATTACACCATTATACTTCACATGATTCTTATATTAATGAGTTAATATAGCACACATTTTCAACCAAAAAAAAGACTTCAAATGAGACATGAAATTAATTTATTTCCATGTTTAGAGGTTAGGTCATTAATATGTTTAATCTTGCATCTATATTTAAGGATGCAGGTTGTGAATACATGGGCCCATGTGATGACCATAGATTATTCATGAGCCTCATTGATCAGATCTCTTCCTCCCAGACTTTTGCACTAAGCCTCTCTTAATGTCACCTCCTTTGATTGCAAGTTGAGAATCTTCAAGGCATAGTCACCTAACCATTCTTTCTTATAGTAACTCACTGCACTAAGTTTCTATCACGTCTACCTTGCATACAATATAGAGCATTGTTAACTGATAGAAAGAACTTCTTCTATCCCTTATCAAAATAAAAATGTGCAATGTGAAAGCCCTCCACCCCTCACAATGCAGTGAGAACCCTCCTAGGCAAAGTGACTTACCATTTGTTGCCTACTTCAGTGAATTGCACAATATCCTCTCATAGAAAACCCCTCTGGAAGCAAACTATGCTAACATGGGTCACATAGCACATATCCAGTAGACAATAGACCATTATTGAAGAAACCTACACTAGCCTCTAGCCTCCCCCTCTATCTCAACGCACTGCATAGTCTTAAGGCACAATGAGGCCTCCTATCAATCACTGTGAAGTAAAACTACATTAGCATCAAGCGTAGATCACATTCCTAGGGAAATTAAATAATTGTTGAGCTAAATTCAACACATGGTGCAGTAAGAGTGCTTAGTCTTTCTCCCATTTTTGACTCTAATCCATCTCTACACCCAATCCTTCTCATGCCTTCCCTTCTAAGCATATAGCATAGTTTTAGTGATCAATTTGGTCATATCTTACTCATTTTTTAGCCCACCTGCACTGTCACTATCCTCTCCTCACTTTAGCCAAGCGCCAAAGATATTTTTACATCACAAATAAGACAAATACAAACAACACATTCTTCACTGTGTAAGCTTGTATGAATAATCAAAGCAGAAGCTTCAAAATTGGATGTACAAGGATCTACTCAATAGGGTTACTATATTAGATACCATGGTTTGCAACAAGCTGGAATATATCCTCCCTCAATTTATGTGGGGCAAAAAAAGGAGCAAGGAAAGGATTCAATTGCTTGCTTAAAAGTTGGGATACTTGCACCCTCAATAGTGATAAGAGAGGACATTGGATGAATAATATACTCAAGGAACATATTTAGAAATTACATGGATTTTAAGGATGATAAAATAAGAATCCACCAAGTCTTTATCCAGGATATTGACCAGATATTGAACATTAGAGTTCAGTGCTAAGGTTGGGATGCTTCCTTTATAGAATATGTAGACAAGGATGTGGGGGATAACATATTATCTTATTCCACCATTGTACTTTGTGTGATTCTCGTATTAATGAGTTAATATAGTACACAATTTCAAACAAAAAAAAGACTTCGAACGAGACATGAAATTAATTTATTTCCATGTTGAGAGGTTAGGTCATTAATATGTTTAATCTTACATCTATATTTAAGGATGTAAGTTGTGAATACATGGGCCCATGTGATGACCATAGATTATTCATGAGCCTCATTGATCAGATCTCTTCCTCCCAGAATTTTGCACTGAGCCTCTCTTAAGGTCACCTCCTTTGATTGCAAGTTGAGAATCTTCAAGGCATAGTCACCTAACCATTATTTCTTGTAGTAACTCATTGCAATAAGTTTCTATCACCTCTACCTACCATAGCATATAGAGCATTTATAGTTGATAGAAAGAACTTCTTCTATCCCCTATCAAAATAAAAATGTGCAATGTGAAAGCACTCCACCCCTCACAATGCAGTGAGAACCCTCCTAGGCAAAGTGACTTACCATTTGTTGACTACTTCAGTGAATTACACAATATCCTCTCATAAACAGCCCCTTTGGAAGCAAACTACGCTAGCATAGGGCACATAGCACATCTCTAGTAGACAATGGGCCATTATTGAAGAAAAATACACTAGCCTCTGGCTTCCCCCTCTATCTCAGCGCACTGCATAGTCTTAAGGCACAATGAGGCCTCCTATCAATCACTGTCAAGTAAAACTACAATAGCATAAGGCATAGATCACATTCCTAGTAGAAATTCAACAATTTTGGAGCTAAATTGTGTTCTTATAAAGCCTAGGCAAAGTGGCTTACCATTTGCTACCTACTTCAGTGAATTGCACAATATCCTCTCATAGACAACCCCTCTAGAAGAAAACTACGCTAACATAGGGAACATAACACATCTCTAGTAGACAGTGGGACATTATTGAAGAAAACTACGCTAGCCTCTGGCCTCCCCCTCTATCTCAATGCACTGCATAGTCTCAATGCACAATGAGGCCTCATATCAATTACTGTCAAGTAAAACTACAGTAGCATAAGGCATAGATCACATTCCTAGTGGACATTCAACAATTGCTGAGCTAAGTTGTGTTGTTATAAAGCCTATGCAAAATGACTTACCATTTTCTGCCTACTTAAGTGAATTGCACAATATCCTCCCATATAAAGCCCCTCCGGAAGCAAACTACGCTAACATAGGGCACATAGCACATCTCTAGTAGACACTGGGTCATTATTAAAGAAAACTACACTAGCCTCTGGCCTCCCCCTCTATCTTAGTGCACTGCATAGTCTTAAGGCACAATGAGGCCTCCTATCAATTACTGTCAAGTAAAACTACAATAGCATAAGGCGCAGATCACATTCCTAGTGAAAATTCAACAATTGTTGAGCTAAATTCAACACATGGTGTGGTAACAATTCTTAGTCTTGCTCCCATTGTTGACACTGATCCATCTCTATGCCCAATCCTTATCATGCCTTCCCTTCTTAGCATATAGCATAGTTTTAGTGATCAATGTGGTCATATCTTGCTCACTTTTGAGCCCACTTACACTGTCACTATCCTCTCCTCCCTTTAGCCAAGCGGTTACATCACAAATAAGACAAATACAAACAACACATTCTTCACTCTATAATCATTTGATATGCTCTTCACGTTTAACCACTTGCTCGGCTCAACGTTTTGCAAAGTGAATTAGAGCAATGGGGGTAGATTTTGAGCCATATCATCTACGATGCGAGCTCCGAGGTCATGAAGAAGACATTCGTGGAATATGCATCTGTGGGGAAAGTAGCATTGTCACAGGTTCAAGAGACAAGATTGTATGTTTTTGGTGTGTTGATGAAATAGAAAAGAGCATATACACATTATCAAAAACAATGGTGGGGCACAACAGCTTTGTGGGACCTTTGGCCTAGATACCTGTTAATGAACGAATTTGTGGGACCTTTGGCCTGGATACCTGTTAATGAACGGTTTCCTGAAGGAAGTATACCCATACCCAAGAAAAATAATAAAAACGCCACAAAAAAAAACCACATTCCATGGCTTACCTCTTGCAAATCACCCACAGAGCACCCGCATTCACCAGCGCTGTTAGACTCGCACACTTCGAAGGAATCACTCACAGAGCACCAACATTCACTGGCACTGTTAGAATAACATACTTCGAAGCACTCAGACTGGCAAATTTATACAAAAATGAATAATTACTGACCGCAATTGCAACACCGCTATCCAAACTTCTCCCGGGTTTAGCTCCATAGCACCGGGGAAATGGTACTCTAAATCCCTAGTTCACGACCTGATCCATAGCACTTGGGAAATGGTACTGTAAATCCCTAGTTCATGAACAACTCCATAGCACCGGGGGAATGGTACTCTAAATCCCTAGTTCACGCCCTTTCTGGGCAGCTAGCATCTCCTGGAATGATTAGCTATGTGAGGTGGAGAGGCCAAGGGAAGTTTCATATTTGAAAGTTGGATCCTGCACCAGATCTTCTGAAACCGTGAGCCTTGTTTCCCTCTTCATTGACCTCCCTGCACATAATCCGGGCACATTTCATGATGTAAACCCAAAAACCTCCAACTTCCAAGCCCCAACCAGTTAAAAATGGGGCGAATGTAACTCCAATCCCCCTCCTACCTAGTAAATAGTGGCAAATGACATTCAAATCCACTCCAAACCAGAAAATCGAGAGGCAAATCCATGGTTTAATTTTTATGCGTATTTAGTTTTTCGGGCTAACAGCTAATAGTTAATTATTTTTAAAAAATTATAGGGCTAACTATATAAAACTATACAAAAGGGGTTTTATATAAAAAATTCGCCCCTCGAAAATCTAAAACCCTTTAAAATTCACCCTTGGGCTAAAATTCGTCCCTAAAATTTTCCCTGGGAGTATCCACTTAAATTCGTGGTTTGGATTATTGTCATTGTGAGAGGAGGAAAAGTTAAGGTTTATCGGGTTCTTGGCAAAGGTTGTGACCTTTCTGTGGCACCTCTCAACTTTTTCTAGTATTTATGTCATACATATAATGAGTTCTTGCCGTGTATTTTCTCTGTGAGTTAGGAATCTGACCATTAGGGACTTTATATGTCAGTATAGATTAACAATTTACATATAAAAGGTTGCCCTAGCTCTAATGGAATTCCCCACATTTGTAATCTAGTCCTTAGTGTCTTAATCAAGATGCCTATGAGGAATGTAGTATCCTAATTGCCTAACCTACTCTTCTACATTTGAGATGGCTCTTTGCACCAATACAAGGATTATGTCCCTGTAGAATTCCATTGCTTCCTAGGGTCAAGTTTGATGGGCCATAGAGGGACTATGCTCTAAAGGTGGGGAGAATCCAGGACAGCTTCATTTTTCGCTTCATTGAAGAGTAGAAAGTCGACGCCTCGCCATAGTGACAGGCTTAAGACAGAGAGGGGGATCAAAGAAAAATGTGAGTGAGTAGGAAGGGAATAGAACTCTGTGAGATCTGTGTAGGAAGGCACTGATAGTGGAAGGGATAGGTTTGGGATTCGAGAGAATGGGAGAGGTAAACATAGTGGGATGAAACAGGGGAAGAGGGGGAGAAGATAGAGAAGGGTGGTCAGAGTGATAGAGAAGAAGAGGAGCAGGGAAGGTTGGGAGTTCATCGCATTGAGAAAAATGAGCCCCCTAGAATTACCATTCATATGTAAGGGATATAAAACTAGAAACCCGCAAATTCAAAATCTGTGTTCAATGTTGTAAGAAAGAAATCTAAATTTGAAGCACAATCCCAAATCGAAATGAAGATTAGATCAAGCTTGCAAGGACAATGAATGTTGTGAATTGTGTCAGTGAGGGAATTGCTCTATTTGAAGAGTTTCCAACCGAGAATGATTGCAATTCATGCATTTCTCAAAGCCTCGATGAATCAACATTCGAGGACCAATAACACCACACTCGCTTCATGCTACTCATAAATGATAGATTATATGCATGTAGTAATCATCTAGCAAGGCATATTTGTCCTCAACCAATCACCCTATTGTTATGATTCCGCAAATCTTTCCATAATAACCTGTGAAATCCCCAGCAAACACAACAACAATAGATTGCACATGCTATGCAATCTCCGACATAATAACCTGTGAAACCCCAGCAAACACAACAACAATAGATTGCACATGCTATGCAATCTCCCACACGCATGTTCACATAGTTTCTTTATGTATGAGAGCCCATGGAGACTGCCATTTGAAAGGCAGCCTACCTTCGTCATTTATGGCTACCACACTCATCCGGAGTCGAGGAAGCCAGCCCCTTTCATTATGTCTAGGGCACTCATCCCCAATTGAGTAAAGGCCGGGGCCCTTACATGTGCACTCTTTGTGAGAGATGGTTATTATCTATTAAATATAATACCTCTTGCAAACCCCGTGAGTTTAAATGGAAAATAAGATATGTTTCATATACATTTATACCACTTACATGTTTTGTCCATATTTATTTCTAAACTTTAACTTTATAGTGAGCAAAACTTCATAGTGGTGACCCGTGAATGAAAAGCAAGGACAGTTATTCGTGTCATTTTAAGCGTGAACTACCGTAAATCGCTCAGGAAATAAATGTGATCTTCTTTTGCGCACACTGAGGAATAAATAATCTTTACAGGCTCAACAATCGTAACCAGACTTCTCTACGATAAAGGCTTCAGAGTTGCATATTCTTTGTGGTGCATGGAATCCTAAATGTTCATGGAATCTTTATTTGTTTGATGTAGTTTTCATATAAATGAATTTCAGTTAACTCCTGGCTTAAAGACTCGTATAACATTAAAGAAGAATTGTACATAAAACAATGAATCGCAGCTTCGTGATAACTTGCACGCAGTGTAAAAGCAGCAAGTGCAAGTAATTGCGATTTGTGTTATTGTTGTCCCATTGCATTTGGAGGCGGGGTCTGGTACTTGATGAATCCCGGATATAACATGATATGGTATGATACAATAGGAACCTGCATATGGTCGTCCTGACTTGATGCACTTAATTCCCTTCCAACGAATTTTGACAGTTTGTTGTTTTCTGTACGTCGAAGTAATAATATTATGTATGTACGACGGTTTCAGCTCTGGAATTAAGGTGGCTGTTAATTTTAATTCCAGACCTCTTGTTTTAGGACGTTCAATTAGGCTAAATTTCGTAGCAAATCGATCTTATTTTCAGAGAATATTTAAAACTGAAGTTTGGCCAATTTTTGAAGCTATAGGTTTTCACTACTATCCAACTTTCAAATGTGTTGAAATTGTATTCAGAGTTTTGTTTAATTTAAATTGATAAAAGATGATTTAAAAATCTCTCGAAGTTCCAAATCAATCTAATCCGGAATTCCGACCTAAGAAAAATGGGTATACTTAGATTAAATTGCTCCCATTCGATTTTCTGGCGTCCATTCACCAACGCTCGACTGAGGGCTGATATTCCGTTGAGTTTCTGAAAATGTTTGCGAGTAAAAATTCGTGGTGTCTTAAATGCGTTTTAACGTATTCCTAGTTATTGACGTAAATGCACCGACTGACAGCAACAACAATATATGAATGCAGCATCGTGCGAGATATTAGCTGATGCCTATTCCTGATCATTTTACTCCCCGACCCACGTGATTGCAGCTTCTAATTTCATGGTCATATTTTTAATGGCGAACAACCCTTGCAATTTCATGGAGGTGATTTATTTAAGGTCCATGAATGCTCTACAAAGACTGCGAAAGCGGTCATTAATCTGGTTGCTGGATATATATTATATATATATCCATCATATTCCTGGTCTTTGATCATCGTGGTGTGCTGCTTTAGATGCCTGGGAGTAGAGTTACAATGGAAATGCTTCTTATTTTCAATCGTGTGTTGAATGCAGCTATATATTATGTTATATTAATTGCCTTGCCAGGATTCGAGAATGCAAGAGACGCTTGCTGTGGGCAGGGCCGTTTCAATGGTATAGGCTTGTGTACTTCGCTATCAAATCTGTGCCACAACAGGAGTACCTATACGTTTTGGGATTCCTATCATCCGTCGGAGAGAGCGTGCAGAGTGATCGCTGGCCGTTTTATGAATGGCCCCTCTTCCGATATAAGTCCCGTGAATCTCAGTACCATGCTGGGACTCAATGTCTGAGGGGACGGAAGGTCAGGATGGGACGACGTTGACCAGTTTGAAAATAATTCCTCAATAAATAATACCTAGGAGTAACATGAGTTTCTATTGTCTGATCAATAGGAGTAGGAGTAACTGTGTGATTGTTTAAGGGTAACTCGTGTGTTTTTGTTTAATGATTTTTTTCCTTTTTTCTCCAAAACTAGGCAGTTGGGCTTAAGCTTTATGACTGGAAGAACGATATGTTTGATGAGTGAAGACAGAATATACGAGACTTGAGTGGAAACTCGGTGCCTTATAGTGTGCTTAATGCATATACAAATGTTTTATAAACGTATAACTTAAGTGTGTTTAATGGAGATACAAGTATATATATAGTTTGTATTTCTTTTTTGATGTTTTGATGTCACGTGAATTTAGAACAGAATTTATGTGTTTTTTCTATTAATTACATTTGGTCGATGTTTCAAATCGATTAATTATATATAAACCAAATCAGATTATGTGATCAATAAAAAAAAAACACAATTTAAAAAAAAAAAAAATCTTTATTATTTATTATATTATTAAATATTTAAATTTAATTAAACAATTTTAAATTTAATTATTTTTTATTTTTACTTTAATAAAATTTTAAAATTATTATAAAATAAATTATAAGATAATTCAATATTATGTAAAAATGTAATCAAACCAATTAACAAAAATATTATATATAGACATAATTTTGTCGATCTAATTTCTTTATTCATCAAACCAATTAAAAAATTAGGATAAAATATTTTATATATTACAAACATAAAGGTGAAGACAGTTTCAATAAATTCACGAATTTGTCGAGCTTTATTTATGCATTTTTGGAAAGGACTTAATTAGAACAGTTCACTCATAATTTACCATTAAATTAATCTTGCTATTTATGTTATTATATTTAATAGATCTATCTTTGGACTGTTAGTGACATTTTAATATACAGAGCAAAACTTTGCTCATGATAAGTTGCCATTAATCTTTGTTATTTTCTTAATTTGAAAATTTACTAAATCTAATTTTGAAGTGTAAATCTAGTTTTCAAGTGTTCGTGACATTTTGAAGTATGCAAATATAAAAATTTCATTATGGAAAGTTTCTGAATATGGAATTGTATATTTTAAAATCTATGTTGTGATTATAGATAGATTTAGTTAATAATAGTTTTTCATAATATATTATTGGTAATAATAATAATAATAATAATAATAAATGGTTCATTTGAATCTAATGAAAATGAAAATATGTTAATTTAAAAGGATTTTTAAAATATTTTTATAACAAATTTGAATATTGATATACAAATTAAATTGTGGTAAATTAAATAAGTTTTTCAAATATATAATTATTATTATTATTATTTATTTATTTATATTTCTTGCAAAATATAATAGATAGTGTTTATTACAATGGAGAGGTGATAAGTATTTTAAGAATGATTTTTTTTTTTAATAAATTGTAAAGTTATAGATAACACAATGTTTTAGTATGTACTTAAAATTTATCTCTCTCACACATATAATTATGAAATTCATTATATTTTTTAAATTACAAAACCTTGTATTTGTTAGACTTCAAATAAAAGAGCTTTGAAACTCCTAACGTCCTTATTTGTTTAGTCATCAAATTTATGTTCTAGTTATTTAGTCATCAGATTTATATTCTAGTTATTACTAAAAGTTGATATTGCTCCTATAAATTAAGTGGATGAACAACATACTTTCTCAAGTAATAAAGTAATTTCTCTGAGTTCTTCATTTGCAATGGTCCCTTTGTAAAAGGATTGTTAGCCTTTGCACTTTTATCCATGGGTATTTTTATACTCTTACTTGGTATCAGAGTTTGAATATAACTTCTTATGTTTTTAGAGATTTATTAACAATAAAATCATATATGATGTGGTAGGGAGCAATGTTTTCTTTTTGTGTTCTTTAGGATCCAGTTTTGAATCTAGATCTATTTGGTGTTTGCTAGTTTGCAAAAGCCATGTGTAAGTGAAGATTTGTCCCTTTTTAATCTCACCATTTCGTAGACCTTTTCCGTGCACAACCCAAGGCCCCTAGGGCTCCTAGTTCTCTCTCCATTTTGGTACAAGGGTTAAGACTCATCAACAAGACAGAGGCCGCCTGATTCCTCTTATTACACTAAGTGTGATGCCCTATCTTTCAACAATAGTTAGCATTAGGTGTGAGTCTTCATCATTGGGCCCATCGAGGATAGCCTGAAATATGAGACTCGTGTGTTTCAATAATTGTCCAAGAGTAAATTTGTGGAGTAGCTGATAGGAACCTCTCGAACATTGTGTTAGATTTCCTCTGCTCCAGTGCCCCTTTGTTCATATACTATAACTTGAAGGCAGAAAGGGCCAACAAATTCTTGTCAAAATTTGGATTAGATATAAAGGAAACAATAAGGCGAAGCCAAACATGTTGAATTTTTTAAACCTCTTTCTGAGTCATTTGTGCTAACAACTTAAAAGTCGGCAAGAATTCTTTGGGTTTGTGTTAGATTTCCTCTGCTCCAGTGCCCCTTTGTTCATATACTATAACTTGAAGGTAGAAAGGGCCAGCAAATTCTTATCAAAATTTGGATTAGATATAAAGGAAACAATAAGGTGAAGCCAAACATGTTGAATTTTTTAAACCTCTTTTTGAGTCATTTGTGCTAACAACTTGAAAATCGGCAAGAATTCTTGGGTTTGTAGGAGAGCATGTTCTCTGACAAATTTGACGAGACATCATGAAAGTCCAATGGTCCATTGATAGAGGACATTGACCTACTTAGATTTTTTCATAACACGGATCCTTGAGATGACATTGATCTACCTAAGTTCATGGCCATGGTCTCCATTTTTTTGTGTTGTTGTACATACACTTAGTTAGCTTTAATTAGCTTCAGTTAAACTCTAGTTCTTGCATGTGATGATCACTTAGTGAGCGTTAGTTAAATCTAGTGCTTACATGTGGTGTGCACTTGGCTTTAGTTAGTTAACTCTAGTGCGTGCATGTGGTGCATGTGCACATTAACAAAACATAAAACAAACTTAGCTTTAGTTAACTTTAATTAGCCTTAGTTATTGCATGTAAAAATAAGCTTAACTTAGTTTATTTATGTATTGATTCTCAAATCAATATTCAGTAATCAAATTCATTCTCTTTTCTAATTTTCCTTTTCAATTTTTGCAAGTTTGTGCAATTATTCTTCAACTAGATCTATATATGTGCTCTAATATTTTTACATGATGTTTTGATAACAATTTTTTCAACTTCTTCCATTGTTGAGATTAAAACTATTTTTCTTAAGTGGTTTTTTATGACCGATTTGGGTTTGCTAAATTTCTTCCTTAGACTAGATATCAATCAGAATGGTTCCTGGATTACTATTTCTCAACCAAATTATGCTAGAGATATTTTGGCACAATTTCACATGAGCGACTATAATCCAACAACCACACCTTTATTATCAGGGATAAAGTTTGAGAATGGAAAAGGCACATCATTAGTTGATTGCACATTGTATCACCAGATTATGCGGAGTATTCCTTATGTCACTCACTCCCATATTGATATCTCATATGATGTAGGAGAAGTTTCCAGATACGTGGAGGAGCCACATGAGTTACATTGGAAAGATGGAAAGTGCATCCTTTGATATGTTTAGGGCACAATAATCTATGGAATTCATTATGCAAAAAATTGTTCTTTGGATCTCCTTCAGTTCATAAATTCAAATTGGGTTGGCAACAACCTTAATCGCAAGTCCACATCCAGTTATGTACTTGGTTTGGGATCTGGTCCAATTTTTTGGTCAAACAAGAATCAAGTTGCCATTTCTTTATCATCAGCAAAGGCCGAGTACAGAAGAGCATTCAATTCCACTATTCATACCATTTGGCTACAACATTTCCTTTCTGAGATAGGTATTAGTGTCCATCATCAACCTGTCATATGGTGTGATAATCAAAGTACTTTAAAGTTTTGTAGAGATCAAGTGCAATGAAAATAAACCAAACATATCGATATCCACATGCAATTCATTAGAGAATCGATTCATGATGGGATCATCAATCTGCAGTATTGTCCCAGTTCTGAGCAGAATGTTGACATATTCACCAAGAATTTCACTAAGAAATAGTTTTAATTTCTCCGAGCTCATCTCGGGGTGGACACGACTACCTAGAAGTTGTCTTTTTTCTACTCGTTGCATTATATTTTGAGGGGGGGGTTTTCTTCCCACTGGGTTTTCACCCTTTATTCTTTTCATGCATTGTATATGGGTACCTAAAATGGACTTGTTGCTGAGACTTATTCATTTTTTCATCACACTCACCTAAGTCATGCTTAAGCGGGGGTGTTGGTGTACCTACACTTAGTTAGCCTTAACTATCTTTAGTTAAAATCTAGTTCTTACATGTGATGTGCACTTAGTTAGTGTTAGTTAAATATAGTTCTTACATGTGGTGTGCACTTGGCTTTAGTTAGTTAACTCTAGTGCTTGCATGTGAACATTAACATGACATAAAGCACACTTAGCTTTAGTTATCTTTAATTGGTCTTATTTATTACATGTACAACTAAGATTAACTTAGTTGATTTATGTATTTATTCTCAAATAAATATTTAATAATCGAATTCATTCTCTATTCCAATTTTCCTTTTCAAATCTTGCAATTTTGTGCAATTATTCTTCAACTAGATCCATTCATGTGCTCTAATAATTTTACAGTTTGATTGTTTCTTTATAACTTGTTAGAGAGTATTATTCATCCCCTAGATATATCATTCC
This sequence comes from Pinus albicaulis, assembly GCA_034641835.2. Classification (NCBI taxonomy): domain Eukaryota; kingdom Viridiplantae; phylum Streptophyta; class Pinopsida; order Pinales; family Pinaceae; genus Pinus; species Pinus albicaulis. The sequence goes on from CM076570.1 coordinate 942,707,586, forward strand.
TTATAACACAAATATGGGTTGTGGATACTGATCTGTAGCTTCCATCGCTAATGCAAATTTTTCTTTAGATTGGAAGTTATTTTGTGGTATTCTTGGTGATCCGATCTCATCCCCAATGCCCTAAAATTCAAAGAATTTGATTCTTTTTTTTTTTAGTGGTGATAAAATGATATCCAAGGGGCTTCAAGGCCCAAGGAACAATTATTCATCATCTCACCACAGCTGTCTCAAAGGAAATAAAGAGCACAGTTGTCTCCATCAAAGGTCCATGTAGATTGGTCATCGCACCAGGTTTTGTCAATTTTAATTTTACCATGCTAAAATTTTATTAAAAAAACGAAAAATTCCTATTATATATAACAATATTTTGGATTAAAATAACAACAAAAACACATTTGGGAAATTTTTTAGCAATTTTTTCTAATAGATAGTTAAATTGTTTAAATTATTGTTGTTAAAAAAGGGGAGGCGAGGGGGGAGGATTTTGATATCAGGGTAGAGTTAAGGATGATAGAGACACTTATTCTCTATAATTATCATACTTAGAAATGAAAAATGCAACAACTGTTACAAGTCAAGGAACTTTGGAAAATGTTAATTGAAAACCAATCAATTTTTATAACAGAGGTTGAAAAATTTTCCTATAGGAATAAACAATATCAAGTGATCAAATTGATAGGGTTGCATATTTCATACAAACAACCATTTCATCTTGAAGAATGTACCTCCCAAACAAAACTAAGATAAATTGGCCTCTGTATTTGAAAGTGTCAATGAATTCCATGCTTTAGAATTGGAAATTCAATTATCAACCTCGATACTTGTTGATCATGCCTCTATTGAAGAGTATCTTACTCAATTAATTTATTTTATATCCTAATTAAAAGCATGTCACAAGGATAAAAGGAAGATGAATGTTTTTTTTTTACGTTTTCAAAACTAAAGTGTCTTTTTCAAGCTCTCACATATACCTTCTATGTAACAAGGGACACCCTTGGTGATTCATTCCAAATTTCAAGCTTTGAGACATTATGTGATCATCTCATACAAGAACAATCTAAGCTCAAATAGATAGATGTCTCTCTAGCTCTTCAAATCAAACTTTGGTGGCTCATAACTCCAAAGGTCAACATAAATCCCAGTCTCAAAAAAAGAAAAGTTTTTCACAAGCCCGCGAGTCTCCCTACAAGCCTAAGAAAAATACTAGATCTCCACCTCCTTCTTCCAAGAATGAAGGATCCTCCTCAAAGTAAAAGAGGAAACAGGAAAGGAAAAATTAAAAAAACATATTAAACATGTACCTTCTCTAGCAATTCTAGACATATTAAAGAAAAATGTTGCAGAAAGTTGGACATTTTAGATGACACCATGAAAAAACACAATATCTCAATAGGAAAGGGACATGCTTTATCAACTCATGCCATAGGTAGATATACATATCTTTGGATACTCAAGGAAGGGGCATCACATCATATGACTCCTTGTCAAGATTTTCTTCCTTCAATAGCATATAGCAGAATTTCACAATTTGTGGTTGGAAACTCTACTGAACATGAGGTTTTGGGGTCATGTATTGGGTAGTTGACCAATGGGTGCATTAACAATGTGCTCCTAGTCCCTAAGATCTCTACAAATTTATTATCCATCAATCATATCTATCATTTTGGTGATGGGAAAATAACGCATTTTTCTCCAAATTAGGAAGTTATTAAAGAACTACATATCCAATATTTATTGTTGTTATTGAACACGTTGATCATGCCTCCACATTATAAAAGTATTTCCTCTTTAAGCCTTCTTTAGATTCTTCTTTTATAGCTCATTTTTATTCCTTAAGTAAAATTTGGCATGAAATATTTGACCATCTAAATTATAGATATTTATAGTATATTTTCAATCAAGATTTGGTTTAGGTCTTCTAAATTTTTTTTGTACTGATAGGGTATGTGTAGGTTTTACTTTTGGAAAAAAAACAAGATCCATTTCCTAAAGGGAAATACTGAAGGGAAACAACACCTCTTGAGTTGGTGTGTAGTGATTTAATGACCTTTTCAACTCATCCTTTTTCAGGGGAAAAATATGAATTAATATTTATTGATGATTTATGATGGTACTCTTCGATGTACTTCCTCAAGTACAAGGGTTAATTTTTTTAAACCTTCAATACCTTTAAGGATTTTTTTGAGAAACAATCTTCATGCTCCTTCAAGAAGCTACACACATATGATGGGGGGGAGTTTGTCAATATAGAATTTCAAAATTTCTATATAGAACATGGAATTCTTCATCAATGCTCTATTCCTTACACCCATCAACAAAATTAAATTTATGAAAGGAATAATCGAACACTCAAGATATGGATAATTGTATGATTTAGTACAATAATTTGGCACCTACCTTATGGGTTGAAGCAATTAATTGTGCCAATTATATTCAAAATAGGATGACCCATAAGAGAGTTCAAAATATGACTCTAGTGGAAGCTTGGACACATGAGAAGCCTAATGTGTCTTCTTTCAAGGTATTTGGAAATCCTTCTTGGGAATTAATTCCATATGAAAAGTGCAAATCCATGTGAAAGAAGAGTCAACAACTAATATTTGTTGGTTACTATGAGGACATGAAAGCTTATCGACCCTTTGATCCTACCTTTAAGGAAGTTTTTTTCCAAAGAGATGTTCATTTTGATAAGAACAAAAATCCAAGATCATCTTTCCCACCTTCCTCATTTTTAATTTTGATAATGGTTCTAAACATTGTGGCACTTTTGTAGACATTATGGAAGAACAAAGTTCTACTGAAATTCCTTATCCATCATAAAATCTACCATCAACAACATTAGGACCTGAATAGTTAAATCAAGAGAAACATATTCTAGATGAATCCTTGAGGAGGAGCCTTCACAAGAGAAACCATCGTGATAGATATGACTATGAAACAACTGATTTCAACTATCTGGCCTCAAATCTACCATAGTTAAAAGGAATCTCTCTTTTGAGTAATGCCTTTATAGGGGATCCACAAAAAAATTTTGATGTTGTTGGAATAAAGTGGTAAATTACCATTACATATGAGTATTCTTCTTTGATGAAGAATCATACTTGGGATCTTGTTTCTCTTCTAAAGGGACATAAGTTGGTTCATCACAAATGGGGTGAATGAAACCAAATATGTTGTAGATGGCTCTGTTGACAGACATGAGGCACGTATTATGGCCAAGGGTTTTTCACAAGTTGAAAAAATTGACTCGTTTGAGAGTTTTTTCTATTTTTTCCAAGATGGATTCTATATGTCTTATGCTTTATCTAGCTACCTCCCAAGGCTTGTCATTTTACTAAATGGATGTAAATAGTTCCTTTTTGCGTGGAGATCAACATGAGGATATTTACATTAATAAATCCCCTATTTTTGTGCATGATCCTTCACTTGTTTCTAGGATTTGGTGTTCCTTGTATGGTCTCAAGCAAGCTCCTAGAGCTTGGTACAAGAAGATATATAGCTTTCTGCTTGCTTCTAGGTTCAACTATTGTCACTTTGACCCTATAGTCACACTCAGAGACAAAGCTCTAGTTATTGATTCTAGTTCTATATGTGGATGATTTGATCCTCTCAAGGAGTTATTCAACTAAGATTAATAATTTTAAGGAAGCATTGATGGGAAAATTTACTATGAAAAATCCTAGTATTCTAATACTTTTTTGACTTGTAGGCTCATAAATCTTCATAAAGGATTTCCATCTTCCAAAGAAAATATTCCCTCGATTTACTCAAGCATTTTAGCATGGTTATTTGTAAGCTTGTGTCTACTTCTTTTCAGTTTGGTGTTACTCTTACCACTAGTCACGCCTCACTATAGGTGGATCCTACATTGTATCGCCAACTAGTTATCAACCTACTCTATTTGACATGAAAATTACCTAATAATACTTATGCAATTGAGTTGGTTTATAGATTGTCTCAGGATCCTCAGCAGAGTCACTAGAAAACAAGAAGCATATTCTAAGATATATTGAGGGAACTTCCAACTTTGGCATTCAATATATTGTTGGTTCTCTTAAGCTTGTGGGTTTCACATATTCTAATTGTTCTAGATCAATGGATGATTGGAAGTCCACTTCTAGATTTTTTTTCTATCTTGGTTCTAATCCTATTGCTTGGTCCTATAAGAAATAAACAACTATTTCATTATCTACAACAGAATATGAGTATCGAGTTGCAGTTCTTGCAAGTCAAGAAGTTCTTTGGTTGTGATATTTATTTCTTGAGCTTGGAATTCAACATGATCAACCTACTCTTATGTGGTGTAATAATCATAGTTAAATACATATTTCTTGAAATACTATTAAGCATCAAAGGACCAAATACATTGAGATCTCTATGCAATTCATTCCCCAACTTATTCAAGATTACATTCTTAGCCTAGAGTATGAACCTATTGAGGAAAAAGTAGTTAATAGTTTGGTAATTCTCTTGGCATCACCATGGTTTCTTCAATTATGACACATGCTTGGAGTGAAGGAAGTTGTTCTTAGGGATTCATATTAAGTGTTCCTTCCTTTATCTCTTCATTTTTATCTTTCTTTATTTCTTTCTTTTTTATGTACTCTCTTTTTTCTTTTTTTTTCTTTTTTTTTGGGGGGGGGGGGGTTATTCCCTATGGGTTTTATCTATTTCTTCACTTATGAGAGTTTTTACATGAATACCTAAGAAATCCTTGTTGTTAGGACCCATTCTTTGTTTTGTTTCTTCTTTATTTCCTCTCTATGTTTCACTTATGAGGGAGTGTTAGAATTTCAATTAAAAAACCTTGGAACTCATAAGCCTAAGTAGAAAATTTATCTGCTACATTGTCAATCTTATCTTCTAGTTATAGCTAGAAGCTTCCATTACTCCTATAAATTAGGTAGATGTACACCATATTTTCTCAAGCCATGAAGTAATTCTTCTTTTTTCTTAATTTAGTGTAATCTATTTGTAGAAGGATTGTTAGGCTTTCCAATATGATTCATGGGTATTTTTATACCATTTTTTGGAGAGGTAAATCCCCTCTGCGGACAAAGACAATCCCTACTAGCCCAGATTGGGTCTAGCAACAATCAGGTCACACAGTGACGCAGGTCTCTAGCTACAAAATGAAAAAAACATAACGACTTGCCTGCCTCAGGTCCTACGCAATAGTCGTTGAAGAAAGGATGACGCTTCCCATCCTTCGCTTTGGTAGATCATGATCCTTCTGCTTAACACGTCCGAACACCTCCACACATGCGAAGAATACAATGATACAAAACGTAAAATCTAAATCTTGTAACCATACATCAGTCAGAGAGGATGTAATTCATTGCATCAAAGGAATAGATACATGAATGAAACCATAATCAAATTCGCTTATCAATAAAATAACAAAGGAAAGATACAACCCAAAGCTCCGACGCTGGATCTTCCTTCGGCGGGGCTGACAGCGGAGCACGTCTCAATGAAGCTTTTCCGAAACTGGCCAAATCTCTCTCTCTTCGGCTTGGCTCTCAAAGGCTATCTGGCGATAGTCTCCTTGCTACAGGTTCAACTCTTCTCTTCTCTAGCTTGCTAAGGGAAAAAATCAAGCTTATATAGATGGTGGAAGGGGAGTTGGGATCCCTAAAATCATGGGATTGGCCCTATCCTTAAGGAAGCTTCCATGATAGGTGGAAAACCACCTCCCATACATGGAGATCCGGAGCCAAACCTCCCAACTCATTTTAGAGACTCGTTCAGGAGTTTGTTGGAATCGAACTTCCACCATTTATTTTAAAAAAAAAATCCTTATTAAGCTTGGCGTGAGTGAGACACTGGGACAAAGCACCAGTTGGCACGCCCTCTATGGTGGATTTTCCCCATTGGCGCGAGGGATGAACTGGCTAGTCACGCCAAGGCCAAAAGATCAGTTTTTAGGGTTTTTCAAGGGAAAATTTCTTCAGAGGAATGATTGTCCTTGTCAAGTGGGATGCCATGAAAGTGGTTTCAAGTTATGTCACTGCTCACAGGTCACAGGAAAGGCCCTCCAAGGTGCGGGACGGGGAATTGCAGGGACGACGACAAATTACTGTGTAACAGATGCCCCCTAAAGCATGAGGCCCGAGAGAGAGAGAGGGGTGAAATTCTTTATGAGAACATGCCCAACTGAAAACACTGCCGTCGGAAAACCTATGTACACAAATACAACTAATATCTCAAATACATGATATGTGGTATGGGAATAGCCATCCATAATAGAGTGTAGAATAATTAGGATCCAAGGTATGAACATAGCCATCCAGAAAGGATCAATAAATAGACTTAGGTATGGTCGCAACCATCCAATCAATGAGTCATGTAACTAATCATGATAATCCAAAAAAATCTACAGCCTGGATTCCATTAGACAAAATCCAGAGTCTTGCGCTCCATCTCGACCCAAACCGATTACAAGTCCTAGCATGTGAATAAGTGAGCTGAAGTCGAACATGCAAGAACATTGTCTGATTACCAGCCAATGATGAAATCCATTAACAGATGCGAGAGGAACCACCAATAATGATAATGGCCCTCAAGGTACTAGAGGTACAATCCACGGAATGTGAACAATGAGCTGAAGTTGAACACCCGTAGAATCATTCGATCGAAGGCTAATGATGAAAACCTTGCGTCGAATGCGAAGAAACTGCCATTGAGGCATGCAGGCTCCAAAGTACTTGAAGGGAGTCTCTAGATCAGCCTCCTGGATAATGAGCTGAAGTCGACGGGAAGTGATCTTGATCAAAAGTGGGCCATAGTGTTTCCCACATCATCGACACGAGACAGAGGAACATAATGTTTGTGAATCAGGATCAGATGAGAATCAGAGGGAGGTTGAAAACTGCAAAGGTCAACTTCTCTTGAACATATCAGTGGCACGACAGTAGATTTGGCAGTATTTGACATCAAAGGTCTGAGGTCATGATGACGAGGCAAAGAGCAGATGAGTGGTCAAAAATTATTACCCAAACCCATGGAGGCAAGCAATAAACGAGATGAGATGTCCCCAAACCGACACAAATGCAGACAAGTGCCATGTTCAAGAGCAACATACTGTCGACACGACGAAGATGCTAGTTTTATTTTTCCCCACCATTTCTGGCGAGTACCCCAATTATTTTTGGAAACAAGCTTGAAGGGGATAACATATGCTTGCGATATAAGTTTGTCCTTCAGAAAAATTCAACCTAGTACATTTAACGAGCCCTAGGAAGGAGGAACTTGAGTATCGTCATTACGACGGAATCCAATGTCATTAGGTTTTAATGAGTCTGACAAAGGAAGAACTCGATGTCTTTTTGATCAGGAGATCAAGTCCCTTGTAGAAAAATGCTCAAAAATGAAAGTGCTCAAATTGATTTGGAACCTAAACGACAAGATAGGCCTCGGCGATACGATCCCAACGCTGCAAACGGCACTGAAAACCGACGATGTATGAAGAAGTTGTTGCACTTTGAAATCGCCCAATAACCTTCAATTTTGAAGGGAAATTTCTTTTTAATACTGTGTTGGAATAATTTTATTTTTTTATTAAAGTTTAATAAATTAATTAAACTATATAGTTTTTAATATTTTATATGATTTGATTAATCATATATTATATTTAAAATTAATTATATGTTTCAATTAATTTTAAATTTTAATTAAACTTTATTAAATCTAAAAATAGTAAAACCACACTGTATTAAAACTGGAATTAATTTTATAAAAAGGGGTAAAAACCCACATGTCAAAGGTTTCATAGCAAATGTTTTAAAACCCAAATGGATGATGTGTTAAGTCACGTGCTTCATTACGTTGGAGTGGAGCAAACGAAATAAACATATATGTTAACATTTATATAACCATCGTTAACCATGTGCACGGGGCTATCCTTCCGGCGGCGGTTTGTTTGCCACGGTTTTTAAAACCGTTTCTTAACAAAAAATTGGCAGGTTGGATGCATGTGAACGCGAGATTTAAAACAGTCACATTTAATGCTGCCGACAGTTTTGGAGCACGCCTGCCAAATTTGGTGCAGTTGCCTTTTTTAACTGGAGTTAACTCCAGTTCTCCACAATTAGTGGAGCTTTTGAAGGGCAAACTTCAGTTAGCCATAACTTTGGCTAGGAAAGTCCTTTTTGGACAATTTTTTTTTTTATTCTAGGGTAATTGATCATTCTGGAGCTATTGGGAGTGTTTGCAGAGCCATCAGGGCACTCTAACAGAGAATTTACCAGCGTTTTTGGTCGTGGAGCCACCAGGGCCTAAGGGAAGAAGAGCTGTTTTGGACTATCTTCATCCAATGGAGGTGTTTGTTTAGTCATTTTATACTGATTTGAGCCTTCTGAATCTTAATTTGCAGTGTATTTTTCCATTTGAGGCTTCTATACAGTTGTATTCACATTTTGAGCATTTAATCAAAGAGGACAAAGCCTAATTAGAGGCTTTTGGACCCAGCGGAGGTATCCCAAGAGAGGGGTGAACCGCTTAAACAATTATTTGTTGTCATACTATATAATTTTGCTGCATATTTTCAGATTCTTCTCCTTTAAACAGTAAATTTTTATAAGCAAACTTTTCCCAAGCAGGTTTAAACAGTGAACAAAACTTATTAGTTCATCTTCAAACCACTACACTTCATTTGCAGAATATGTATACTTGCCTATTCACACATTAAAGTTGGATCAATGAATACTTTGCATATAAAAAAAATACTTTCATTGATCGGATCTCAGTGATTACATTTTATTTCTTTAGGCAGAGTCTGTAGAAGGGCCAGGTAGCCTCCGGATTCATCCTTTCTTTGAAAGGTGAAATATCCGGTGAATGCCCCTACAGTCAATCTCTGTATGAGAAATACTTTGTTCTCACAATTTCAGATCAGGTTGGTATCAGAGCTTAAGGTTTTTCTTAAAAGTTTGTGAAATTTGTGCAAGTAAATTGTATTATTCTACAAAATTTGATGCTTACTAGGCTGAAATTGCAAAGAGGGGAAGGTCAATTGGTTAGAGAACAAGTTAATCCTCAACCAAGGAGGGCTAGAGTGTCATTACATCCACCTTCCATTTCATCCTCATTAGCCTTAGAATCAGCCACAAGCATGTCATCCAGAGAAGGAGAAGTACATGAGGAAATGGATCCCAAGGAAGAAGAAAGAGTCTTTAGAAAAGCTTTCTTGGACTTGACTGAGATGGTTAGGATCCTATACTAGGAGAGAAATGATAGGATTGCTGGAGAAGGGTCTAGAAACCAAAGAGAAGAAGGAGATTCTTCAGGAGGGAAGAAAGACAAGGATGAGTCTAAGAAAGGGAATGGAGGAAATGGTGATCCTTCATCTCCATCTTCATCCTCTTCCTCCACATCATCCTCTTCAACTTCTGTTAATCAGTCACACAAAACAAAAACATCTCTTAAAAATCCTTTGTTAAAGCTTGATGTGAAGTTTGAGTTGCCAATGTTTAATGGTGATGTGAATGCAGAAAAATTGGATAATTGGATTAGAAAACTGGAATTCTATCTAAGAATTCATAATTTGCATGATGATGACACAAAAATCCAATTAGCCTCTTTGAGAATGGATGGAGCAGCTTTGGTTTGGTGGGAAGCCAAGACTAGGGAGGAAATTAAAAAGCATGGTAAGATAACTCTAACTTGGAATGAGTTTATTACATCTATTAAGAAACAATTTTATCCTCTTGCTCATATTCAGAAAGCAATCATGAATTGGAAAATTTTTAGGCAACTTAAGGGTCAAAATGTGCAAGATTATACCCAAGAGTTTAGAAGGAGAGCACTTCTACTTGGAGTAGACTTACAAAGTCAAGACACCTTGTTGAAATACATAGGAGGTTTGCACAATTATCTACAACATACTATTCTAATGTTCAATCCTACCAGCTTAGATGAAGTCTGTGTGCAGGCTACACATTTAGAAGCTAGAGGAAAGAATATTTTTGATGAGGATAGTAATTTTAAAAACAAAGGAAAGAAGAGAGTTGCTAATTCAAGAAAAGAAAAAGGAAAGTTCTTTTGCAAGAACTGTTCGAAGACAAGTCATGATGAAGATCATTGTTGGAAGCTTCATCCTGAATTGAAACCAGAAAAATTCAAGAACAAAAACAAGACCAAAGAAAAGGAGAAAATTGTAGCAACAATTGAGCAAGACTTAGGGTTAGACTTAGGAGATGAGACAAAAAGCATAGGCATGGTTTTAAAGAACACTAAGGGGAAAGAAGTGGTGCAAGACACAAATCCCAGTTCTAGCTCTTTGAATTCTCACAAAGATACTCATGATGAAAAGAGGAGGATAGAGCTTTTCCATGTGAGGGTAATTTCAAAACATACCAAAATTGACACACTATTTGACAGTGGGTCACAAGCTAATATTATATCTGAAGACTTGGTCAAGCAACTTAAACTTGAGACCATTCCACATTAGAAGCCTTATCCACTTGGATGGATATGTAAGGATGCCAATTTGCGAGTCTCATGAAAGTGCATATTGCCCTTTGCAATAACTGCACACTTTATTGACACAGTGGAACTTGATGTGGTGCCGCTTGATATCTCGAGTATTGTTTTGGGAAGTCCTTACTTATTTGACAGGAAGGCCATCTTTCATCGCCATGAAAACAAGTATCACTTGTTCAAAGATGGTAAAGAGTACATTGTGAGAGCTCACAAGAAGAAGCTGGAATCTTCTTTACTCCATGTAGGTCAATTGAAAAGACTGGTTAATGCAAGTCAAAGTCTAACTTTGTTGATGTTGAAAGGACCAAATTTTGAGCATTCACCATTTTATGATGTTGCTAATGATTTGTCTCAGTTTGATAACAGTTTGTCTTTGAAAGAAGATGATGTTATGTTGCACCAATTACCTTTTGGGTCAGCCAATGCAGAGAATGAAGAGTCAAAGAAAAGCAGTGCAAGCAAGAAGGACACACCATTCAGTATGGGAAAAATTTGGTTTCAGAATGGTAGAATTCGCCATGGGAACAGTTTGCAAGGTGAAAGTCATTTTAAGTCTTTCTGGAAGTTTTATCAGTGTAAAAAAAGTTTGTTTTCTGCAAATTACAATTGCTGTTCTGCAAATTTTAATAATTTGCATCATGACTCCGTCAATCTAAGCAATGGTCGATCAGTTGATTCCAGAGACAGATTATCATTTTCTCAAAAGCTTAATTTGATGAAATCGGGCAGATTTCAGTTATTCAAGGGTGGAAGAGTGGAGAATAAGTCTCCACATCATCAGTTTCAGTAATCATAAAGCTTTTGAGGGTCCAAAATCTTCCCATTTGGGAGGTGTGATCAGGAGATCAAGTCCCTTGTAGAAAAATGCTCAAAAATGGAAGTGCTCAAATTGATTTGGAACCTGAGCGACGAGATAGGCCTCGGCGATACGATCCCAACGCCGTGAACGAAACTGAAAACTGACGTTGTATGAAGAATTTGTTGCACTTTGAAATCGCCCAATAACCTTCAATTTTGAAGGGAAATTTCTTTTTAACACTGTGTTGGAATAATTTTATTTTTTTATTACAGTTTAATAAATTAATTAAAATATATAGTTTTTAATATTTTATATGATTTGATTAATCATATATTATATTAATTAATTTTATGTTTCAATTAATTTTAAATTTTAATTAAACTTTATTAAAAATCTAAAATATTAAAACCACACTATGTATTAAAACCAAATTCGAAATTTTATAAAAAGGGGTAAAAACCCACATGTCAAAGGTTTCATAGCAAATGTTTTAAAACCCAAATGGATGACGTGTTAAGTCACGTGCTTCATTACGTTGGAGTGGAGCAGATTAAATAAACGGATATGTTAACATTTATATAACCACCGTTAACCATGTGCATGGGGCTATCCTTCCGGCGGCGGTTTGTTTGCCACGGTTTTTAAAACCGTTTGTTAACATAAAAGTGGCGGGTTGGATGCATGTGAATGTGGGATTTAAAACAGTCACATTTAATGTTGACGAAATTTTTGGAGCGCGCCCGCCAAATTTGGTGCAGTTGCCGTTTTTAACTGGAGTTAACTCCAGTTCTCCACAATTAGTGGAGCTTTTGAAGGGAAAACTTCAGTTAGCCATAACTTTGGCTAGGAAAGTCCTTTTTGGACGATTTTTTTTTTTATTCTGGGGTAATTGATCATTCTGGAGCTGGTGGGAGTGTTTGTAGAGCCATCAGGGTGCTCTAACAGAGAATTTACCAGCATTTTTGGTCGTGGATCCACTAGGGCCAAAGGGAAGAAGAGCTGTTTTGGACTATCTTCATCCAATGGAGGTGTTTTTTTAGTCATTTTATATTGATTTGAGCCTTCTGAATCTTAATTTGCAATTTATTTTTCCATTTGAGGCTTCTATACAGTTTTATTCACATTTTGAGCATTTAGTCAAAGAGGAAAAAGCCTAATTAGAGGCTTTTGGACTTAGCGGAGGTAGCCCAAGAGGGGGGTGAACCGCTTAAACAATTATTTGTTGTCATACTGTATAATTTTGATGCATATTTTCAGATTCTGCTCCTTTCAACAGTAAATTTTTATAAGCAATATTTTCCCAAGTTGTGTTTGAACAATGGAACAAAACTTATTAGTTCATCTTTCAAACCATTATGCATTGCTTCCATGTACTGCCTACTTTCCTATTCACATTAAAGTTGGATCAATGAATACTTTGCAGATAAAACAAATACTTTCATTAATCGGATCTCAGCGATTACATTTTATTTCTTTAGGCAGAGTCTGTAGAAGGGCCAGATAGCCTCCGGATTCATCCTTTCTTTGAAAGGTGAAATACCCGGTAAATGCCCCTACAGTCAATCTCTGTATGAGAAATACTTTGTTCTCACAATTTCAGATTAGGTTGGTATCAGAGCTCAAGGTTTTGCTTAAGAGTTTGTGAAATTTGTGCAAGTAAATTGTATTATTCTGCAAAATTTGATGCTTACTAGGCTGAAATTGCAAAGAGGAGAAGGTCAATTGGTTAGAGAACAAGTTAATACTCAACCAAGGAGGGCTAGAGTGCCATTACATCCACCTTCCATTTCATCCTCATTAGCCTTAGAATCAGCCACAAGCATGTCATCTAGAGAAGGAGAAGTACATGAGGAAATGGATCCCAAGGAAGAAGAAAGAGTCTTTAGAAAAGCTTTCTTGGACTTGACTGAGATGGTTAGGATCCTATACCAGGAGAGAAATGATAGGATTGCTGGAGAAGGATCTAGAAACCAAAGAGAAGAAGGAGATTCTTCAGGAGGGAAGAAAGACAAGGATGAGTCTAAGAAAGGGAATGGAGGAAATGGTGATCCTTCATCTCCATCATCATCCTCTTCCTCCACATCATCCTCTTCTACTTCTGTTAATCAGTCACACAAAACAAAAACATCTCTTAAAAATCCTTTGTTAAAGCTTGATGTGAAGTTTGAGTTGCCGATGTTTAATGGTGATGTGAATGCATAAAAATTGGATAACTGGATTAGACAGCTGGAAGTCTATCTAAGAATTCAGAATTTGCATGATGATGAAACAAAAATCCAATTAGCCTCTTTGAGAATGGATGGAGCAGCTTTGGTTTGGTGGGAAGCCAAGACCAAGGAGGAAATTAAAAAGCATGGTAAGATAACTCTAACTTGGAATGAGTTTATTACAACTATTAAGAAACAATTTTATCCTCTTGCTCATATTCAGAAAGCAATCATGAATTGGAAAATTTTTAGGCAACTTAAGGGTCAAAATGTGCAAGATTATACCCAAGAGTTTAGAAGGAGAGCACTTCTACTTGGAGTAGACTTAAAAAGTCAAGACACCTTGTTGAAATACATAGGAGGTTTGCACAATTACCTGCAACATACTATTCTATTGTTCAATCCTACCAGCTTAGATGAAGTCTGTGTGCAGGCTACACATTTAGAAGCTAGAGGAAAGAATATTTTTGATGAGGATAGTAATTTCAAAAACAAAGGAAATAAGAGAGTTGCAAATTCAAGAAAGGACAAAGGAAAGTTCTTTTGCAAGAACTGTTCGAAGACAAGTCATGATGAAGATCATTGCTGGAAGCTTCATCCTGAACTGAAACCAGAAAAATTCAAGAACAAAAACAAGACCAAAGAAAAGGAGAAAACTGTTGCAACAGTTGAGCAAGACTTAGGGTCAGACTCAGAAGATGAGACAAAAAGCATAGGTATGGTTTTAAAGAACATTAAGGGGAAAGAAGTGGTGCAAGACACAAATCCCAGTTCTAGCTCTTTGAATTGTCACAAAGATACTCATGATGAAAAGAGGAGGATAGAGCTTTTCCATGTGAGGGTAATTTCAAAACATACCAAAATTGACACACTATTTGACAGTGGGTCACAAGCAAATCTTATATCTGAAGACTTGGTCAAGCAGTTTAAACTTGAGACCATTCCACATCCGAAGCCTTATCCACTTGGATGGATATGCAAGGATGCTAATTTGCAAGTCTCAAGAAAGTGCATATTGCGCTTTGCAATAACTGCACACTTTATTGACACAGTGGAACTTGATGTGGTGCCGCTTGATATCTCAGGTATTGTTTTGGGAAGTCCTTATTTATTTGATAGGAAGGCCATCTTTCATCGCCATGAAAACAAGTATCACTTGTTCAAAGATGGTAAAGAGTACATTGTGAGAGCTCACAAGAAGAAGCTGGAATCTTCTTTACTCCATGTAGGTCAATTGAAAAGACTGGTTAATGCAAGTCAAAGTCTAACTTTGTTGATGTTGAAACAACCAAATTTTGAGCATTCACCATTTTATGATGTTGCTAATGATTTGTCTCTGTTTGATAACAGTTTGTCTTTGAAAGGAAGATGATGTTATGTTGCACCAATTACCTTTTGGGTCAGCCAATGCAGAGAATGAAGTGTCAAAGCAAAGCAGTGCAAGCAAGAAGGACACACCATTCAGTATGGGAAAAAGTTGGTTTCAAAATGGTAGAATTCGCCATGGGAACAGTTTGCAAGGTGAAAGTCATTTTAAGTCTTTCTGGAAGTTTGATCAGTGTAGAAAAAGTTTGTTTTCTACAAATTACAATTGATGTTCTGCAAATTTTAATCATTTGCATCATGACTCCGTCAATCTAAGAAATGGTCGATCAGTTGATTCCAGAGACAGATTATCATTTTCGAAAAAGCTTAATTTGATGAAATCGGGCAGATTTCAGTTATTCAAGGGTGGAAGAGTGGAGAATCAGTCTCCACATCATCGGTTTCAGTAATCAGAAAGCTTTTGAGGGTCCAAAAGCTTCCCATTTGGGAGGTGTGATCAGGAGATCAAGTCCCTTGTAGAAAAATTCTCAAAAATGAAAGTGCTCAAATTGATTTGGAACCTGAGCGATGAGATAGGCCTCGGCGATACAATCCCAACGCTGTGAACGGCACTGAAAACCGACGCTGTATGAAGAAGTTGTTGCACTTTGAAATCGCCCAATAACCTTCAATTTTGAAGGGAAATTTCTTTTTAATACTATGTGTTGGAATAATTTTATTTTTTTATTAAAGTTTGATAAATTAATTAAACTATATAGTTTTTAATATTTTATATGATTTGATTAATCATATATTATATTAATTAATTATATATTTCAATTAATTTTAAATTTTAATTAAACTTTATTAAAAATCTAAAATATTAAAACCACACTATGTATTAAAACCAAATTCGAAATTTTATAAAAAGGGGTAAAAACCCACATGTCAAAGGTTTCATAGCAAATGTTTTAAAACCCAAATGGATGACGTGTTAAGTCACGTGCTTCATTACGTTGGAGTGGAGCAGATTAAATAAACGGATATGTTAACATTTATATAACCACCGTTAACCATGTGCATGGGGCTATCCTTCCGGCGGCGGTTTGTTTGCCACGGTTTTAAAAACCGTTTGTTAACATAAAAGTGGCGGGTTGGATGCATGTGAACGTGGGATTTAAAACAGTCACATTTAATGTTGCCGACAGTTTTGGAGCGCGCCCGCCAAATTTGGTGCAGTTGTCATTTTTAATTGGAGTTAACTCCAGTTCTCCACAATTAGTGGAGCTTTTGAAGGGCAACCCTGGCTAGTCATAACTTGCATGAGGCCCTGGATGATTTGTTTTTTGATTTTGCAGGGTATCGGGATCATTCCTGAGCCTGGAGGTTACAGAAAGCTACTCTGCAGGTTCTCTAACGTAGAACGGGCTGTGGTTTCGGTCGTGAGCCACTGTGGCCTGGCGGGAAGAAGAGTCGTTTTAGACTATCTTCTATCCAAATGGAGGTGTCAGAGCGATTATTTTAATTTATTTGAGCCTTTCCGAATCCACTTGCGCTTATTTTTCCACTTTGAGCTCTTTCTATAAAAGTTTATTCTACATTTTGAGCATTTAATCAAAGAGGTAGTGCCTAATTAGAGGCTTTTGGACCCAACGGGAGGTAGCCCAAGAGAGGGATGAACCGCTAAACAATTATTTTTTATCATATCGTATAATTTTTCGCATATTTTCGTATTCTCGTCTTTAAACAAAGAAATTTTTAAAGCAAACTTTTTCCTGTTGTGCTTAAACAGTGAACAAAACTTATTAGTTCATCTTCAAACCATTATACTTCATTTGCAGAATATGTATACTTTCCTATTCACACATTAAAGTTGGATCAATGAATACTTTACATATAAAACAAATACTTTCATTGGTCGGATCTCTGTGATTACATTTTATTTTCAGTGCAGTCTCGTAGAAGGGTCAGACAGCCTTGACTATCTCAAAGGAACACCCTACAATTCCCCCACAACAATCTCTGTATGAGAAATAATTTGTTCTCACAATTTCAGATCACTTTTCATGTTTATAGAGTTTGAAAATACAGCGGAAAAGTAATCTCCAATAGTCCCTTTTCGTAGATAGTCCCATAGATTCGAAAAGGTAGAAAACTATATCTGAGAGAACCTCCTAGTCGCGATAGGCTAGGGTATTCCTTTTTCATAAATAATCTATCCCAGCCCGAAAAATGAGTAAACGTATACTGCAGATATCGCTTTGCACGCTTTAACGAGTTCAAACGACAAGCGTTCCCGACAATTCTTTTCGCCTTTAGCAGCTTTAGAGAGTCGAAAAGAGCTAAAAGATGACCCTCCCCGGAAGAAATTGGGAGTGGTAAGGTATGGGGTAGCAACCTGTCTTATGATGGTGAACCGGCCGTGGTCACAAAGGTTAAGAGGCTGGCTAACAAGACCACCATCGCAGCCGGTTCCTCGTGAATGGGTAAACAACCAAGTAAGGCGATGATCGGCCGAGAAGATAAGACGATGGAGAGAAAACCAAGGCCCATCTGAAAAAAATGGTTATAACCCAACTACAAGAGGTGCAAATGGGAATTTTTATTTTTTAATATGTTGAAATCGTAAAACCACCGTTTAAGTTGGTTTCATTTTTACACAAGCTTGAAACAAAGATAAACTATGCTTGAAACCGGTTTCATTTTTACACAAGATTGAAACAGAAACAAACTATGCTTGAAGGACTTAAGCATGCCCCCAGCATGGTGACTCAATTCGAGGTACATGCCCCCCACGCTTCAGTCCATATGAAAGGCAGATGGAGTGAAGGTTCAAGTTACGAGATCAAGAGAAAGGCTCGACTGGGATTTTACGAGATTTTATCAAAGACTCGAATTGAACGGGAATGTGTTTCATTATTTTAACGAGGTTGACACATTAAAAGAACTATCCTCAGATGACCTTGTTTCATTTTTTTTTTTTAAACGAGGTTGATACAAAATACAAACTATCCTTGTAACACCTTGTTTCATTTTTTAACGAGCTTGACACAAGAAAACGAACTCTGCTCTGGACACCTTGTTTCATTTTTTAACAAGATTGACACAAGAAAACGAACTCTGCTCTAACCAGAATCAGTTTCATTTTTTAAGGAGCTTGACACAGGAAAAGAACCATGCTCTGAAGACAACTCATCAAGATGAATAAGAAGTCAAAGCTTCCAAGAGTTCCATGTCGGATGTGAGAAAAACATCTTGGAAGTCTGGACCCAATGCCCCCAGCACATGATGTATGACGACACTATCACTGAATACGGGTACGGGACAGGTAGCCACATAATTGACATGCGGTGGGGATGACACAATTGGTGGATACAGATCCAGCAGAGATGATGGTGGACTAGCTGCCATATTGGGACCAAAGAACACAAGCTGATCGATGGTCACGATCCGACGTTGGTGCGGAAAACACATCACACGAAAGAGGGAGGAGACAAGTGCTCCCATGGCATAAGTATAATCGCGTCCCAAGAGTAAATTAAAGTCCAAGGGGCCAATAACAACCATCATGTCCATATGGATAGTTTTCCCTCCCAAATTAATAGGCAACTTAGGAAGGATCCCTAACGGTTGACTAGTTCTTCTGTTAAACGCCAACAGATTCTGCGTAACAAGCACAAGTGGCAGTGAACCAAATTCTTGCCAAGTAGTTGAAGACAAAATACTGACAGACGCGCCTTCATCTATAATGGTGCTAGGTACGACTAGATGGGGGGCCTATACCATTATCTCGAAAGGCACATAAGATGGAAGGTGATACCCTGCAAATCGACTCCAATCGAAGGAAGCGACCAAACTACTTGGAGGGGCTACCATCGAACCGATATGGTCTTCCCCTGGTGTTACGGGAGAAGAAGGAGCATCCTCCATGACTTCCATCATGGAGTCAGGAGGGGTATCCTCTAGGACCTCCATCATGGGAGGCGGAG
This sequence comes from Pinus albicaulis, assembly GCA_034641835.2. Lineage (NCBI taxonomy): Eukaryota > Viridiplantae > Streptophyta > Pinopsida > Pinales > Pinaceae > Pinus > Pinus albicaulis. The sequence goes on from CM076570.1 coordinate 942,726,368, forward strand.
GAACGACTTCTTGAGGTATAGGGACAAGAGAATCTTTCTCCAAGTCTGAAGAAACAAGAGGAACCTGAGGGGTGCGAGATCCACTCTCAACGGAAAAGACCTGGTGCACTGTAGACGGGGCTAGCTCAATCGATCCCAAGACCAATGGTTGGTCAGGAACGGATTCCTGAATTTGAATTTCCAGGGGAGCGGGATCAACCAAGGATGACTCTTGACCAATCGTAGGATCAGCTAGTGGAGGACTCAAAGAAAGCCGTTTATAACCAGTGGGGAGGCATGGTGTAGAAACAGTTGAGTTGTGCAAAACTCATTTAGCTTCATCCATATATGGGCAAAGGTGAATGGCATGGTGCCCTTCACACAACTTACAGGGATTGGTAAGCTTACCCTACTTCTTAAGAGCTTTACCAGCACAAGCTGAAGACGTGCCCCTAACCTGACTCTCGGAAGCCAAAGGCAATGGGGGACGACCATTGGACCATACTTCGAGCACCTTGGGAATGCCAGGGCAGTATCGAAGAATATGGTCTCCTGTGCACAACATGCAAGGGAATTTGACTTTCCATGGAGAGTTGGAAGGTTCATCAAGAGCAGATGTTTTGGAGGCAGTAGCTGCAGCCTTAGCCTCTCTCTTATCGGACTTCTTCTTTTTCTTCTTCTTCTTCTTCTTAGCCACCTGGTTACTCTAATCCAGACTTTCACCAGGCGAAGTAGATGAGGAGGATGCAGAAACAGATGAAGAAGGGGAGAGGTCCACCTTGGAACCAACATGACGTTGTTCAGGCGGAGGAACTGATTGAATAGTAGTCGGGACATTCGGGACCACAGAGGTTGAAAACAACCAAACAGGCAACCCAACAGTTAACCTAGAAAGGGACAACGTTGCCATATAAGGAGCATCAACATTCCCAAAAGGAGGAAAAGGACTAGGATTCCCATCGGAGGGGATTCCTTGGTTGGTGAACTCTGGAAAAGTTGCCATCGGAAACGACCCAAAACAACACCATAAGGAAACTAACTTTAACCAGGAATATTTCGTGGGCAGTTAATTTTTAAACATTGAAACAAAATTCTTTTGTTTCATATTTTAAGAGTCAAGAAATAGGCAAAAGGTGACTCTATCTCTTTCAGTTTCGAAACAAGCATGAAAGGACAAGCGCTTGACTATCTTTTCAAATTTAGGGAGTCAGAAAAGATCAAAACTGACTACTCTGGTAATATAGGAAAATGGGTGTACCAGATATTCGTGAACTTCCATATACACCTTGGTTAAAAAATGAAAGAGAAATCAACCAAGGACTTGACGTACGTGCAGGTAATCTCCCCGAATGTTGTGTCCAGTGTGTCACGGGTATAAGGCGGCAGACTCGACTTCCTACAGATAAAGGATAGCAACCTAGTGGGGTCTCCCTTTATATACGTGACATTACGGGGAGCACAAGTCCATACTAGCACTGTCTAAAGCCAAGAGGCGAATGACAGCTACTAGGTTTAACGATGCCGAAACACGTCACTAGCCTAGACCTCTAGATATTCCGTTAATGTTTCAATGTTGCCTTAGGTTAATTGAATAAATTTTATAGTTGATCTTCAATTTATGTTTCAATTTCAGGCCCTACCAAATGTTGTATCTAAAAAATCCTCTAAATTCACACTACATGCCACAATATATCACTTTGTTCGATGAAGAGCTAACTACGGGAAGGTTGAGAGCTTTTCAAACAATAACAAAATGATCATAAAACATCCACTACTGTCTCTAATGCATGCTAATGAAACTAAAAACTTTTCCCTTAGAGTTATATAACACTAATAATGCAGAAAAGCTTTCAATTTTCACTAACTAATCAAAAGAAAAGAGATTTGTTTTTGTATTTTTCAATGTTTTAGAGCAAATGCACCAAACGAAATGAAAAACTAATGAAGAGACCAATTTGAGAAATGATAGCGAAAGAGTTGAAACAAATAAGTTCACTCAATGCAAAGACACACCATCAGAACTCAAACTGATAGAGAAATCCCTCAAATCAAAGAAGGATCCCAAAAGACTCACACAAACCATGTAATTTGGGCTCACAATGAGACAAAGCGAAACTTGAATGAAAAAGAGAGAAATCACTCAAATAACTCAATGATACAATGGAATCCAACGAAACTAATGCAAGGAAGTGAAAACGAAGTTGACTGGAAAAACGAGAACCAAAAACCCCCATGGGAGGCTCAGCGCACTATAGCATCTAGAAGCCCTAGGGCTAGAATGAAAAACTGATGGTAGAGGGCAAACAATTGGAGGATAGAGGTCAAACACAGTTAACAAGGACTTCAAGGCACTCAGATAGTCGAAAAAATAACACCAAAACCAAAAATCAGACTCAGAGGGCTCAAAAACAAGTAAACCCTAACACCAAACAGGGTTGGCGCAACTGTTTGGCTATATCTTGCGCCAAAACAGGGTTGGCGCATGGGCCTAACTAGCAACAAGCACTAGTTGGCGCAAATGTCAGGCTATAAACCGTGCCAATCGAGTTTACTAAGGAAAGGAATGAAAAGAGCAAACAGAGAGTAGATCAGGTATGGTGGAGGCTGAACAGAGGTTTTACACCGAAAGGAGGCAAACCAGAAGAGTAAATAAATCAAACAAAAGCCAAAAGCAAGTGAAAGAGACAAGACTAACTCCAATCAACTCCCTAGTGGAGTTGCCACTTTGTTGGAGAGTTAAATCCCCTCTACGGACAGAGACGATCCCTACTAGCCTAGATTGGTTCTAGCAATAATCAGGTCACGCAGTGACGCAAGTCTCTAGTTACAAAATGACAAAAACATAACGAATTGCCTACCTCAGGTCCTACGCAATAGTCGTTGAAGAAAGGATGACGCTTCCTGTCCTTCTCTTTGGCAAATCATGATCCTTCTGCTTAACACGTCTGAACACCTACACACATGCGAAGAATACAACAATACACAATGTAAAATCTAAATCTTGTAACCATACATCAGTTAGAGAGGATGTGATTCATTACATCAAAGGAATAGATACATGAATGAAACCATAATCAAAGTCGCTTATCATTAAAATAATAAAGGAAAGATACAACCCAAAGCTCTGACGCTAGATCTTCCTTCGGCAGGGCTGACAGCGGAGCACGTCTCAACGAAGCTTGTCAGAAATAGGACAAAGCTCTCTCTCTTCGGCTTAGCTCTCGAAGGTTGTCTGGCGATAGTCTCCTTGCTACAAGTTCAACTCTTCTCTTCTCTAACTTACTAAGGGAAAAAGGCAAGCTTATATAGATGGTGGAAGGGGAGTTGGGATCCCTACAATCATGGGATTGGCCCTATCCTTAAGGAAGCTTCCATGATAGGTGGAAAACCACCTCCCATACATGGAGATCTGGAGCCAAACCTCCCAACTCATTTTAGAGACGTGTTCAGGAGTTTGTTGGAATCAAACTTCCGCCATCTATTTTTAAAAAACAATCCTTATTAAGCTTGGTGCGAGTGAGACACTGGGACAGAGCGCTAGTTGGCGTGCCCTCTATGGTGGATTTTCCCCTTTGGCACGAGGGTTAAACTAGTTAGTCGCGGCAAGGCCAAAAGATCAGTTTTTAGGGTTTTTCAAGGGAAACTTTCTTCAGAGGAATGATTTTCCTTGTCAAGGGGGATTCCATGAAAGTGGTTTCAGGTTATGTCACTGCTCACAGGTCAGGGGAAAGGCCCTCCAATGTGCAGGATGGGGAATTGCAGGGACGGTGACAAATTATTGTGTAACACCCTTATAGTCCTAATGTATTTCAATTTTTTTCCTTTTTACAATGGATAAATTGTACAAAAATTACAACTATATAATCATAAAGAATTAACTGATAGTATAAGAAAACAAAGCTTGTCACCCGCCACACACATAATTGTGGCATAAAAATTTATCGTTTTAAATATTTAGGATTTATTTTTTATTGTAAATTTGAAAATAACATATAAAAAATTTAAAAATTACTTTTTATTCATTTATATTTTATTTTTTAACTTATATATATATATATATATATATATATATATATATATATATTGTAAGCTTGGCAGGAATACATCTTCATCATGTCCAATATATCACCCCAATCGGGGTGGGGAATTGAACTAGTGACTTCACATCAAGGAGTGCCTTAACAAAACATCGGATTATCGTCTATCCAAGACCTTGTGAACACACACACACACACACACACATATATATATATATCAATAAATTAAGATTTATAATGTAGAATTAAAAAAAAACAATTTACATTTTCTCACAAACCATAAAGATGCATATTTCCTAAATTAGTTTTATTGATAAAATTATAGTCCCAAACCATATACCATAGTAGCCAAACCTACAACCTAAATTAGAAAAAGGTGGCTAGTGTCGGGAGGTGGAAATTGTGCCACATTCACTAGGGTGTGGGTATTTTTCCCAATATATCTTCCCACCTTTACCCTCATCTTCACCTTCATATATAAGTTACCTTTATCTTAGAGTTGTTGGGCTATATAAATAATTGTTAAATGACTAAACAACACACATTAATTATCAATCCAAGGACATCTTTTATTCCAATGACAATTGCACTGTTTGTGCCGATACACCAAACAAAGGCAATTCCAAAGAAAAGAAATTGTTGTTGAAGTAAATGTTGGAATTAAATCACCCATGCAGAAGTAAAAGGATCTACAAGACTGGAATCACACTTCAATTAATTTGTTCTAGCACGCCACACAACAAGTATCCAGCTAGTGTCTCTAATATCATATGTGTAACAACATATAAAGTATTGAAATTGAAGCGGATATATTCACATCTGAATAGCATCAACAACACTCTACTGATACATAAAATGAAATAAAAATACATACAGGAAAATACTTTAATCACTACAATCCCTGCTAAGAAGGAGGGCGCTTCCTCCCTAGCAGGGCGCATGTAGAGGAAGAACTTAACGGAAACTAAATAACGCATGTAACAGCAATAACAGGATAATCTATATTAATCTGAACACAATTACAGAGCCAAAATAGTGTTGTTCTCCGCTAACCTTTCGACCTCTAGGGCCAAGAACTATATAGTGGTTACATCAGAAAATCAAGGGATAGATCAGTCATGAGAATCTTATGATTCTCATGCTGAGTGAAATAGAACACATATAGTTATAACCACTTCATAATAAAGTTCTGACTAGAAAATTATAGATTACAATCAAAACTGCCCTTAGGCTATTATCCCAAAAATACGATGCTAAAAAAATTCTACAACTATCGTACAAGAACCACAGCTGTAGTGTAATAGCTAAAGGACAGATCAAAAAAAAGTATTGACGATATCCAGTCAGCGGCACAACTGTATCAGCAATTTTCTGGTTGGTATGTAACAGCAAGGTGTAACAACATAGCTTCGATGTAACAACACCCTCTTAATTTCTCCTGTGGACCTCGTGCTCAGGATCTTTGGTGCTATAAATGACATTTGGAAAGACAACACAAAGACCATCGATCTTCTCCAAACATTCACCATCAATTAGTCATAAAAAGGCATGATATATCATAATAATTGGTGAATTGGAAGAGTAATAAAAACAAGGTGAAACAGCACAAGTTAGGGTAGAAAGGTAGGAAAAAGAGGTAAAGATACTCCCATTAGTTATAGTTATGAGGAAAAAATAGGGAAAACAAATGTTGGGAAAGTGTACAAAACTGGCACCCAACAAGAGTCTAAGCACAATATTTAACAAATAGGTGGAGTTGTATGATCTAGTCAAAGGAATTTGCCTTTCCAAAACATTGCATATTTGTAAGCCCATTAATTTTAGTGACTCTAACAATGTTATCAGGAATATGAATATAGGCACTTATCCTGTGTGAATTAAAATCCAATCCATATATAATAAAATCTAATTTGGCCTAGTCTTCGTTCAAAAAGTTCTATCCTTTCATGTGATATGAGTTGACAACATCCTAATGAACTCCTTCGCAGTACAAGAGGTGCACAAATCATAAGGAAATTTGAGGGTGAACTAATCGCCTAGCTCCATCTTATCCCACATGTGAGTTCATGATAATATTTTGTTTCCTTATCAACCACCAGTTTAGTGCTTGTAAATTCAACTCAAGGTCTTGTCTGAAATGAAGATAGAATATAGTTATTAAATTGCTCACCATTAAAGGAAATGGGAAGATCAGTCTCACTTGTGTGGATAAAATGGTAATTTAGAAAGGTTTTAATGGATTGAAATGGGAATAAATTTGGGCTTAGATTCCAGGTCCTCCATGGACAAGGTTATCTAAATTCATGCCTCAAATGGGAATTTTCATTAGCACGTGGAATTTGGATAATAGCTTGTTGATTGGGTTTTGGTTCATTAACATTGGTATGAATTTTTTTGTGGAAAGGGGACAAGTTTTACTTATATCAAATTCATGGTTTCTCCTTAGGTGAAGAGGTGGGAGGAATATTATGGGATTTATAGTATCACGTCAACATTATTTAACTCCACTTTGACTATTTAACTACATAAATAAACTCCCCGATGGAAATTATGATCAATAATAGATAGTTAATCTAGAGAATGGATGATGAAGTTGAGGTCCTATGATGTCAATTGGAATCACTTCAACAATATGATGTCCAGGTTACTCTCTCTCTTACTTCCTTGATGAATTCACTATTTTAATCCTCTATTCATCTACTTTCCCTCAATATAGTAGCTCCTCCCTTAAAAAATGAAATTTCTTGTGGTGTTCTTTAGGAGTTTCATATAATGTAGTATTTTTATTCCTACATTTTTTTATATTTTTTGGTAATTAGGGGTCTTTTCATAATTATTTCTCTACCTACCCCAAATATAGTGGCTCTTCCATTATAAAATGAAGTGTATTATGGCGTTCTCTAGGATTTTCATATATGTAGTATTAGAATTCATACACAAATTTGTTTGTACTTAAGGGTCTTTCCTCAAGTTTTTACATGAAATTCCCCTAGCTATCCAATAATCTATCACAGGTCTATTCATAATGAAGAATGCATTGTCTATTTTAGGGCCAACTGGGAAAGTCTCAACTTGACTTCGCATGTAACCCAATTGGGAACTAAACACATAATTTACTAATAAATTCACCAGTTATTGCTAAAAAGGAAGAAATTTTTAACTTATTTAAATATAAGCACCCCGGTGGCTGCTCAATTGGATATCGTTGTGAAAATGAATTGCTATGTACCATGATATTTCAGGTTCAAATCCCTCAAATTTACATGTGGCCATGTGTTGGGGTTGGATATATTCACCTAGGGGTTATAGTGGTAGAAATCATAATCGACCCCGTGTCATGTGAGTACAAGACCGACCTAGTTTTCAATTCCTCTAGTAAAAAAAAAATAACATGTAATGCTCCCTCCCACCCCCTTGGGTTTTTCCAGGTTGATGGAAGGTATTAATATTAATTAACCGAACCTACAAGGTCTCATTATGGAAATGGGGTTACAAAATTTGTTTTTCACCAAAGTTATCAAAATCAAATTTGGAAAATACCATCAAGTTCATCTTGTTAAAATATTTTTATTAATATAAATATTGTCTCAAATTGACTCACGGATTGAAAATTATGCCCTTTCAAATATTTTCCATTTAACTCCTACCACGTCAGCAAGAGTTTCCATGTGGCACCAATGACAGACCTACATGGCCTTGCCACATCAAAAATGACACTCGAATGGTGCTTACATGGATTATTAGTGTATTTGTGGCACTTGTGACATCAACTTTACTTACAATTCCCACTAGGCCTAAGTTCTCGTCCAAGTCATGCATTTTTGTTATATTTCGCCATAAAAAACATCCTAGTGTGCAATTAGATTGCACTTGGAATATCTCTTGGACCCCCAAATAATTGAATACATCTAGCTCATTGTCATTCCACAACACTTATTCATGGTCTAGTCCACATCCAACTCTTCCATGAAACACACAAACACAAAAGTCACAGATGTATGGGTTCCTGGATACATCTGTTAGACATAAAGTGCATCTGAATCCAAGCCTTAGAGACTTTGATGGGCCCCACCCTAAATTTTAGTCAAAATCTGACTCGAGAGCATATCTGGTTGCAAGCCCTTAGACTCCCAAAATGCCCCCCACCACATATTATAGCTATAATTGTCTTTCCCATAAGTTATCTAGGTTTAGTTTAAATATGATTCCTTAAAAAATATGAACAAGGGTAATCGACCCAAATGTTTGGACTCTTGGATACGTCCACTGGTTCCACATTGTATACATCTTAGATACAAATATCCACCAATAACATATTAAAACCTATATACAACTAGATTCTCTTAGTTCTTCATAATTAGAAACGTTTATGAGTTTCAAGGACTTATCCTAGACTTCCATTTATGCTCAGTGATAATCAAGGAATTGATTCTATAGGAATGAAACCTTCAATCTAGCTCCAACATTTTAGAAATTGATTCAAGCTACAAATTCAATAAATAAATTCAATAGCATGCCTAGCAATAGGCACAAGAGTAGAGTGATCCTAGCCATGGCTAACATTACTTTGTAATTTCAAACAAAACTACATCATATTAACCCACCAATTAGGTCAGAAGAAACATTATCATATCCACTGATATATAATACATTATATAATTTATATCCACTCATTGGGATAATGAAGCAAAATTCTATAAGCATAGGAATTCATGGCTCACATAGCATAAAAACCATGAGAAATATCACACAATGATAGTCAATTAGTCATGTCAAACAATGAAAAAAAAAGATACAAATGACTCTACAACTAAATAATGTATCAGCAAACATGAGCTCTATAAGTCCTTCAAACATGAATACACCCATATCAAAATTTAATTATAAATAACCAAGAGTATCATATTCCTCCAATCACAAATATGATAAATTCATTGTCACATTTCAAAACACATGATTCATAATTCAATGTGACACATGTGTACAACTAAATATAGTTATCTTATTATCTTGAGTGACTAGAAACTGAGGTAGGGGCTTCAACTCTCCACACAACCATAGGACAACTAAATTGTCATCTTTCTTGGAGTTGACTAACCCATAACCAAATTCTGATTCTGAGGAGTTAAGTGCTCAATTGTATTCACACCAATTATAGTCAACCAAATTATCAAGAAGAGGAGTCCATTTTCCCAGTGGTTTATCAAATTACTTCAGTAGCAAGTACCATAATGACGTATACCCCAGTATAAAATACTCACATGCATTCACCCGAGACTTAGTAAGATGCAATTTTTTTCTAGGAGGATGAATACACTACATAAGTGGTTTATCAATTTCTTCTATAAACTAGCATCGTAGGAGTAAAGATCATACTATATAAGTGGTTTATCATCTTACTAAATGAGCACATAAGTGGTTTATTTTCCCCAAGGTGAGCACTAAGTGGTTTATCAATTCCTTTTAGCTAGAAACTGGGTGTCTCATCCTATCGAGTGGTTTATCAGCTTATAGAACATGCACATAAGTGGTATTTTGGCCCCAAGGTGACCACTTAGTGGCTTATTAATTCCTTTCAGCTGGCATCTCAATGGTTTATCATGCCCAAGGCTAAGGATGAATGCTTCAACTCCACTGGAATCTCACTAGCTAACTGATTCATAGGCATGCACAAAGGCTTTATTAAAACAAAGGGAATAATATCCCCAAAATAGAACACATGTTAGAAAAGTTTATTTCTCCTTGGAAAATTCATGTCCACTGCCAACTTTTTTCTCTAATTTCTCCTTCATGTTGAGATTTGTATCTTGGGAAGTACTCTGAACCCTAGGAAAGTGGGTTTTGGAGGAACTAGAACATAAATATGTTTATGGGCTTAGAACCTAAGCCCATGGGCTTTGAACCCAAGCATGTGGGTGTGAAATTGTGATGACGATTTATGGTTTGACCGATGGAGATGATAAAGGAAATATATAGAAACTAGGAGCAATGTAAATCATTGAAATCATAGGTCTCTATCATGAAATGTAAATTTATTTGTTAGCGGGTGGGTTAATTTTTTAATAGGAGCATATCAACTTGGGTTAATATGTGCCCTAATTCGAGCTCATTGACACCACATGGAAGGCTATAAATAAAATTCATGTTGGAGGTAAATAGCTCATATCAAAAGTGAAATCCAACATCAAAGATACCCCTGAATTAGACTACGATTGAGGCAAGGACACAGGAGGAAAGGAGTTGTGTTGTAAAGGTTTGTATATGTGATTGGGTGTGGATTACTTGAGAGATAAATTTGCAGGTCTAACAAAAAAATTTTGAAGGCTAGGAGACCTTTTTGGAGTGTTTATCTCTTGATTTTTGGAGCGTCTTACTTTTTGGACATAGTCGTAATCAAAGGTATGTTTTAGGGTTTTTTTATGCATTGTGGCTTGGTGTATCTCTGTTACAAGGTTGTAGAAAAAGGTTACTACAACAACATGTTAGGGAGGCAGTTTGGAGGGTTCAGAGCCTTAAATAAGGCCCTCTCTCTACATCACATATGCCTAGGTCAGAGAATAACTAGGACAGGGTATTATTCCTTAGTTTTGGGGCACTTTATATTATTTTTATAAGAGGAGTGTTGTAGGGTGTTATGAGGAGGTTCCTCAAGCTCTAGAAAAATGTTTTGATGCCTAGAAGTGGACAAAAAAGGGAGAAACCCAATAGAAGAAGTAACCACAGATTTGGAGTAAATATTTAGGGTTGTTTTTGTGGTCTGGCCAGACTGTTATATGCACAGATCCCGAGGAAAGAGTAAATCAATAATATGTTGTAGATGACTTCTTGTTGATGGTTGGTTGATAGTGGATGTAGTGTCTAGGTTGGACAGATTGGTTTGTTTTGTATTGGACGCTCATGATATGTTGGAGGGAATCATGATAGTGGACCAAGTTGGCCTTAAGTGTAGTGACCTAAGAAGGAATTTAGGCCTGCTAGAAGTGGCAGAGTTGGAGCATCCTAAAGAAAAACTAGGAGGTTTGTAGAGGCTTACTTCAAGCCCTAAAGAAAAAGTCTCATGAAGTTCTAAGGGATTATTACAAGTGGCAGAATAAGAGTTCAAAGTTCTAATCAGCCAGGAGAATTTTATAGCCCTAGAATTGCTTTGTGGAGAAGGACATATATAGCAGAAGAAGGACAGTCCTCCTAGCCCGAAGGAATTATAATAGTGATAGGTGGAAGCCCTCTGACCTTAAGTGTGTCTTCATCGAGAAACACAGGATGGCACTAGTGGGAAGAAAAGTCACAAGTGCCAAAAGAGATGAGGAACAACAGTGGGAAAAATTCTCAAAGAGTTATGTCCTTGAAGGACTAAGGAGAAGCTAGTGAGCATCAATACCCTATGTCTTGGTTATAGAAGGACTTATGATTAGCTAGAGGGAAGATTGGATACCCATTTTTAGTGACCTAATGGATCTGTTTCTTTAATAGAGGAAAAGTTATGTTGTTGCAGTTTGGGAGGTGAAGGACCAGGAAGATGTGTACAAGGTATGACCAAGGCAGTTATGAGGTGATCTACATTAGCTAGACGATCAGTGTACTTTGTTCAGGGTAGATTGGTTGTCAAAGTACTGACAGAAAGCCTTAGTTGTTGTATATATTTGTATCAGTAGATATATGAGGGCCATTATCCCTAATGGGAGCCTTATAATGTTGTATTATCAGTTTGATTATTATATCGAAGTTGGTTTGTTGTATAAAAATTGTAAAAATTTCTGTATATTTTGTGCACTAGAAGATTTATTGTTGTATATTATTTTACTATGCATAATATTCTTGCTGTGATACTTATATTGGTAGTTTCAGTGATTTAAGATTCTATCCTAGAGTTCAGTATAATGGAAAAAAAATATTTCATTTCCCACTACATAGTCTATTTTTCCCTCCTCTTACATATTTTCTGCCTCCCTTGTCTCTTACATATTTTCTATCGCTCCTCTTAGTGCCCCCTGTTGAAAAATGTAACTATTGTTGGTCTTCATAATTGTATTTGAGTCATGATGTAATGTATTTGTAAAAAAAAAGGAATTTTATTTAGTAAAATTATTTATTAACATGGGTTTCATGCTCTATTATTTTATTTTTAGGTCATAGGATCCATTTAAGGCTTCTAGGGTTTGTTTCTAGAGTCCTAGCCCCTATAATCATGTAATCTACCCTTATTGATTGAGCTTTAGTAAAATAACAAATAAATTTATTATTGAGTCAAAAATATCATACTTTCCCACTCTACCAAGTCAACCCCAAGAGAGATAAATTCGGCTTCATGAAGAGATATGACCAACTTGAAGAATAATATTTATAACCTTGCATTCGCCCATTAAGGAGGAGAGACATACAGACATTCAATATTCTATTGAAGAGTCAAGAAAAGGATGCGAAGATGAAAAAAATGGAGTCGCAACTCAAGAAAATAATAAAGAGAAGTTTTAACCAAAATCCTTATGTTTTCTTCCATGTGTGAGAAAATTGAAGCTAGTCGTAGGGGTTGAGGATGAAGGACAAATTGTAGAAGTTTCAAAGTAGAAGAACCAATATTTCAGATGGGTTCAATTACGTATTTTAAGGGTTGACTTGATGGAGAGAAAGAAGGCATTTTTGTGGTTTTTGGTCATTGTTGTCTGAATTTTATTTGAATCTACTAGTGGAAGAGTTTGATTGGATTTTTTCCCTGGTTAAGTGCCTACACCTAGTGTCCATTTGTCTTTGATTATATTCATGTTTTTCTATCTATTAATCAAGAACATACTAATAACAATAATAATATGAATTTAATAATAATGTCAAAAGCATCTATCAAAGTTAAAGAGAAATCAAATCAAATAAGCCCTAACAAAGCTACCCTAGATTTCTCAACATGGTTTCATAGCTTTGTTTATTGGAATGAGGGAAGGTGTAATATCAAGAAAGTGATACAAGGCTTAAATACATTAAGAAGAAGTTATATCTCTAGGACTAAACTACTAGAAGGAAGAAAAATACAGTTCTAAGAATATTTATAAGTCCTTATCAAGTGACTAAGGTCGCAGTCTTGTGCATGAAGAGAGACATTTTTGGGAGATAAATAAATCTCTATTCACAAGGAATGAGAGGCTAGATCAATAACCTATAGAAGTTTGAGCATCCTAAAAAGGAAAATTGTAGCTCTATATTAAAATCTAAACAATGTGTCATCTCAGAGATCCAAAAACCTCAGAAGTTTGTACATGTTTTTGGATGGTCACTTTAAGAAAAAAGTGTCTCATTATGAGCTAGAGGAAACATTTTCAACCTAACATAAAGTTATCTCATTTATTAGTGAGGACCGATTTGTTTATAATCCTTATAAGCCTTTAGCTGGAAGGTCGAATTTAAAGTTACATTCACCTGAAATAGAAGTCGTGACTCCTATGGTAATAGGAAAAAAAATTGAAAACACACACACACACACACACACATATATATAGGAAGTTTGAGTCACCACAATCTCATATTAGTTAACCAAAATAATCAAAGGAAATATCAATGTTTTCCAATTATAGTAATACAAATAGTCCTGTAGCATATTTTCACCAACTATTAGGAAGAAGCAATATATATTAGTCTATAGAAGTATTTTTGGTGGCCTGTTACAACTTCTCCATTACACGAGTTATGCCAAACCTAGTTTAAGAATCAAATAAGGCTATAGGAATCACGAAAGAAGGTTCTTTTGAAAAAATGAAGAAATTGTTCATCTTCAGCTTGTGGAAGAAGGCCTGAAGTCCTCATCAAATAAAATTAATTACTAACATTAATCTTTATGTTATCTAACTATTTTTCTTTATTTTGCAAGAAAAATGGAAACAAGCTCAATGGAATAACAATATATCAAACATGGAAGACAAATGAATGTAAGTTTTGAGGTATGCATATCATGTTTATTTAAGAATATATCATAAAATGTTTATTTGCTTAGAATAGAAAGTTCTCATGGTGTTAAAGGTTATTAATACCTAGGATTGTAAGCCCTTGATAAAATATATATGAAAATCTTTTTTCATTTATTCCCTATCTCATAATGCCTAGGGCTTGTAAGTAGTACAAGGTATATGACAATCCCTTGCAAAAAAATAATTTAATGATGTTTCGTTTTCTTGACATATTTATCTTTAGACCTAGTAAGGGTTTGTACTTAATATCCTCTGGAATTCGTTCTCCAAAAATATAATGAAAAAACCCAAATAATTGTCACATTATTGTACGTTTATATTTTAGTTGTGCTTGTCAATATTGCAGATAGACGAGTTGATGTTAAGAATGGAGACTTGGTAAATAGATTTTAATTCTTGGACACTCTAATATAAGTAGACTCATATGGCAATGAGCCATGAAGCTAAGAGGGAGCCCTTCAATTAAAATCCTATAAGGTTTGTAAAGGAATAATCTCATGGTATGTATAAAGATTTGTATTAGATCTTCCTCATATTAAAAGGTACAATCATTTTGAATTTTTTTTTATATTACTAACTATCTCATGTCTATGGCATTGAATCATAAATATTCTTGTTAAGGTGATTAATACTACCATCGTCATGTTATATTTTTCCATTTGTTCATTTTTAAAAACCCTAACCTTTAGGATTCACTATAAAACACTAGATTTTTTATGATTAGGGTATGTTGACAATAATGATGAAACCCTAATCTACTTAGGCTTTTTTTTAGAAAATATATAAAATATAATGATATCCTACTCTCTTGATATTTAGGATTTTTGATAATGTTATGAAGAAACCCTAACCGTTTTAGGGGTTTTCATTGATATTTAGGTTATATGATGAAACCCTATATTTGTTTGGTTTGTTAAATTAGGGTTTATGATGAAACCCTTGAAACAATTAATGAAAGGTCCTAGGAATGAAATCCTAGGTGTATGTGCTTATGTCTAATTGAAACCCTATATTGGTCAAGATGTTGTTTATTTAACATTGAAATTGTGATGTTTGTATCTAGGGCTGATGTCAAAACCTAGTAGAGTTTGATATCAAATTCTAGGGCATGGTAATAAAACCCTAAATATAGAAATTATTTCATTATGATTGAAATACTAACTTGATACAATGACTAACATCTAATCTTCTACTCTCAAAAATTGAATCTATGTTTTGTGACAAAAACCCTAACATAAATGGATGTGAAAGTTTAGGGTATGAAAGATGTAACCATTTGTTGATTATGGACCTAACTAGCTTTAGGTTTTGGATATCTAAAGATTGATTGTTTTGATGCTTCCATTATAATGACATGATAATTTTGATAAAGTTAACTTCATGATCATGTATATTTGTACTTGATTGTACTTGTTGTTTAAAATTTGTAGGTACATAGTCTTCAAGATGTTCACCTACCTCATATTTGAAGATTAGTTGATAATAATGAAGAGCATGATGGAAAGAGGGATTTTTTAAAGATAAATAGATGATCATGTTTCCTTAGAAATAATGTTGTTCCTGAAGGAATGAATCTTTGAAATGTTAAATTTTCTCCAATGATATGATGATTTGAATAAAAGATGTTGTTTATGTTATAAAGAAGAAGATTGATTAAAGAAAGGGTATATCTCCCCAGTTAAGAGGGAGTACACAATCTGAAAACTATAGTATTAGACCTTGAAGAAAGAATTAAAATCGAAGAATAGCTAAAGCACTACAAATTATTGTTCATGATTGATGAGGTTATAAATGAAATTTAGATATTCTGGAAGAAGTGTTGAGGCTGAGTTTGGTGCTGCTGGAAAAATTGAAGTAGGAAGCTTCTGATGAGACATGAAGATGACCTAAGAAACATCAAAATATTTTAATACCCTGAAGGTTTGAGAAAACTTGTATATATTTGAAATTTTTTGACTAATTGGGGTTATGATTGTACAAGTAGAGCTCTCCATAAGAAGGTTGAATAGTTTGAAGCATTCTTGGACTGGTTGATATATTTGATTTAGTTTATAGGGAGAGATGAAGCATATTGAGGCGACAAGATGCTTGGGAGGACATATGGTTATCCTGTGATGATGTCTACATCCCAAAGTAGGGAGGGTATTGTTGATCTTGTGGAGCTCCAACCTTGGATACGATACCTAGATCCCTGGGTTGGTGTTAGAGTTGAAGCATGTTGGCACTTATAGTGGCTAAAGCTTGGAACACACCTTAGTCCCAACCTATTAGATACCTTGGTAAAAAATCTAACCTTTAGCATTCATATGCTATGACTCTTCATAGAAAATATCATTTTTAGTTCATCCTTATACACATGAACACACACACACACAAATATATATAATTATGAACACAATTATGAACACCTCCCTAGTTAAGAGGGAGTGTTGAATAATGTAACTAATGTCGGTCTTCATAATTTTATATGAGTCATGACGTAATGTATTTCTAAACAAAAAAATAAAGGAAAATTATTTATTAGAATGGGTTTCATCCTCTATTATTCTATTTTTAGGTCATATCCTCCATTAAAGGCTTCTAGGGTTTTTGCGTAGAGTCCTAGTCCCTATCATCATGTGATAGACCCTTATTGGGATTTGTAAAACAAGAAATAAATTTATTATTAAGTCAAAAATGGCATACTTTCCTTCTCTACCAAGTCAACACCAAGATAGATCAGGTCGGCTTCATGAAGAGATACGACCAACTTGAAGAAGATTATTTATAACCTCGCATTTAACCTATTGAGGATGAGAGACATACACACATTCAGTCTACTATTGAATATTTAATAAAAGGATTTGAATATGAAGGAAATGGAGTGACAACTCAATCAAAGAAGAAAGATAAGTATGAACCAAAATCCTTACGTTTTCTGCCACAAGTGTGAGAAATTTGAAGCTAGTTGCAAGGGCTAAGGATGAAGGATGAATCGCATAATTTGTAGAGAATAAGAACCATGATTTTAGATGGCTTCAATTAATTATGTTAAGGGATGACTTGGTGGAGTGAAAGAAGGAAATTGTCTTAATCTTAGGTTTTGGTTGTCTCAATTTGATTGAATCTACTAGTGGAAGTGTTTGACTACGTTTTCCCCTTCATAAGGGTTTTTCCATGGTTGAGTGCCTACATATAGTGTTTATTTGTCTTTAATGATCTTAATGTTTTGGTAGTTTTTGATGATTAAGAACATAATAATAACAAGAAGAATAAGAATATAATAATAATGTCACTATAATCTATCAAATTTAACGAGAAATCAAATTAAATAAGACATATCTAAGCTACCATATATTTCTCAACACCCCCATATATTTTTGCATGCTTATAATGCATAGGATATGCCTCCTAGATCAAACACAAAACCTTTGAATTAGACTATAATACTTATGTAATAATATAATTTTTTTATGAATTGGGTTACTTTTGGATGAAGTTTGAGATAATCACTCAACCACCTCCTCTTGATTAATAATTTACTAAATGTAATAACCATTTTCAATCTCTATAGAAGAGAAAATGTTATTGAATAATGAACTAGATCTATCAAACGTTGTTGCGTTGTGAGCCCAAGCTCCAGCCCTAGCCACTCTGCGCATTGGTGTTAGGCCTCTGCCCTCATGGCCTCGCCGGAGCCAGATCCTGGAGCGCCTCCCTCCAACGCAGTCTCCTTTCCTTCGACTCACGCTCAACCTGATGCAGTTGTGGCTGATTTTTCTTCTCTGATCAATTCTTTGGGACCATAATGAGCTAGACCAACGATTTCAAATTTTGTAAAGATACTAGATTCCATCCCTGAGATCTCCTCGTTGCCTACTTTGCCCCGGAAAGAAGCGATCTCTCTTGCTGAGAAAGGTTTGGTTGGCCAATTTACTGGCCTTTGGCCTTCCCCAAAAACTATCCAGAAATGGGCTGAAAGAAATTGGGCCCAGTTCACTCAAGGAAAAATCTCCATCCGCTTCTGTGGAAGAGGTTTCTATACCTTCCACTTTGAAACCAAGAGTGATCGGGATCTTATTTTTTGAAGTGGTCCATACTTCATGGACATCAGAGGACTATATTTAAATTTTTGGACCCCTAACTTTGATCCGGAATTGGATGTCCCAAATGCTATTCCAGTTTGGGTCAGGCTACCACACCTCCCTCTCCACTATTGGGGAGATGAATCGGTGCGTGCAATAGGAAACACAATAGGCAAATATATTGATAGAAGCGAACCAAAAGACAACATGCACGCTTGCACAAGGATTTGTGTCGAAGTAGATCTTGGAAGAGGTCTCCTGGAAGACATCAAGCTCAAGGTCGACAACTGGACGCACATATAGAAGCTGGATTACGAGAAAATCCATTTCAAATGCAAGGTATGTCACAAGTACAGTCATTTTGCAAATAGGTGTAGTAAAAAGAAGAAAACGAAAAATATGTAGAAGAAAACCAAGACCCAAAATGGGAACAAGTCAAAAAAAAAATGATGGCTTCAAAATATTAGCTTGCTCCTTTGCCTCCACCCTCGCCTAACCCCCCCTCTCTGACCTCCAAACCCTCTCCTCAACCCTCCTCCTCAATTCCTGAATCCTCCCCTTTCTTGGGGTCCAACCCTTTTGACATTATATCCAAAGCTCTCATTCCTTCCGAACCTCTCCTCCATCTCCCCCAACCCCATCCCTCTGACCTCTCATTCTCCCCCCCCCCCCCCCCTGCAAGGTTTCTTCTCTCAACAGGAGGACCCTCTCACCCTCTCCACTCCCCTTCCCCACACCTTGGATCGAGTCCTCACTCAAAACCAATCTAAATAAACTCTTCTCTTTAATTAAAATACAAAGAAAGTTGGAAGGAAATCTAATCGGGAAATAAGGGATGAGACAACAGTCAAAGAAATTTCCTTGGGAATGCAGCAGGCATTAGAAAAATTCCTTGAAAAAGGCTCCAAGAACAAAGAAAAAGTACGGCAAGCCCACAAAGGGAAGGGTCCCTCAACCACCACCAAGAGTAAATAATGATAGTTGTCTCTTGGAATTGTAGAGGGTTGGGTCATCCCCCCAAACTAAACTTCTTAAAATACCTCATAAAAAATGAAAAACTAGACATCCTCTTAATCCAAGAGACAAAAATCAGTAGTCAAGAGATGGAAAACATAATAGAAAAATAAAAAAATTATGAAGTGCAAGCAATTTCAGCAAACAGAGCTTCAGGAGGGATTTGTACTCTATGGAAAAAATGGAAATGGCACATGCATCACACAACAAAGAAAGGATATTGGATAAAAAGAATTATGGAAAATGCAGAAAATGGGGAAAAAATCAACATTTACAATATATATTCTCCAAATCATTACAGGGACAAAGAAACATGCTGGAAGACTTTAAAAGAGAACACAACGGAGGATCACGAAGAAAATCTCATTGTAGGAGGAGACCTCAACCTTATTCTCAAGGTGGAGGAAAATAAAGGTGGCACCTTTCTACCTGACCCAAACAGAGAGACTCTAGAAGAAATCATGGAACAATGCAAACTTTTGGACATCCCTCCAAAAAATGGAAAATACACATGGGACAAAATAAGAATAGGGAAGGCGAATATCAAAGAAAGGTTGGACAGGATTCTCATCCGGGACAAAATGGTGGCCAGATATAGTAGATTATCTTCAAAAATCATCCCATTAGCAGCTTCAAACCACAAACATGTTCTAGTTGAACTTGCAATGGCTGAAAATTATGGACTCCTTCCATTCAAATACAACCAACTTTGGGGTAGCCATGAAGTAGTTTAACAAGAGGCGGAAAAAGTATGGAAATAAAATATTAGCAGTTCACCAACATACATATGGGAATCGAAGCTAAAAGCCACCAAAGCAAGATTGAAAGACTGGGCAAAGGCCAACTACAAGGAACCACACAGAGAGAAAGAGGCCTTGAAGCATTGTTACACAGTAATTTGTCACTATCCCTGTAATCCCCATCTCGCCCATTGGAGGGTCATTTCTGTGACCAATAAGCAGTGTCATGCCTTGCAAATACCATCATTGCATCCCTTGTCATGAGGACAACAATCCTTTTGTTGACTATTTCCTGAGTAGACCACTAAAAAGACTTGTTTTTGCCTTGGCGATGGTAGCCCATTATGCCCTCGCACAAATGAGGAAAATTAACACTAAGCCCGCACTAGTTGGCACTCTTTCCCGCCACACCCGCCAATCACGAGGAATTTTTTTTTTAAAAAAAGAGGCAAATTTTCGATCACAACAATCTCAGGATGATTCATAAGGAGGTTTGACTAACACCACGTACTCAATACTTTTGACCCTTTGTTTCAATTCTTATGGGGAACCTCCCCAAGGATGCGCTCTCCCTTCCACTATTGTAGGATCCCAACCTCCTCCTCTCCTCTGTAAATATAGCCATCTTCCATTACAAAGTAGCCCATCACTTAATGATGAACAGCATGAACAGAATTAAGATTTAATTAAGGGTCGTAAGACAAGTCCAAGAGCTGAACGCTTGGGAGCTAAACTTGTAGGAAGGAAACTATAGCTAGGTAAATATTGAGAGCCAAGCCCAAGAGAATCCCGTAAGAGAGAGAGCTTCATCCAGATTCCCGACAAGCTTTGTTGAGACATGCTCCGCTGCAAGCCCCGCCGAAGGAAGATCATAGCATTAGAGTATTTGGTTGTAATATCCCTTTTGTCATTTATAATATAAGCGACTCTGATTTTGGTTCCATTGATGTGTTCATTTCTTTATGTAATTCAACGAATTATATCTTCTCTAACTGATATATATTTACATGCTTTAGATTTTACGTTGTATGTCGTTGTTTCCTTGCATGTGTTCAGGTGTTCGGACGTGTCGAACGGAAGGATTGTGATCTGTCAAGAGAGGGACGGGAAACATCATCTTTACTCCAACGACAACTGCGTGGGATTTGAGATAGGCTACTCATCGTGATATTTTTCTTTTTGTAACTAGGAACCAATGCCATTGCGTGACTTGATTGGTTCTAGACCTGACTTGGGCTAGTGGGATTGCCTCTGTCCGTAGAGGGGATTTACCTCGTCAACAAACTGGCGACTCCATTGGGGACTCAGTTGAAGTTAGTATTTCCTCTTTTGGTTTTTTTGGCTTTTGATTGATTCATTTTCTCTTATGGTTCTCCTCCTTTGGTGTCAAACCCCTGTTCAGCCCCCAGAAGACCTGATCCAGTCTCTGTTTTTCCTTTTACATCTTTTCCCATAGGAAACTCGATTGGCGCTGTTTAGCTCTTGACAGTCGCGCCAACTGGCACTTGTTGCTAGTTAGGCCCCCGCGCCAATGCTTTTTTGGCGCAGATTACAGCCAAACAGGCGTGCCAGCTCTGTTTGGTGTTAGGGTTTGCTTGCTTTTGGCCTCCTTGAGATTGAGTTTTGGTCCTGGTGTCATTTTTCTGACTGCTTGATGTAAAAGGGAATGAATGCCTTGTTTTGAACTCATGCTTTGGAAGTCCTTTTTGTGCTTGACCTCATATGTCTTGTAGCCTTTTGAGGAATTTCATTACAAAGTTTTTAAAACAATGATTGCCTTCTTAGTGTGGTTTTGCATCCTTTTTGCATTCATCCTTCCATTAAGAAGGTTTGCGTTCATTTATTTTTCATCTCAAAGTTTTATTTTTGTTAAAATGCATTAGATCACATTGCATTGAAAATTATTTTTGAGATTTATCATTGAACATAGATCACAATGTTTAATGATTCAAAGCTAAAAATCGCATCGAGTGAATTCTCTTTCATTAAAATCATGCATTAAGTAGATTCTCATTTCATCGAAAAATGCATTGAGTGCATTCTTATCATTTGAAAAGAAAAAGGAAATTGTGCATAGATTACAATTGCATAGTTTTCAAAAAAGAGGATTTTGCATAGATTACATTGCATTATTCGCATCGTTGAATGTTTGAGATTACTTTTGGATAGTGAAAGTCATCTAGTTTGGAAAAATTTTCTTTTTCGGTATTGTTGTTTGTTGCATCATTGTTTGAAGCTCTTCCTTTAACTAGATAGCATTCATCGAATTGAAATATTTCTTTTCTCATATAGCTGCATATAGGAGATTTTCAGATCCAACATTCGATAGGGCCTTGAAATTGAAACGTAATTTGAAGATCAACTTTAAAATTTACTGAATTAACTTAAGGCAACATTGAAAAATTAACTGAACATCTAGTAGTCTAAGGTAGAGACATGTTTTGGCGTCTTTAAACCTAGTAGTTGTCACTTTCCATCTAGCTTCAGACAGCGCTAGTACGGACTTGTGCTCCCCGTACTGTCGAGTATATAAAGGGAGACCCCATTAGGTTGTAATCCTTTATCTGTAGGAAGCCGAGTCTACCGCCTTTTACCCATGATACACCGAACACAACATTCAAGGAGATTACCTACACGTACGTCAAGTCCCTGGTTGATTTCTCTTTCATTTTTATTAAGTTGTATATGGTAGTTCACGGATATCTGGTACCCCGTTCTACCTAGACTACCTGAGTAGTCATTTTCGATCTTTACTGACTCCATAAATTTGAAAAGATCATCGAGCACTTGTACTTTCATGCTCGTTTCCAACCTGAAAGTGATAGAGT
Source organism: Pinus albicaulis (assembly GCA_034641835.2). NCBI lineage: Eukaryota > Viridiplantae > Streptophyta > Pinopsida > Pinales > Pinaceae > Pinus > Pinus albicaulis. The sequence continues at coordinate 942,748,980 of CM076570.1, forward strand.
CACCTTTTTCCAGTTTCTTGACTCGTAAAATATGAAACGGTAGAGTTTTGTTTCAATGTTTTAAAATTTAACTACCCACGAAAGATTCCTGGTTAAAGTTAGTATCCTTAGTGTTCTATTTTAATGCTTTTTCTGATGGCAACCTTTCCAAAGTTTACCAAGCAAGGAATCCCCTCCGAAGGGAGTCCTAGTCATTTTCCTGCTTTTGGGAATGTTGGTGCTCCTTATATGGCAACATTGTCCCTTCCTGGGTTAACTTTTGGGTTGCCTGTTTGGTTATTCTCGACCTCTGTGGCCTCGAGTGTTCCGCCCACTGTACAACCATCTCCTCTGCCTGAACAACATCATGTTTATTCCAAGGTGAACCTCTCCCCTTCTTCACCTGTTTTTTCGTCCCCCTCTTCTACTTCACCTGGTGAAAGTCTGGATTCTAGTACCCAGGTGGCTAAGAAGAAGAAGAAGAAGACTAAGAAGAAGAAGTGAGATAAGTGAGAGGCTAATTATGCAGTTGTTGCTTCTAAAACACCTACTCTTGACGAACCTTCCAACCCTCCACAGAAATTTAAGTTCCCTTGCATGTTGTGTTAGGGAAACCATCTTCTTCGAGATTGCCCTAGAATTCCCAAGGTGCTCGAAGTATGGTCCAATGGCCATCCGTCGTTGCCTTTGGCTTCCGGGAGTCAGGTTGAGGGCACGTCTTCAGCTAGTGCTGGTAAAGCTCCTAAGAAGCAGGGTAAGCTTGCCAATCCCTGTAAGTTGTGTGAAGATCACCATGCAATTCACCTTTGTCCGTATATGGATGAAGCTAAGAGAGTTTTGGACAACTCGATTGTTTCTGCACCTTGCCTTCTAGCTAGTTACAAAAAACTTTCTTTGAGTCCTTCACTAGTTGATTCAACGATCGGTCAAGATTCATCCTTGCCCAATCCCGTTCCCCCAGAAATTCACTATCATGAATCCATCCCTGACCAACCATTGGTCGTGGGATAGGTTGAGCTAGCCCTGACTATGGTGCGCCAAGTATTTTCCGTTGAGAGTGGATCCCACATCCCTCGGGTTCTTCTTGTTTCTTTAGATTCCTCGGACTTGGAGAAATATTCTCTTATCCCTATACCTCAAGAAGTTGCTCCTCCGCCTCCTGTGATGGAGGTCCTGGAGGATATCCCTCTCGACTCCATGATGGAGGTCATGGAGGATGCTTCTTCTTCTTCCGTAACACTAGGGGAAGACCATCTTAGTTCGATGGTAGCCCCTCCAAGTAGTTTGGTTGCTTTCTTCGATTGGGGTCGATTTGCAGGTCATCGCCTTCCTTCTTATGTGCCCTTTGAGATCACAGTATAGGCCTCCCATCTGGTCATACCCAGCACCATTATAGATGAAGGCGCGTATGTTAGTACTTTATCCTCAACTACTTGGCTAGCATTTGGTTCGCCTCCGCTTGTGCCTGTTACCCAGAATCTGTTGGCGTTTAACAGAGGAACTAGTCAACCGTTAGGGATCCTTCTGAAGTTGCCTGTTACTTTGGGAGGGAAAATTTTCCATATGGACGTGATGGTTGTTCCTGGCCCCTTGGACTTTAATTTACTCTTGGGCCGTGATTATACTTATGCCATGGGAGCGCTTGTCTCCTCCCTCTTTCGTGTGATGTGTTTTCTGCACCAAGGTCGGATCGTGACCATCGATCAGCTTGCATTCTTTGGTCCGAATATCGTAGCTAGTCCACCATCATCTCTGCCAAATATTTATCTGTCAGTTGTGTCATCCCCGCCGCATGTCAATTATGTGGCTACCTGTCGCGTGCCCGCATTCAATGATAGTGTCGTTGTGCATCAGGTGTTGGGGGCATTGGGTCCTGATTTCCGAGATGTTTTTCTCCCATCGAGTGTGGAACTCTTGGAAGCCATGACTTCTTATTCATCATGATGAGTTTTCTTCGGAGCATGGTTATTTTCTTGTGTCAAGCTCCTTAAAAAATGAAACTGGGTCTGGTCAGAGCATGGTTCTTTTCCTATGTCAATCTCCTTAAAAAATGAAACTGGGTTTTGTCGAAGCATGGTTCATCTGCTTGTGTCAAGCTCCTTAAAAAATGAAACAAGCTCGTCGGAGCAGAGTTCGTTTTCTTGTGTCAAGCTCCTTAAAAAATGAAACAAGGTGTCTGGATCATAGTTCATTTTCTTGTGTCAAGCTTGTTAAAAAATGAAACAAGGTGTTTCGAGGATAGTTCGTCTTCTATGTCAACCTCGTTAAAAAATGAATAAGGTCTTGAGGATAGTTCTTTTAATGTGTCAACCTCATTCAAACAATGAAACACGTTCTCGTTCAATTCGAGTCTTTGTTTAGATCTCGTAAAATCCCAGTTGAGTCTTTCTCTTGGTCTCATAATTGAACCTTCATTCCATCCACCTGTCAGTAACTAGCAGTCTACTCGGGTGAATGCATTGAAGCTTGGGGGGCATGTACCTCGAATTGAGTTACCATGCTAGGGGCATGAAAAAATTTTCAAGCATAGTTTGTTTCCATTTCAAGCTTGTGTAAAAATGAAACCGGTTTCAAGCATAGTTTATCTTTGTTTCAAGCTTGTGTAAAAATGAAACCAACTTCAAGCAGAGTTTTCTGATTTCAAGCTTGTGTAAAAATGAAACCATTCCCATTTTACCTATTCTAATTGCCATTTTATCAACTTGTTTTTGCCTGATGAGCCTTGGTTTTCTCACTCCATCGTCACTATTTGCTTGGCCGATCATATGCCCTCACTTGATTGTTTTAAACATTCCTAAGGAACTGCTACAATGAGTGGTCTTGTTAGCAAACCTCTTAACCTTTACTTTTTCTGAGCAGTTCCACCATTACCGGAACCAATTGCTACCCTTTATACCACTCGTTCCTCAAGGAGGAGTCAACTTTTAGCTCTTTTCTGACTCTTAAAAATTGAAAATATTGTCGAGTCACTTGTCGTTTTGAGCTCGTTAAATTGGCTATGAAACGACATCTACCCAGTATACGTTTACCCATTTTTCGGGCTGGGATAGATTATTTACAAAAAAGGAATACCCTAGCCTATCGTGACTAGGAGGTTCTCTCAGACATAGTTTTCTACCTTTTCGGATCTGCAATACTATCTATGAAAAGGGACTGCTGGATTTTTCTTTTCTACTATCTTTTCAAACTCTCTAAACATGAAAAGACGTCGAGTTCTTCCTTTATCAGACTCATTAAAAATTGATGACAATGGACTCCGTTGTAATAATGATACTCAAGTTCCTCCTTCCTAGGGCTCGTTAAATGTACTAGGTTGGATTTGTCCGAAGGACAAACTTATATGACAAGCATATGGTATCCTCTTCAATATTGTGTAAAAATAAAGAGGTAAATGGTGGGGGAAAATGGAACCAGTATCACCGTCGTGTCGGCAGTATGTCACTCTTGAGCATGGAACTTGTCTGCATTCGTGTAGGGTTGGGGACATCTCATCTCGTTCTCTGCTTGCCTTCACGGGTTTGGGTAATCTCTTTTGACTGATCATCTGCTCTTTGCCACGTCATCATGACCTCAGATCCTTTGATGTCAAATACTGCCAAATCTAGTGTCGTGCCATCGATATGTTCAAGAGAAGTTGGCCTCTGCAGTTTTCAACCACCCTCTGTTTCTCTACTGATCTTGATTCGCAAACATCGTGTTCCTCTGTCTTGTGTCAATGATGTGGGAAACACTATGGCCCACCTTCGATCAAGTTCACTTCCTGTCGACTTCAGCTCATTATCCAAGAAGCTGATCTAGAGACTCCTTTCAAGTACCTTGGAGCCTGCATGCCTCAATGGTAGGTTCTTCGCATCCGACGCAAGGTTTTCATTATTGGCCTTCGATCGGATGATTCTGCGGGTGTTCGACGCCAGCTCACTGTTCACATTCCGTTTATTGTACCTATAGTACCTTGAGGGGCGTCCTCATTATTAATGTTTCCTCTCGCATCTGTTAACAGATTTCATTATTGACTGGTAATCATACGATGTTCTTGCATGTTCGACTTCAACTCACTTATTCACATGCTCAGACTTGTACTCTGTTCGGGTCGAGGTGGAGCGCAAGACCCTGGATTTTGTCTGATGAAATCCAGGATGTGGATTCTTTGTGGATTATCATGATTAGTTACATGAATCATTTGATTGGATGGCTGTGACCATACCTGAGTCTACTTGTTGATCCTTCTTTACTGGATGGCTGCATCCATACCTTGGATCTCGGTTATTGTACACTCTATTATGGATGGCTGTGCCCATACCACGTATCATGTATCAAAGATATTAGTTGTATTTGTATTTGCAGGTCTTCCAATGGTAATGTTTTCAGTTGGGCGCGTTCTCATAAAGCATTTCACCCCTCCCTCTCTCTCGAACCTCATGCTTTAGGGGGCATTTGTTACACAGTAATTTGTCATTGTCCTTTCAATCCCCATCTCGCCCATTGGAGGGCCATTTCTATGACCAATAAGAAGTGTCATGCCTTGCAAATACCATCATTTCTTCCCTTGCCATGATGACAACAATCCTTCTGTTGACCATTTCCTGAGCATACCACTAAAAACACTTGTTTTTTCCTTGGCGCTGGTAGCTCGTTATGCCCTCACACCAATGAGGAAAATTAACACTGAGCCCATGCCAGTTGGCACTATGTCCTAGTTAAGCACCCACGCCAATCTATTTATGGAAATTTTTAAAAAAAAAGAGGTGAATTTTCGATCACAACAACTTCGTGGATGAGTCATAGGGAGTGGTTCGACTGAATAACCACAACCTTCCTCCTTTGGCCTCTTGTTTCCACCTTATGGGGAAACCTCCCAAGGGATAAGGCCTCCCTTCCACTATTATAGGGATCCCAACCTCCTCCTCTCCTCTATAATTATAGCCATCTTCCATTGATGTGCTAGTTGATTGGCTAAATGGTTGAACATGTTCAAGCTGAATAGTATGACCAAGGGCTGAAGATAAGTCCAAGAGCTGAATGCTTGGGAGCTGAAATTGTAGGAAGGAAACTATAGCTGGGAAACTATTGAGAGCTAAACCCAAGAGAATCCCATAAGAGAGAGAGCTTCGTCCAGATTCTCGACAGGCTTTGTTGAGACACCTTCTGCTGCAAGCCCCGCTGAAGGAAGATCATAGCGTTAGAGCATTTTGTTGTAATCTCTCTTTTGTCATTTATAATATAAGCGAATATGATTTTAGTTCCATTCATGTGTTCATTTCTTTATGTAATGTAATGAATTATATCTTATCTGACTGATATATAACTACATGCTTTAGATTTTACGTTGTATGTCATTGTTTCTATGCATGTGTACAGGAATTCGGACGTGTTGAACGGAAGGATTGTGATCTGTCAAGCGAGGGATGGGAAACATCATCTTTTCTCCAACGACAATTGCGTGGGATTTGAGGTAGGCTACTCATCGCGATATTTGTCTTTTTGTAACTAGGAACCAACGTCATTGCGTGACTTGATTGTTGCTAGACCCGATCTGGGCTAGTGGGATCGCCTCTGTCCGCAAAGGGGATTTACCTCGTCAACAAGCATGAACTAACAAAAATGAAAGAGGAAATGGAAAGAAATGATAGCACAGCTGAGAAGCAGGCAAAGGAAAAGTAAATTCAATGGAAAATTTACAGGAATGCTAGACAAGAAGAAGAAACATGGAGGCTAAAATCCAGGAAAATTTGGATACAAGCTGGAGACAAGAACACTACCTTTTTCCATAACTCAGTGAAAACAAGAATGATAAAGAACAACATTGAAAAAATACTTGGAGAAGGAGGGAAAGAAATAAAGGGACAAGAAGATATTAAAAGTGAGGTCTTTTGGCACTTCAAAGCTCTCTTAACAGCTGTGGACAGCCAGGAAAACTCGAAGGAATTCTTAAAGCACATCCCAAAGTTAATTGATGCGGAAACAAACAATTCCCTCTCCAAAGAAGTCACAGAAGAAGAAGTTGTTATCCTCCTGTATTCTACAAATTCACTAGGCGACTATTGATTTTTTACCAGCAACTAAAGATAACATTCTTTTTTTATCAGCTATCTTTAGAAACCTCACTACCTTCATTATCCTTCTAAATCCTTTTTCTCTGTCTCTCAGTTTTCCTTCTAAAATTCACCCTGTTTCTCTTAAAAAAATCATATTGGGCCTATTTCCCTCATTTTCACCCTTCTCTCCATCCCAAAACTCTCATTTTCACTCATTTCTCCCACAAAAGCCCCATAAACCCCCTCACCTTAATTATTTTTCCATTGTCTCATCAAAACAATGTAAAATATCCTCTTTTACATTGTTTTAAATAAAAATTAACCTATCGGGACCTTATTTTTTATATTTAAAACCCTGTTTTAATATAAAAACCCAACCCTTTATACATATTGAAGCCCCTAATTTGAATTATTTTAAACCACCGCACTTGGTCGATACCCACCATACAAACCTCCCCTTTTCCTTAAGAAAAAGGTGCATCTGCTTGTTTATTTAATGCCTGGGCCCCACTCTTCGCCGAAACCTGCGCCCCATTCAAACTTCACCACTTATCCCCCGAACCCCACTCCTTATGACTTACCCGCCACTCTAGATCTTCCGACGGCCGTTGATCTCCATCCCCGAGATCCAATGGTCCGAACATCTTATCGCAATATTATGTGCGTCGGGGTTAACGTTTTCAAAATGCGTGATATAAGCGGTTTTACCACTTGTACCCTCTGCCGTGTGTCACCTTCTGTATGGAATTGCACTTGATTCCCCAAAACCATTACCGCCCCTCCCTTCGTGTGAAAACAACCTTCTCCGCTCCTGAAAACCACTTTTTATCTTCGCATCAAAACTCCATACCACCATCTAATTCAAATTATCCAAAGCCTTGTCGCTCTGCGATAAGGCCCAGGCTGCCATTTTCACCTCTGCAAGTGCTCCGATAGCCCGAAAAACCCCGAATAAGTGCAGGCAAGCCCTCCATGCAGGTTTTTAAGTTAATTTGTTTGTTTTGTGTGCAAGTTTCATGGCAAGAATGCACAATTGGTATTCCAAGGGTCCAAAAACATTTAAATGAACTTCTTGGGTGACGATATAGTTATTTTTTCTACCAAAGGGACCGAGAGCACCAGATCTCCAAATCCACACCGTTGAATCATGATCATTGGTGGTCATTAACATGCATAGAACCAAAGGATTTCTCCCCCGCACAGTAAATACAAATAGAGATGTAAACAAAGGAGAAAAACAGTCGAGAAACCGCGACACTAAAGGTTAAAGGGTCAAAATTCAAAACAAAGGTTAAGGATGATGAAGATAGAAGCAAAGATCAAAAGGCTAATCATAAATCAAATGAAAAATAAAAATGATTAGTCATAAGATAGAGATAAAGCAATAAGACAGTTTAAAGAGGATAATTCCAAGTTTTAATACCCAAACAGTGTTTAAAGGCTAAAACAAAGGCACATCTACACAGAGACAGATTTGAATGAACAAAACCAAGAAATTACTTCTTCAAAGGACACATATGCACACCTACAACACATTTTATTCCAATAAAGGAAATTAGTAGTTATTGAAACAGTTAGAGATATTTCTCATCTACCCATCAGTTATTGAAAAAGTTATTGAGAAAGCCTTAAAGTCAAATATTTCCAAAAGTTATCTCAAACAGTTAAGTTAGGAGTTAATATTATAGTGAGTTATTCTCTGATATTTTTCCTTGGGCCTTGCATGGTCTCAAAGGTCAAAAACTAATTAACTCTGTAATAAATGACCTCTGAAACATCATTTTGCAGATAAATACTGCATGTATCATTCATTTTTAGTGTTGGTTGATTTCTTAGTTGGTGATTAATTGGCTGATGGCTATTGTTGAGCTAGTTGAGGATTGCTAGGTTGGATTTGAGAAATCTCTAAGTTGCAAAGATTTATTGTACATGGAGTAATGTAAATATTTTGAACATCGGTAATACAAGGACATTCACAGGATTCTTGAGCTATGTTAATGGTGAAGTTTTCCTTCTTTGTCAATGTTTTCCTTCTGTTTACCATTCTTTCCATTATTTCTCTGATAAAAGAATAGAAATTTTATATTAGGATATGTTGTCATGGAACCCTATTTATGTCCGCATTCTTTATCTTAATGTTTTCTTCTGCAAGGTCTGATTGGAGAATTCTTAATTTCTTTCTGGTTTCACCTAGCTTGTTGTCTTGAAAATGGTTTTATAGAGTCAAGCCAAAGAATTATATGGTATGGCTTGTCCTTTGGTGTAGCTTGAAACATTGTTTTTATGGCCTTTCTTTGAAGTATACTTAGTAGAGTCCAACCAGGGAAGTCTATGGTATGCCCTGTCCTCTGGTTTGCCTTAAATTGTTGCTTTGAAGGTCTTTAGAGTATTTGATTAAAGAATATAGGTTTAGCTTTCTCTTTAGTTGCACTCATTTTTATCTTAAATGTTTTCTTTGTCTGAAAGTAGTCTTAGGATTGCTAGATTGTTGTATTAAAGTTTTTCTTATTAAATTCCGGCCAAAGAAGTCTATGGTATGCCCTGTCCTTTGGTTTGTCTCCAACCGTTACCTAAAAGGCTTTTCTTATTGAAGCAGAGTTAAAAGATTCTTAATTGACTTTTAGTTTTGTTACCTTCACAACTTATTTTCATTTCATATGCCATATAATCTAAGAGATCCACTTGATATAGTTAGCTTTCCATATGAAAAACCTTGAAGAGTTGATGAACAATTAAATCCTTTTATGACTCCATATCCCAATGGATTAATGTTACTCATGGTCTATATATTCAGCTGAAACACTCCTTCAATTACTCACACAATTTGATCTATCAACCTATCAATCAATCAATCAAAACAAAAAAGTCCTTAGAACTTCATAACTAGCCTAACATCATAAAAAAAAGCACAAAGACATATCATCTATAAACAATTACATATAGAGATCCCTCTCTGAGTCCAGGAAGGCTAGGTCCTTGGACTACAAAGTGGTTCTGATGTGGTTCCCTGCAGAGTTTGTTCTTGCAAATCTTGCAAATCACGGGGAGCTAACAGAAGTCATGGCAACTACTTGGGATCTACATCCGGAAAAGGCACCGGGCCAAGATGGCTTTCCCATTTCATTCTATCACACCTTCTGGAATCTCATTAAAAAGGACTTAATAAATATGGTTAGATATGTTATCAGGAAAAAAAAGTTGGGGGATTTACCAATTCCACATATCTCTCCCTCATTCCAAAAGACCCTCGCCCCTCGACCCTCAACCTATTTAGACCAATTTCCCTCTGCAATTCCTCTTACAAGATCATCTCTAAAATTCTTGCTGGAAGGCTCAAACCTCTTCTTCACTCTCTCATTTCAGAAAATCAAGGTGGCTTTGTCCCCAACCGACAGATAGTTGACAACATTATCCTTATGCAAGAAGCTCTCCACACAATTCTATCTAGAAATGAAAAAGGATTCATCCTCAAAATGGATATGGCTAATGCATTTGACAGAGTTGACCTCACTTTCCTTGCAACTATTTTAAATAGATATGGTTTTTCTGAGGATTTCATTAACACAATCGAGGCCTGCACAATAGGTCCTTGGATATCCCCTCTCGTCAATGGAAGACTATGTGACTTCTTCCAAATCTCAAGGGGCCTTAGGTAGGGCTACCCCCTGTCCCCTTTTCTTTATATCCTTATGGTTGATTCCCTTAGCAGAAAATTGGAACACAAAAGAATAAATGCCACCTTAACAGGCCTCACTATCAGCAGCGGAACCAAAAGAATAAGCCACTCCTTGTTTGTTGATGACACCCTCCTATTGGGTGGAGCATATTTTAGTTGCTAGAAGATTCAAAACCATTCTTGACAATTTCATGGATGTCTCAGGAGGTTTGGTCAGTAATGGAAAAATTTGTATTTATAGCTAGAATACCCACATAAGAACTATTCAGATGATGTCCCAAATTTTGGAAATCCCTTATTAGAACAATGGGAACCACTTTCAATATCTTGGGCTGCCCATCACCAAGAAAAATCTGAAGATAGAAATTTGGAGCAAATATGCTTAGAAGATGAAATTCAAAATTCAAGCATGGGGTATGCTATGGTTAAATCAAGCGAGACGAATCATCCTCATCAAATCCATTCTAGAAGCCTTGCCTTTATATCAATTTTCATTAATAGTAGCACCTATAATCATCCACAAGAAAATTGAAATTATCATCAGAAGCTTTTTATGGAAAGGAGGAAAAACTAAAACAAACAAAAATCAACCTCGTAAATTGGAAACAAGTCAAAACTCCTTACAAAAACAGAGGACTCTCCATAAAAACCCCCGGAATAATGAATCTGGCCTTGGGAAATAAGATTGCATGGAGTTTTCTAACTAGAGAAAAAATCTGGTGGAAAGCAGCAATAGAGGCAAAACACCTTAATGCACCAAGGACCTCTATTTTGGAAAAAATTCCTCCCACAAGACCTTGCACTAAAATATGGAAAATAATCTTCGGAGAAATTCAGTTAATAAAGGGTCACATTTCAATGAGGTCTGGAAATGGGGAACAGATCAACCTATGGAAGGATAGTATGATGGGAAATCCTCCCTTAGATAGAAATTTAGACATCAAAGATATTAAGAGGTGGATGACAAGGGAAGGATACAAAAAATTGGAGGATATCTCCAATTGGGAACTGGATGGTACATGGAAACATTGGGCCAGACCCAATCTACCCAATGATTTAGCAAATCAATGGAACCTCATGACTTCCCTTCTCACTGGAGCAACACCAATAGTAAAAAACACTCAAGATGCTTATTACTGGAAACCTATTGGAGGAGAGTACTCAGTCAAGACTGGATATGAAAAAATCCAAGAACATCATAGGCAGTAGGAATGGCAATATTGGAGGTAGGCCTGGAAGGTGGAAACCCTTCCAAATATTAAGATTTTCCTATGGACATTGCTATATAGCAAATCACTAATAGCAGAAAATTTTAAAAAGAGAGGAATATGTGGACCATCTCAATTCCCCCTCCATCTGAAGGCAGAGGAAAAAATTAAACACATTTTCCTAGAGCGTCCTTTGTCTAGAGACTGTTGGGAGACAATGGTGTCACCTATTGAAGAAAATTTGAATTATAGGCTTCCTCTAAATCAGTTCATAAGTAAATGGAAAGGAAAATTTCTACATTCCTTCAAAAACAAATCCAAAATTCAGAGATTCTGGAGCAACCTTCCATCCTTTCTCTACTAGCAAATATGGTTAGCCAGAAATGGGAAATCTTCAAAAATAAAATCCCCACAGTAAACACAGTAACCTCAAAAGCCTGGGGATTGATGACTGAGTTTATTTTAGCCAAATGGGTCTATGGAATATATATGGCCCAGCTCCAGAATGATGAGAGAAGCTGGATCGGTTTTTCCTTCAACAAGATCAACATCAGTCTCCTGCAAAAGAATACAAAGGTTCAAAAAATCTAGAAAATAAGAAAGCCAGAGGCAGAGTTTCACAGCTGGATACTCTCTCTCAACAGAGCTTTCCTTTTCTTTGATGGGGTGTCAAATAAAAATCCGAGCAAAGCAGGATCAAGAGGCCTCATTATCCACAAAGACAAATCAAGACAGATATATTATAGCTGGGCATTAGGACAAAAAATAATAAAGCCGAGGCTTATGGTTTACTTTTAGGACTCAAGAACCTAAGGGATAGGAAAATCAACAATGCAATCATTTTTGGAGACTCCTCCCTTATCATTCAAGCAATGGTGAGCAAGACTCCTCCAAAAAACGCAGCCCTTAATCAAATTCTGCATAAAGCCAAAAATTTAGCAAAGCATATAGGAATGGTTGACTTTTATCATATACTTAGAGAAAATAAAAAGCAAGCAGACTCTCAATCCAACGAGGGAGTTCAAAGAATTTTTGGCCATGTCAAAATTGACGGAATTACATCCCATCTACCAATATCATGATGTCTTCTCCCACTTCACATTTTTTGATGCACCTCCATCCTTACACAAGTCAGAAGAATAGTAGCCAAGTCATGATAATATTCTCTGTAAAAACTCAACTTAATCTCTTAAAATCTGTCTTGCACGATCTCCTAAAGATCGCCAACATCTTAACATATAGTACCCACACCCTATTTCCCTTACACATTCTTGTGACTCCTCATCGAAGTGATGCCCCTCTAATCCCTTATAAAATTCGTGAATTACCTCAGTGTTTCTTACGAATTTGAATTCGTAGCATCCTCCCTTCACACCTATTAGCCTTATTTCTCCCCCTCCTTCTTTTCTGAATCCCCTTCCAAGCCTTTGTTTTCTTGTGCGTAGTGCTAGGCATCCCTTGTGCTCACACAACTCTCCCCTCACTCTCCCCTCCCTCTTCTTTCTCCCATTCATTCCATTTCCTTCCCCTCATCCGGAGCCACTTTCTAATCATCAATCAGCCTCTGATATATTGTATTCTCCAACCTGTAAAATCATATCTTTCGTCCGCAAAGAAGGCAGAAGCGTTGTCTTAAAAAAAAACAACATCCTCAAAGAAGAAAGAAAAGCAAACAAAGGCAAAACGGTGATAGCAACAGCCAGCAGAAATGGAATCAAAGAAATTATCCACAGCCTATTCAAGAAAATGGATACAACAGAAGACAAAAAGCACCCCTGTGCCTTTTGTAAATCTCACAGAGTGGTGATAGAAAATTTGAGTCAAATTTAGCAAGACAAAGCCCGAACTAAAGCATAGATGGCCATCCTTCGTTCGCAATGGGATACTTGCACCAAAGATGTAATGAAGGTTCAAAACTGATGACATCATTTGGAAGAGTCTCTCAACTTTCTGAGGGAAGCTATTAACAAAAAGTCAGAACAAGGATCCACCTCTCAAGATCATGGAAGCAGACACAGAGACAACAAGAACACTGTGAATAAATGATCCTCTATATCTATAGGATTTCCATGTTTTCATCCAGGCTAATAGTAGACAATCTAGTTTAAATATATATATATATATGAAAGTCAGATGTATTTTTATTTTAGATTAGTTTTTCTGGCAATATAGCACAAGTTTAATATTTTCTACTTCAAAAAGGATAGAAAAAAAATAGTAGCTACAATAGCACTCATGGAGTAATTCTTCCCCAACTGACAAATCCATCTTGTAAACAGACTGGGGTAATTTTGTAATGAGGAATTTCTTCTCCTCCTCCTTTTCAAATAATACAATATAACCGAACTTGTGCGAAAAAAAATATTGAACTAGATATAATATTAAATATCTATTATGCAAGTTCCTCTTGTTGTTAATTCTTTATTGTTAACATTTTTTTTCCTCTAGTATTATTCTAACATGGAATTAGAGTTATATTAATATTCACTAGATATCCTTTGAATTGTTGAATTGTCTTTGGCACTGGATAGATTTAAATACCTTCCTAGTGAACTAAGGGACAATTACTTCTATCCATTGAAATAAGATGTTGCAACTTGTTATCCGTTCATGTTTCTATACAAGTGAATATACTTGCATATGTAAAGGAGCTATGGTTCAAACATGTCTTTTACCACTATGGTAAACCACAGTATAGCCTATAATTTTTGCAAGATCCATATGATTATGTAGTGGTTAGGGAGGTGAAATTTTTATAAATTGAGGTAAATTCCTTGATCAATGTTGCATTTTGGTGATACCGATCACTTCATTTTTATTAGCAACTAGACATGTGGAAAATTGGGTAAGTGAAATTACATGCATAAACATTGGAAAGGGCCTTTATGTTATCTTTTGTGAGACTATGTACTAGAGTACTTGATAATTCACACTATGATTTCCAAATTCATCTATAGAATTGAAAATTCAACCCGTAAGTGTGATCATGCAAGTGACAAGGACAAATAACCACTCCTTTTCAACCTTACATGCCTTTTATAACGTAAATTTATTGTCATTTGAACCTAAATTTATTAGCTACTTAGATTAGATTTCTCAATCACTTTAATATGTAGATTGTATTTTAGTACAAGGCCTATTGCATGAATAACAAAATATTAATCCATTGGCAATTTTCAACCCTTTTGAATAGTTTGTGTTTTGAAGATTGCAAATACAAGAATTGTGAGAGCTCTTTGTGGTATCTATAGAGGAAAAATATATTGTTTTTTTCTTTTCTTTTATTTTTTTAATTAGGATATTAAGCATGGAAATAACAATAAAGAATTTTTTTTTCTTTTTTTTCAAATTTTCCACACCTAGAAAGTGAAAATACATTTGCAACTAATTAAAAAATACCTATAGGGAATAGTAAAAGGGATTAAGCTAGAACTAAGAAACCAAATAAAATTTTTATAATGGAAAAGTAAATATGATAAAGCAAAGGGAACCATTGGCCTTAATCTCGTAGAGTCATAATTTACTTCACATAGATATATAGAAATCAACTAAGAAAATTTAGGATATGTTGAATGCATTATTTGGGGCATAGGTGGTAAATGTTGTGTCTTTTAAAGCTACAATTATTCAATTGTAATACATTAATTGGAATCACCATGTCTATCGGCATAAAAAATACAAGGTATATTTTTATAGTAGCTAGTAGAGGTCAAGTCTATGATAGATGAAAAGAATGCCAAAAAGTCTATGATAGATGAAAAGAATGCCAAAAATATTTTTCTAAATAGTCTACCATCTAAATTCAATAGAGTTATTTTTCTCTAAGCTCGTTCACAAAGTATGGAAGATAAGATCCTTACACTCTTAAATTAAATAAATAGATTCACTATGGGAGATATAGAATATTATAATTAATTTGATTTGAAATTCCACTCGAGAAACAATTGTAATATATCAAATAAAGCCAAGGGGAAAATAGAATGTTATTAATATAGAAAAATGAGTAATATAGCAGTAAATCGTAAATTTGTTCCATTGATATTTTGAACGAGAAACTTGAGAAATTAATAATATATGTCTCACTAACGATCCATCAGATACATGCAATGGAGAAGTGTTGAATAATTCACATTTTAAGGAGGCTTGTGTTAAATTTTGTAGCTATTGATGATTTTCATAATCAATTTTTTAGCCCTTGATGTATTTGTAATGATAAATATCAAGCATGTTCTTCATGTTATTGTAAAAAGATAAAATATAAGGCATGTTCTTCATGTCCTTTTCAAAAAGAAACATTTTGATATTTTGATTTTTGGCACCAAACAAGCCAGGTTGACCCTCCTTCTAGTTAAGTGGCACCCATTCAGCTAGACAAAAGTATATTTATAAGGAACCCGACCTCCTCCTAATAACAAACAATATTAGATATCTTATGTTGGATAGAAAACAAGACGTGTTGGATGAATCTAAGGCAGAGAAAGAAAATGTCAAAGGTCAAACTTTTGGTGATCTAATGGTAGTAGCTCTAATTTTTTACTAGTACCTAACAGGGTTGGATTTCCTGAGGCATACCATGGCATAGGACCGAGATTCTTAGGTGCCGAAGTAGGCCAAATTTGTTCCCTATCAAACCAAATCATGTCGAGTTTCTTGGGAAGTTGTTTGACTTGACTAGGAGTAATTGGGACAATATTTGACTAAGTCTAATTTTCTAGTCAGTTTTACCTTGTGATTAACTAAAAGATATCGGTGTGTCTCTTGTTGAACTATTTAATTACTCTAAGGAAGAGGTTGTTGGGATTTCTCCCGTGTGATTTTTCCCAAAGTAAATGCTTGTGTTTTTTAGCTGCCTCTTTATGGTCCTACTGGCATTTAGATTCTACTGTTGAGATATTATGTGTCATTTCTTTATGATAAATATGAATGAAAGAAAAATATTAACTAATGAAATCATAAGAAATAAATATTAGTTTACAAGGTCCTATGAAAAATCAACATGGTAATAAAGCGTGGGTTATAGAGCAACGATTAAGGGAATTTCCAGAACTAAGTCTAAACCATGTTGAAGATCTGAAGCTACTATGAAAGGAAGATTATATGCTACCAAGAATAATCAATTAGTAATAAACAATATTTTCTATTGGAAGTGAAGCTTTAATATCTACAGGAAGAGGGAGGAAGCCCTAATTCTAAGCCTCATTTCATATGCTAAAGGACAGAAGGCCCAAGGTCTTGAAGAGGCTGAAATAAAATATCAGTCTGACTTTTAGAGATTACAAAAGTTTGAGGTTATTTGACTAAGGTTCGAAAGGAGGTGAGGAAGTTAAAAGTGTTATTATTGAAAAGTGATAAAAGGAAATCAATCATGTTATGAAAGGGAATGGAATCAAAACATACCTGTATTTTTTGAGTGAGGGTTAACACCCTTAGATTTGGTTGAAGATGGGTCAATAATACTTTAGGGCCTATTTCAATAGGGTTGACTAACATTAAACTAGGTTTTAGACCTAACATAATCCAAATATGGAATTTTTCCCAACATTAAAGAATGATAGGCCTTAGACGTGGTCTCAAAGAATCCAAAATTTATTAATTAATGGAAAATGCCAAATTACAATTTTTTTTCCTTTTTGTGGTAAAATTAGGTCATAGATCTGACTAATGCTTGAGCATGAAATTTATTGGGTCCTTCATTTTTATGACCAATTTTAGTGGAAAAGAGTTCTAGAAATAGGAAGTGCAAGCTATAAAAGAAAATGGTTAAACTAGTTGGAAAGCAATGCCAGAAAAGAAGAAAGCATTAAGAAAGAAAAATTAATCAATTACATTAGAACTTGTCAAAGCCGTGAAAGAAGGATTGAGTCACTAATATTGAAGATATCCATTAAATGTGGACCAAGTAGAGATATATCTCATCAAGTTGGTTAAATTAGACTATATCAAGTGATTGCGGAGAAGATACAAGAGGCCAAAAATTATATATAGCTACACAGATCAAGTTGTGTAGAAAGATAAGAGAAAAGGGTAAATATGTTGTTGGAATGACAACGTGATGTTTGCGACAATATTTTTCTGTAATTTTGTCATTTTTTCATAGTTTGAGTCTATAATGAGATTTTGGATGGGGTCCTGAAAATATCCTATAGAGTCCCCATTAATCTGTAATATAATATCCCAACTAGCCTAAATCTACAAAAAATGATATTGTTGTGGGGATCCATATGTGTGTTTTTATGAATGAGTGAGATTTTATAGCATGGAGCTTGTTAGTGTAAGAAGTCACTCCTTGACTGCTTAAGGAGTAAGCCTTACAAAACATACTTCATTTCAAATTTTAAAGGGGTTGCTTGAGTGGTGGGATGTCTTTCTCAAATATTTTGAAATGATTTAATGTTATTTAAGACTTTCATGCATTTGGAAAGCTGTGGCAAGTATAAATTGTGTGGGTAAAAGGTAGTATAGGGATCATAGTATACAAGTGGAAGAAGATGAATAGCTAGTACCTATTTCAGGAAATATTCCTATCCTAAATCAGACACACAGCTATGATGATGACCTTTAACACAAACTATGTTTATGTTAAGAAAACAACACTTATAAAATAGATTGTATGTATAAATTATTCCACAAATACTTTATGAAATCTTCACTGACATGTTCTATTACACACATATAACTTGCATAAAACTGAAAGCAGATAATTTACTGTTAAATCCTTTAACAACTTCTCACTCACACTCCACTAGTTGCTGCAATTTATATTTTAAAAGAAATTAACAAATAAAATATACACACCACACATTAGATGTTCCTTGAGTCAAAAAATACTCCACCATGAAGCAAAAATGTTTTATTTGTTTATTCAGCCTTTAGGTAGACTAACATCCAACCTAGAAATAGTATTTATTTACAAGTGCTATATATAGAAAGAGAGGAACAAACTCCATCTCTTCTAAAAATAAGGAAACATTAATTCTAACATAGAATATGTATCAAAAGACATTACATCCTTATCTCCACGAAATCTAACAGAAAGGAGAGATGGAGAAAGAAGAAGAGAAGAATTTTGGGCTAGAATGTTGAGTGTGCTGTCATGTTGCCCCTTTTTCAGCAGAATTTTCTCCTTGTTTCTTGGGTCTTTAATAACAATATAGCTTCATTTAAAAAGACCTCCAACAACCTCACAACCACCTCTCACCATCACTTATATTATTAATTTGGTTATGGGTTCTTATCCATCCTTAACTAGCTCGGAAAAAATTGCTGACATGTGTCAAAATTTAGTTTAAACAAGTGCTGTCGAAAATTCCGGTAAAAACCTGTATCTGCGCGCAAATCTGGAATGCTACCAAAAATTCAGGTAGCGCCCTGTTTCTTTTTCAAAATACACAGAAAAATGCTAAAAATTATGTGGTGACTTGTATTCCATGACACCTAGGTTCTTGTTCAAAATTTGTAATTGATAAGCAAAAAGGGATTAGTACCAAAAACATTTTTACCTTTCCTATATGTGTGCTACAGCTTCAGCGAGTTTATCAAAATCAATTTTTTTGTCAGCAACTGATGTTCTGGATCTGGTTGCTCTTATAGTTGCCTCCATGATAGGGTATTTGTCTTCCTGAGAGCCCTTTTGTGTTTTTATTCTTTTTGAGGGTTCCGAGTGTTGTTCTGAAGGGGTTGCGTTCTTTCTTTTCTTCACGGATTTTTTTTTCTCTGTCTTTGAACCTTCAAGTCTCCCTTCAACATCAATGCATTTTTCATTAGGCTTGGCTTGAGTAGAGCCTTGGATTTAAGTCTAAACTTATTGTTGTCTCTTGTGTGCCTCTTTATGATGCTAGCAATAGGTTTAGTTTCTTCTTTCTTCTCTTTACTGATGATTTCATATCCAACATCCTTAAGGAGCTCTTCATCTGATGATGTAGGTTGATACTCCTTCTGCAACTTCTTCTGATTATGTGCTTCCGAAATTTTTAGCAGCACCTACGCTTTTGACTTATCTATTGTTGTAGACCTTCCTCTTTTGGCTCTATTGTAGAAATTTGGAAATGGAGGAACATGGGGTACTATCTTCATCGACTTGGGTTTTCTTGCTAAGGATCTTTCACCTTTTTCCACCTTTCTTTCAATTCTGTCTGCAGAAAATTTCTCTTTCTTACCTCTGGCCTTCTTATGAATGTTTTCTGTCTAGGCCTTTCTTTTCGTAATTCTCTTTGCAGGCTAAGGGTTTGACTGTGGAACAATAGATGTAGGTGCAGGTTGGCCTGCCCTATAGAAAAGAAAGTGGTCCCAAGTCTAGTTTCTCTTCCTAAACTCTTCTTCAACCAGAACTTTGATCAAATCTTGATGGTACAAGCTATACTCAGAAACATCATTATGGGTTTGAACCCTTGCTGGCATCTTTGTCAGGATTTTCAAGAAGAAAAATGGCATATTCAATTTCTTCATTCCTGCAATATGAAAAAGAAACCTCATGTGATAGAGGAATACCACTATATACCTCCTTTCACATGTGAGGTATATCTTGATAAGCTTAATTGCCTCTCCCCATTAATTCTTAAGGTAGTTGCTTAGCATTCCTTTTGCCTAGTTTGGAACTTTGTGAGCAACCTTGAGGAAGTTTTGAGATCACCTCTTGTAATAACTTATCCCTTGAACCACCTTTCTCCTTCTTGGGGAAGGTTAAAGGCTTCATCAATGGAGTCTTCGGAAACCTATAAAGTGAGGCCATAAACTATATCTTCATGTCCATTAAAAGAGTTATAAAACTCTTGAGCAACCCCTGAATGTGAGATTCCCAACCTGATACAAAGAGGATACCATCCTGACTACATAAACATAGTTCTTACCCTTGGATTATCATCAACCAAATCTGCACCCTGTTGCTCTATTTGATTTATCTTACCACATGTTTTAGTCATCTTTAGAAAAATAAATGACTATGTCTCCTGCAAATGATATGTGGAAGAATAGGAAGATTTTACCTTATAGGTGTGGCCTGTATTCTTCTCTGGAATCTTGTTTGAAATCCAGACTTCTTATCCAACTAAGACTCTTAGCAAATTCGAATCCAGCAGCTCAAAATTCAAATGAAAACATTCCTATTTTTTAGGTGGTTTTAAAACTAAATATTAGTTCACCACCCCATGAAAATCACCCTCCATCATTAAAAATATTCATTGATCATGATGTGCACCATGTGACACACCATAACCACCATCAGTTGGCTACGTTTTCCGTACGGGAGCTCCAAATGGATTATGGAAAGTGCTTTTATGACTTGTAGTCACCTTCGCAAACTGTGATGTGGATTGGCCGGAATTTCCAGTAGAACTATTTTGCAGCCAATCGAATGGTTATGGTGTGTGGTGTGATCACCACAATCCCTCTAATTCAGAAAAAAACATGCCTGAATGTATGGATAACTGACTTGGCATAGACAGGCATGACGGACAACGGTTCAGTCATTAACTATGGATGAAACATGTGACTCAACATATACAATGACTTGACCTTAGCTAACTGACTGTAATACTACACCTATCATTAGATCCTAAATGATTTAAAAAAGGTTTGATGCGTATTATCCCTACGACACGTGGTATAACTAAAGAAAATGTTTTTTTTTTTTGTTTTTTTTTTTAAAATAGAGTATGCTTCCGAAAATCCTAGTAGCATCGGAAATAAAAATAAAAAGATAGAAACAGGAAATAACAGACTGTCTGAAAGGCTAAAAAAACTGGTGCTTCCAAAAATTCCGATAGTGCCCAATTTTTTTATTTTTATTTTTTTGAAAATTTTGAACTTTAATCCTAAAAATAAAACTATGGAATGGACTCATGACTTAGAAAATAACTATGATAACATTGGCTCCACCGCAGATAGATATCTCCCTGTGAAGCTCTAAGAATCTTTTGTAGTTTCAGTGCCTTGTGATTAGGCTATGGAGTCTTATTATGAAACACACCGGTATTTACAGTGGACTTAGGCTACCAGCAACCTTAGTAAAATATTTTTTTGAGAAAGCACCCATTGAATGGGCCTCCAAACAGCTCTACTCCATCAAGATGTTGCAACTCAAAATTACTGTTCTGCAGAATGTTTGAGATTCTGAAAGGACCAAGCCACAAAGCATCAAACTTGGAATTCTTACCTAGATCTTGATGTTGTGCATCCCACTTCAACACTAGATCTCCAATTTGAAAATCTTCTTTTTTATTTCCTTTATCAAAAACTTGCTTCAAAAATTTCTGACATTTTCTTGCCAAATCATATTGGTGTTCTCACTTTTGCTACACTTCTATGATTTGATAAACTCTCCTCGTCATATCATCTAGTTCAACTTCTTGATCTTGCAGAAATTTAGCTACAGGAATGACTAATTGAACTAGAAAAACAACATCAATTCCATAAACCATTTGAAAAGGTGATGTATTAATATATTTTTTGATTGTCACCATGTCTGCCCATAAAGAAAACTTTAGTTTTGAATCCCAGGCTTTCTTGTTTTGTTCCAACAATTTGGTGATGAATTTTACCAAAATTTTGTTCGATGATTCAGCTAAACCATTCCCTTGGGGATAGAAAGTTGTAGAGTGAGTGAGATAAATTCCATAATCTTCAAATAAATTTACTAATGGAGTGGCTTTAAAGGAAGTTGTTGTAGAAATTTATTAACACTAATATGTATTACTGGATTCTCCTGATCTAACAAATTAATCTTATGTTAAATACAGAATCCTTCCACTTAATTCTTTGCGGAAATTAAATCGCCAATTGCAAGCACATGTGAAGAAAATCAATCGCACATAAACACAGTTGTTTAACAGGAAAGCTTAAAGCTAAAAACCCCAAATATCATACATTATGTATATCAATGGATCATGTAATAATCTCATACAAATTTTAGTACATCAAGCTCTCAATACAATCAACAATCATTACACACTGTCATGCAGAAATTTGCATATCTATGCACCAATTTCTTGCCTCCTGAAAACATGCCTTCACTACGCAATCCCTACTGAAGAAGACCCTTGAATGAATTCAAATTGGCCTTTCCTTGACTGCGCAAACCTCAATGGCATCTCCAATGTGTGTCAGATGCATTGAATGCATCACTATAGTCACAACAAATAGTCCATCTCACCCTTTCACCTATCTCTCCACTAGTTCTCCATTAGAACTGACATGCAAGTAGTTAACTGTTGTATTTCTTCAGTTGTTAGTGAGTTATTAGTTGTGAATTAATTAACTAATTAATTCACTAAACTCTCACTAGTGTATCTTTCAATTAAACTAGATACAACTAGCTCAACTGAGTTTAACTCACTTAACTGAGTTAAACTAAATAACGACTCCCATAACTACTCTTCCAACTCTATCATAACTTTTCCATTTCAGTTCTAACTGTGTCCTCCATGCATGAATCGCCAATAACCCTAGGAATTGCGTAGTTCCTTGACGCAGTCACTCCGCTGAAAGTCAATTCTAAGGAGAGGATGGTCAACTGAAATGGCCAAATAAATATGATTGTGGCCTCGGTTATTATATTACCTTCCCGGTATATATATATATAACCACCCCTCGCCTTTTTTTATAATCGCAACAAACCTTACAGCAAACCTTTGGCGATTTAATTATGTCTCCGCGCCTTGCGAGATATCCCGACACATTATAACAAATATTGAACCTTCGGCCTATCACGTATACACCATGCTTTGGACAACTTTATAACAATACTTTTGCGTCGAGCCCACCTATATATATATGTGTGTGTGTGTGTGTGTGTGTGTGTGTGTGTGTGTGTGTGTGTCAATAACCAATAAAATGCGTGTACCATACCCCTTTTATCCTCCGCACACATTTATTATCGTTCGTGCATCTATGTCCAACGTCCACCGTCCGATGTCCCCGCGCCAGATCGACAGTTCTCGTGCATTTCGCTGCGCGTCCCCCGTCGGAATTTAACGCGCGAAATTTCACGTTAACAAAACCGCTTGGGACACGCGGCAGATTCCCTATGGAATCGCTGCCCGACCCATGAATACCGCTTAACGTCGAGAGGCGGTGCGGAATAGGGCAATCCGCCCTTGGAAATCCACCGTGGTTTCGCTACAGTGCTTAACCAAGGTTAAGTAGGGTTTGCGCTATCCGTTTAACTCTTTAACTCTGGGTCCGCCTTTGGTTAAGGAGTCCAATTAACAATTAACAATCGCGAATTTCTTCGTTAAGCGGGATTTCAATTACCATTCAACGCCAGGGTGTACCAGATTTCTTCTATGAATGGAGACTTATTCAACTGCGCCTGTTCAAACAATCTTGAGGGAGACAATGACCAAAGATATATGGAATCTATACAATAGTTTCTTTTGCTCAATAATTGCATGCACATAGAGTCAATCATTCTGCAACTAAACAACCTCTTACAATTAAGGATTGGGACAGTTCAACGACTAAATGAGCACAGAAATCATTTAATTGGAAACAACTGTTAGCACAAAGTATTATTGCCAAAATTTCTCTTCGTCCTTTCTCTCCCTCAATGCATCCGAGGGAATTCATTTATATACATAAACATATGTCCTTTCGGTTCCTCTGCGAGGACCATTATGGAAATTAAAGAGCCTCATTACAATTATTTGAAAACTAAATAAGACAGATGGCTTTAATCTAAAGCTATTCGAATTCTACCTCTCTAACTACTCTAAGAAACAATCAGCTGGGTATTGACACCTAGTTGTTACAATTTGATGGATTTCGAACCCTCCTAGCCACAACATGTGGACAAAACCTCCTACATTGCTGGCTAGTGTCTAATGCCCCTGCATCAGACTCCCGAGGGAAATTTTCTTCATGGGCTCCTGTCCATGAGCTCTTCCACTGATCTGCCTATCTTCTGCAACATTCCTTCGGTCATCCAAGTGGCATCTTCCTCTGGCTTTTCCTTCCATTTGACTGCGCCCGATTTTACTCTTTTTCCTTCTGTCCTTTTCGAACACCCTTGTCCAATATTCTTCTGCTGGGTGTGCGCTGTATTGGAGGTAGTCGCTTCTTTCCACTCAATCAAGCCCGTATGACAATCCTTCTTCTCCCCGCACCATCATCTTCATATTTGTACAAATCTGCAACATTAAAAATGGGAGATATTCCAACATCAGGTGGCAATTCAATCTCATAAGCATTTGCAGAAAACTTCCTAAGTATCTTGCGTGGCCCAATATTTTTGAACTTCAACTTGTTGTACTGCTTCTTTGGGAATCTCTCCTTTCTCAAATGTGCCAAAACATGATCTCCTACATCAAAATGAACTTCTCTTCTGCTCAAGTCTGCTCTATTTTTATATTTGATGCTGCTGCCTTGTAATTGTTGTTTCACTTGTTCATGTATGGCCTAGATCTCTGAAGCAAACTCTCCCCTCCCGACCATCCGCACTCCTTTCCCATTTCCCCGTATTTCTAACCTCGATATTTTCTCGGGGTGCATTCCATAAACAATATGGAATGCACTCCGTCTTCTGCTGTTCCGCTCTTCTGGTGAATCATTATACGCATATTCTACTGGGAAAATATGGTCCCACCGCTTGGGATGCCCTCCTGGCAAGATCACCTCCGTACTTCTATTCACAACCTCACCGTCCATCGGGCCTCGAGGATGATAAGCCGGAATGAAACTCGCTTAGCAGCCTGCTTCTTCCACAATTTCCTCCAAAAGTGACCCACAAATCTGGTGTCTCTGTCTGAAACAATACTCTTGGGCAACCCATGCAATCTAACAACTTCTTTGAAAAACAAGTTAGCAACATGGGTGGCATCACTAGTTTTATAGCATGGAAGAAAATGTGCCATTTTGGAGAATCTGTCTACCACAACAAAGACTACATCATTCCTCTCTGAGTCTTGGGCAATCCTAGAACAAAATCCATACTCACCATGTCCCAAGGCCTGTCTGGAATAGGCAAGGGAGTATACAATCCTGCATTCTGGCTCCTTCCTTTAGCATATTGACAGATCTTGCAATTCTTCACAAACTTATCCACTTTTTTTCTCATCCTAGGCCAGAAATAAAAGTGACTCAGCTGTTCATAAGTCTTATCAGTACCAAAGTGTCCAGCAAGTCCACCACTATGCTTTTCTTTGATCAAATTTTCTCTCATGGAACATTTTGGTATACACAGTTGGTTCTTTCTGAATAACAAGTCTTCCTGCAGAAAAAAATCCAGCCACTGACTTCTATCTGTTAGAAAAGGGTTACTACATGCTTCAAATGCTTCTTTAAAATCAGGATCTGTTTTATACAATTCTTTGAGAAAATTGAATCCCGCAACTTCAAAATTAGTCTCCTGAACAAGCAAATGTCTCCTACTCAAAGCATCAACTACTTTATTGGCTTGGCCACTTATATCTTTCAAAACAAAATTAAAACCTTGGAGATACTCAACCCATTTAGCATGCTTATGTTTCAACTTGGGCTGCTGTACAATATACTGCAAAGCATGATTGTCAGAATACAATACAAACTCCCTGGACATCAAATAATGTCTCCACTTCTTCAGTGCTTGAACAATTGCATAGAATTCCTTCTCATAAGAGGAATAATTTCTCCTGGTATCATTCAAATTCTCACTGAAATAGGCTACATGCCTATCATCCTGACTCAAAACAGCTCCAATGGCTTCCCCACTGGCATCACATTTTACTTGAAATGGTTTGGTGAAATCAGGCAGAATTAAAACAGGCTTCTCTATTATCTTTTGCTTCAAAACTTTAAAATTTCTCTCTGCTTCAGCAGTCCACTTAAATGGTTGTTTTCTCTTCCTTATTGTCTCAATTATGGGTGCATTGATCTTACCGAAGTTTCTTATAAACTTTCTGTAAAAACTAGCAAGTCCATGGAAACTTCTTACCTCAAAAACATTCCTGGGTGAAGGCCATTCCACAATTGCCTTAACCTTTTCTGGGTCCATCTTCAATCCTTCTACAGAAACAACGAAGCCCAAATACACCAACTCTTCCTTTATGAATGAACATTTCTTCAAATTTATCAGCAGCTTCTCCTGGTGCAGCTTCTTCAAGACATGATTAAGATGCCTTAAATGTTCTTCTCTAGTTCTGCTGAAAACTAATATATCATCCAAATATACTATCACAAATTTACCAATGAACTCTTTCAATACTTCATTCATGAGTCTCATAAAAGTGCTAGGTGCATTTGACAACCCAAAAGGCATTACCATCCATTCATACAGCCCTTCATTTGTTTTAAAGGCAGTTTTCCACTCATCACCCTCTCTTATCCTAATCTGATGGTATCCACTCTTTAAATCTATTTTTGAGAAGTATTTAGCACCACTCAAACAGTCCATCAAATCCTCTATTCTGGGTAAAGGGAATCTGTACCTGATTGTGATCTTATTAATTGCTCTGGAATCAGTACACATCCTCCAGCCTCCATCTTTCTTTGGGCTCAATACTGCTGGTACTGCACATGGACTCAAACTTTCTCTAATCAGCCCCTTGTCCACCAATTCCTGTACTTGTCTCCTGATTTC
Source organism: Pinus albicaulis (assembly GCA_034641835.2). Classification (NCBI taxonomy): domain Eukaryota; kingdom Viridiplantae; phylum Streptophyta; class Pinopsida; order Pinales; family Pinaceae; genus Pinus; species Pinus albicaulis. Next base: position 942,775,425 of record CM076570.1, read on the forward strand.
CTCATTTTCTTTGGGAGTCATTCTGTAGGCTGCCTTATTTGGCAGATTTGAACTAGGGATAAAATCTATCTGATGGCTGATCTTTCTCACAGGTGGCAGCTCATTAGGTAAATCATCCACAACGATGTCACAGTAATTGTCTAACATCTCTTGTATCTCTACTGGTAAATCAAAAATCTTTGTAGAAGTAAGAACTACTTTTGGTTTGCAAACTAAAGCAAAGCTTATCTCTTCTTCTTCTATCTGCTGCAGATATTGCTTCCCGCTCAGCAACAAGGTCTTTGGATCAATCACTCTGCTGGATGGCTCTCCTTCTTCCATGGGAATCAATATATGATGTACCCCATCTTTGAAGAACTTGTAAGTGTTCTTCTTGCCATCATGCACTGCTGCTCTATCAAAATGCCAAGGTCTACCCAGCAGTATATGACACACATCCATGGGCATTACATCACACAAAACCTTGTCCTTGTAATTGCCCATTTGCAGCTCTATTTCACACTGTTCTTTCACAACCAGCTGGTGCCCTTTATGCAGCCAGGACACCTTGTAGGGAGTGGGGTGCTCCCTAGTCTTCAGCTTCAGTTTTTCTATCACCTCAGTGGAAACCAAATTGTCTGTGCTGCCACTATCAATGATTAGCTGGCATCATTTCCCTTGGACTTTGCATATGCTCTTAAACAAAGTCTTCCTTTATGCAGGTTCAGTGACTTCTTTGGTTTGTTTCAACAGGACCTTATTAACCACCAAGGACTCTCCCCTCTCTGGAAGAACTTTTTCTTCAATTTCTACTTCTTCTTCAACCTGGGAAACAACAACATTTCTTGGACCAGCATTCACATTCTCTGGGCATTCATAGTGCTTGTGTCCCACTCCCTAACATATATAGCACCTCAACTCTCTGCCTATGCCTCTGTCTCCTCTTCCTCTTCCTCTGTAAGAACCCCTTCTGCCCCTTGCATCATCCTCTGTGGATGCATTCTGAGGTGAGCTACTGTTAGCTCCATCCCTGGGTGTAGGCTTTCCTCTACCACCCTGACTTCCCTTTCCACGGAAGGTACCTCTCTTCTTGGCAGACTGTTTTCTCAGGAGTTTCTCCTCTGCTTTCAAGGCCATCTGGTATGCCTCTTCTACTGTCTTGGGAGAAAAGAGACCAATCTCATCTTGGATCTCCAGCTTGAGACCATTCACATATCTGGCAGTATTTTCTGGTGTATCTTGGAATTGCCCAGCTCTTATGCTCACTCTGTAGAACTCCTCGGTGTATTCTTTTACTGTCAGCAACCTCTGTCTCAGGTTCTGCATTTGTCTATACAATGTCAGCTGGTAATCACTAGGTAAGAATTTACCTTTTAATTTAGCCATCATTCTGGTCCTGCTCTTGATAGGTTGCTTGCCAACTCTCCTCCTTTTTGCCTGCACTCCATCCCACCAAAGTGCAGCATGTCCCTTCAGCTTTGTCACTGCAAACTTGACCTTCTTATCTTCACTTATTTCTTCATAATTGAAGCACTTGTTTAATTCATTTATCCAGTCCACCAGCTCCTCTGGATTCATTCCCCCTGCGTAGCTTGACACTTCAATTCTGGGCTTAACTGCAGATCCCAGAACAGTTCTAAGGAGCCTCATGTCATGAGGAATTTCAACATTTTCTTCTGCTTCTTCTGTTTCAGGTTCGCTGATGTCTTCAGGATCTCTGGGTTGTATTTGTTCCATGGCATCTAGTCTGGCCTCGACCCTCTGCAACATTCCCAACACCTGAGCGTTCGTAACAGGTCTTCTCCTGCCAGCACCTCTACCAACTCGGATTGCCATGTCAGCAAAACAACGTCAACTTGTCTCCGATACCACAAATGACACAGTCACTCCGCTGAAAGTCAATTCTAAGGAGGGGATGGTCAACTGAAATGGCCAAATAAATATGATTGTGGCCTCGGTTATTATATTACCTTCCCAGTATCTATATATATATATATATATTACCACCCCTCGCCTTTTTTTTATAATCGCAGCAAACCTTACAACAAAACTTTGGTAATTTAATTATGTCTCCGCGCCTTGCGAGATATCCCGACACATTATAAAAAATATTGAACCTTTGGCTTATCACGTATACACCATGTTTTGGACAACTTTATAACAATACTTTCGCATCGGGCCCACCTATATATATATATATATATGTGTGTGTGTGTGTGTGTGTGTGTGTGTGTGTGTGTGTGTGTGTGTGTGTGTGTGTGTGTGTGTGTGTGTGTGTGTGTGTGTCAATAACCAATCAAATGCGTGTACCGTACCCCTTTTATCCTCCGCACACATTTATTATCATTCGTGCATCTATGTCCAACGTCCACTGTCTGATGTCCCCGCACCAGATCGATGGCTCTCGTGCATTTCACTGCGCGTGCCCCGTCGGACTTTAACGCGCGAAATTTCACGTTAACAAAACCGCTTGGGACACACGGTATATTCCCTATGGAATCGCTGCCCGACCCATGAATACCGCTTAACGTCGAGAGACGGTGCGGAATAGGGCAATCCGCCCTTGGAAATCCACCGTGGTTTTGCTACAGTGCTTGACCAAGGTTAAGTCGGGTTTGCACTATCCGTTTAACTCTTTAACTCTGGGTCCGCCTTTGGTTAAGGAGTCTAATTAACAATTAACAATCGCGAATTTCTTCGTTAAGAGGGATTTCAATTACCATTCAACACCAGGGTGTACCGGATTTCTTCTATGAATGGAGACTTATTCAACTACGCCTGTTCAAACAATCTTGAGGGAGACAATGACCAGAGATATACAAAATCTATACAATATTTTAGCTCGATAATTTCATACACACAGAGTAAATCATTCCGCAACTAAACAACTTCATACGATTAAGGATTGGGACAGTTCAACGACTAAATGAGCACAGAAATCGTTTAATTGGAAACAACTGTTAGCACACAGTATTATTGCCAAAATTCTCTTCGTCCTTTCTCCCCCTCAATGCATCCGAGGGAATTCATTTATATACATAAACACATGTCCTTTCGGTTCCTCTGCGAGGACCGTTATGGAAATTCAAGAGCCTCATTACAATTATTTGAAAACTAAATAAGACAGATGGCTTTAATCTAAAGCTATTCGAATTCTACCTCTCTAACTACTCTAAGAAACAATCAGCTGGGTATTGACACCTAGCTGTTATAATTTGATGGATTTCGAACCCTCCTAGCCACAACATGTGGACAAAACTCCTACATTGCTGGCTATTGCCTAATGCCCCTGCATCATTCCTTCAGCCCACTAATTTGCCAAATCTGTTCACTGAAATAAAGTGCTCCAAGAGAATAAGTTGATATTTATTGTCGGATTATTATTAAGGGCTAATAATAATCGACATGAATCTATTTTTAGATTGTCGATCTATAAATAGACTTCACCCAATATTCTAAAAATATAATTTCATCTATTTTTCACATTTGACCAACCATCTACAAATAGCATCTTGCAACTTATAGAATATGCTTACCATGTCTAAAAATAGACATAAACCTAAAAATAGCCTGCGGGCCCCACTTAGTGAAGGTGCTTACTTTTCACTAAGCTCGTCATCTTGTTTAATCTCAACACTCCCTCTCAAAAATATAGGGATTATCCTTCACCCTGATCCTGCCTCTATGGTATTCGAATTTTCTCCTGTTGAGCGCCTTCGTCAGAATATCTGCATCCTAATCTTCCGTAGGAATGTACTGAAGCAACATGATCTTCCACTGCACACAATCTCTGATATGATGATATTGGATATCAATATGTTTAGATCTATCATGAAACATAGGATTAATAAATATTTTAATGCAACTCTGATTATCACAATATATCAGTGTAGGATCTAAATGAGAACCGAACAAACCGACCAAGATCTCCCTCATCCAGTAGCCTCACATGCAGCTTGACTTTCTGCCATGTATTCTTCTTCCGCTGAACTGAGTGCCATGGATCTTTGTTTCCAGCTGTACCAAGAAACTGTTGTAGATCCAATACTAAAAACCCCTCCTGATGTGCTCTTTCTGTCCATTCGGCTACCTGCCCAATTTGCATCTGTGAAGCCATGCAACTTCACCTCATCCGTTTGTCTGTACCATAAGCCATACTTAGATGTGCCCTTGAGATACCTCGGGACATGCTTTCTTGCCTTCCAAAAGAGCTTGGTAGGTTTAACATCGCTTGAGAAAGTTGGTTCACTGCATAGCATATGTCCAGTCTTGTATTAACTAAATACATGAGCGAACCCACCAATTGTCAATAAATAGTGGCATCAACTACCTCTACTGATGTAGCATCCTCTTTCTTCCAATTTCTTAGAAGAGGAGTATCCATGGGCTTGCAGTCCTCCATGTGAAACTTAACAAGTATCTCCCGAGCATACTTGCCTTGAGACATAAATAGTTCACCTTCTCGCTGCCATATTTCCAATCCAGGGAAATAATGAAGGAGGCCCAAATCCTTCATCTCAACCTCCTTTGCAAGGTCTGCCTTTCATGAGTGTATCAACTGCTCATCACCCATTAGTGTTAAATCATCAACATAAAGAAAAATTATTAAAAGCTTACCCTCCACCACAATTTGGTACAGTTTTGCATCCGCCTCACTCTTGGTGCAGCCAAGTCTAGTGAAATAAATGTCGATCTATGTGTACCAAGCACGCGGTTCTTGCTTCATCCCATACAACGCTCTTTTGAGTTTGTACACATGTGACTCGCTGCTGAAGATATCAAATCCCTCAGGTTTCTCAATGTACACCTCTTCCTCAATGATCCCATTAATGAACGCAGTCTTCACATCCATCTAATGAATATGCCAACCCATTTGCACTGAGAGAGCAAGGATGCTCCTTATGGAAGAATACCATGTGACAGGTGCAAAGGTTTCTTCATAATCAATCCCCTCGATCTGTGAGAAGCCTCAGGCAACAAATATTGCCTTATACTTCTCGAATCTCCTGTTAGCAGCTTTCTTTACCTTGTAAATCCATCTTGATCCTACAACTGGTTTACCCACTGGCCTTGGAACAATCTCCCAAGCACTATTTCTGACAATGGAGTCATACTACTCCACCATGGCATCTACTCATGTGGGCTCCTGCACTGCTTCTTCAAAATAATATGGCTTTTTCATGATACACTTGCTCATAAGAGCCCTGTATCCAGAAAATCGGTTAGATGACTATCTCTGTCTGTGCTGTGATGTAGGGAATCCTACATTCTGTGCCGCATCAAGCTTCAGTCTCTCAGCTTTTGTGGTATGCTTTCTTCCTGTTCTGATGTTTTTTTTTTCATGAGTGGACTCCTCCACTCCATGAATCTCCTCTTGTGGCTGATCCACATCTAGAGGCTCATCTTTGGGAACAAAAATTTCCTCCTCTACATGCAAGTGTAACTCCCTCTCAAGCGACAACTTCATGGCTTTCACCTCATTTAATTTTATATCCCGTCGCACCATATTCATCCTACTGTTTGGAAAATACACACGATAATTATGGGGTGTTTCTGTGTACCCCACAAATATCCCAACTTCTACAGTCAGCTCCAGCTTCTTCCTGGAATCCTTTGTCACATGAATGTAAACATATGAGCCAAAAATCTTCAAATGAGAAATACTAGGCTTCTTACCAGTAAAATCTTCTTCAGGTGTACTCATGCCAAGTACTCTATGAGGACAACATTTTTTCACATAAACTACAGTGTTGCATGCTTCCGCCCACAAGTGCATCGACAGGCCCTGGTCATGCAGCATAACTCGTGCAGCACCCAATATTTTTTTGTTATTCCTCTCCGCGACCCCATTCTGCTGTGGGTTATGAGGTGCTATGAGTTATCTTAGAATTCCTTCTTTGCTACAGAAGTCTTTGAATTCGTTCGAGATATATTCACCACCATTATCACTTCGCAAAGCCTTCACTTTCTTCCTCGACTCCTTCTCCACCAATGCTTTAAACTCACAGAACTTTGAGAATGTTTCGCTCTCATTTTGCATGAAGAAGATCCAACATATATGAGAATATTCATCAACAAAAATAACATAACACCTTTGTTTTGTTGTTGAAGCAACCGAGAAAGGTCCACACACGTCTGTGTGAATTCTCTCCAGGATCACCGAAGCACGGTTCTCCTTCTCATGAAAGGTGGTCTTCACAAACTTACCCATAGTACATCCATTGCACTGATCTAACTGTGCAAGAGTACCCTTGGGAAGTCTAGTAGAAATCTGCTGCAAAATCTTCAAGGCGCCATGGTGAAGATGGCCCAATCTCCTGTGTCATAATTCGCCCTCATCCTGGCTCACCACTTCTTCTGCTTTTCCCATCATTGCAGCGCAACCATCTACCTCCAGCTTGTATATATTCTTAACTCAAATCCATATCCTCTTGGTTTGACCTATTTTTTTCTATCGCATGAAAGTTTTTCCCTCGTTGAAAATAATATCATAACCTTTGTCCTCCAACATTGAGACCGAGACCAAGTTCTTCTTCAGACTTGGAACATGCATAACATCTTTCAACAGAAATGGTTTACCTTAATCCCTATCAAAGGTAATGGTTCCAATGCAGGTTGCACTGTATCTACCATCGTTTCCCATCTCTATATGCGTTTGGAGATCCTTCTCCTCCAAGTCACTAAACAACTCCTTGTCTCCCGTCATATGGAAGGAAGCACCACTATCAAGATACCACACTGATCCCGTAGCGCTTGAAACAAGCATGTGATAAAAGAGAAATCAAGTTCAAATTGTGAGGCTAAGGCCTCTCCAGCTATAGCTCCAGCAACCTTCTTGTTCTTCTTTTTCTGTGGGTAGTTAGTGGCGAGATGCCCATGTTCGTGACAGTGAAAACATTTCACTTTGGACAAATCTAGCTTCTTTCCTTTAGCATCGGATTTTGGATGGAATTTATTCCCCTTCCCTTTCCTTGCTTTGGAAGCCAAAGAGAAATTCTGTTCATCATCATTCTTCGATGAAGAACCATCCCTGGTATTCTGCCTTATCTCCTCCTGCACAAGATCGAACCAAAGTCGCTCTCAATCCAGTAGTTTCTCCCGTCCATTGACAGAATCTTCGTAGCTATGCCAACTCTTAGGGAGCCCAAGGAGAGCCAAGTTCACCAAGTCATCATCCACAACTGTAATTCCCACAATTCCCATCTCATCCCTATATTGGACAAACTTCGTGAGATATTTTGGAATAATGTCGCCCTTCTCCATTTTGATTTTTCTAAGCATATCTTTCAGCGCCAACTTCTTATGGTCACTGCTGCTTTGGAAAAGATCTGTCAAAGCCTTCCACATTGAAAATGGAGTGGATTTTCCATGAAGGCTTGACACAATATGGTCTTTCACACCTTCCAACAGAATTCTTCTTGTCTTCACTACCTTCTTTTGCCATGCGTCAAGTAATGCAACATCACTAGAATTAGGCTTAGGAACATCGCTATCGATGAAATCCTTCAGTCCATTATCTTCAAGCACCACCTCCATACTATCCTTCCAGGCTATTTAATTCAAGCTACCCTCAAGGGCATACTCCAATCACAACCCATTGAAAGACATTCAATGAATACTCAACTGTCGCACCAAGAAATTTCTGCGGCAAATTCGAATTGTCCACTAACACAAAACTCAGCACCTCTTCACAATTTCAATCTCCAGTGATTAGCACTGCTCCGATACCATGTAAAAATATATTAATAATGATATGTATTACTGGATTCTCCTGATCTAACAAATTAATCTTATGTTAAATACAAAATCCCTCCACTTAATTCTTTGCGGAAATTAAATCGCCAATTGCAAACACATGTGAAGAAAATCAATTGCACATAAACACAGTTGTTTAATGGGAAAGCTTAAAGCTAAAAACTCCAACTATAATATAGTATGTATATCAATGGATCATGTAATAATCTCATACAAAGCTTAGTACATCAAGCTCTTAGTACAATCAACAATCATTACACATTTTCATGCATAAATTTGCATATCTATGCACCAATTTCTTGCCTCCTGACAGCCTGCCTCCACTGCACAATCCATGTTGAAGAAGATCCCTGAATGAATTCAAATTGGCCTTTCCTTGACTACGCAATCCTCATTGGCATCTCCAATGTGTGTCAGATGCATTGAATGCATCACTATAGTCACAACAGATAGTCCATCTCAACCTTTCACCTATCTCTCCACTGGGTCTCCACTAGAACTGACATGCAAGTAGTTAACTGATGTATTTGTTCAGTTGTTAGTGACTTATTAGTTGTGAATTAATTAACTAATTAATTCACTAAACTCTCACTAGTGTATCTTTCAGTTAGACTAGATACAACTAGCTCAACAGAGTTAAACTAAATAAAAACTCCCATAACTACTCTTCCAACTCTGTCATAACTTTTCCACTTCAGTTCTAACTGATTCCTCCATGCATGAGTCAACAATAACCCTAGGGATTGTGTAATTACTTCAGCCCATTGATTTTCAAAATCCGTTCACTGAAATAAAGTGCTCCAAGAGAATAAGTTGATATTTATTGTCAGATTATTATTAAGGGCTAATAATAATTGACATGTATCTATTTTTAGATTGACGATCTATAAATAGACTTTGCCCAATATTCTAAAAACAGAATTTCATCTATTTTTCACATTTGACCAACCATTACAAATAGCATCCTGCAACTTATAGAATATGCTCACCATGTCTAAAAATAGACATACACCTAAAAATAGCCTGTGGGCCCCACTTAGAGAAGGTGTTTACTTTTCACTAAGCTCATCATCTTCTTGAATCTCAACAGCTGCATTATCTGCTACTAACCTTGATGGACATCCAAATCTGGTTATGATTCCCTCCAGAAAATTAATGATGACATTATGAGTAGCATTCCTGGTAGGTATTGCTTTAATCCATTTGGTGAAGTAATCAGTTGCAACAAGAATCCAATGATGTTATCCACTTGAAGGTGGATGAATTTCTCCAAAGAAATCTAAGCCCCATTGTTGAAAATGTGCAGAAACAACTATGGCCTTCAGAGGTAAAGACTTCAAATTTTTCTTACCAGTGAAATTTTGACATTTTTCACATGCTCTCACCTCAACACATACATCAGAAAATAAGCTAGGCCAAAATTAGCCAGCTCTCAATATTTTGTATGCAATAGTTATCCAATAGTGATTTCCTGTACATACACTACTATGCATATTAAAGATAACTTTCTTGGACTCATCTGGATCAATGCATCTCAACAAAAACCCTGTAGGGTCTTTCCAGTATAAACAATTATCTTTAATGCATAATTTAACAGTTTTCAGCTTCAAAGATCTTACTCTGCTTTGATCATAATTTGGAGGAGGTTTAAAATGATACAGAAAATAGATGATGTCTTTATACCAGATGCATTCATAAAGCTTTACACCCACTACCATGATGTCTATAGGTTTAGAAATCTTCCCTTCAAAGTTGTCATCCATGAAATTCAAATCCAAAACTTTACAATTTTCTTCAGCTAGTAGTTTGGATAATCCTTGACCTTTGATTAGTTTAGTAGGATTTATCTCTAAATCAAACTCAATAACTTTAGTCACCCACTTTCTTCTTTTTCCATCAATATCAGGATGACCTAATATCTCTCTAACAACAGATGAAAGTACATAAGCAATAACTTGGGCATGCACAATATAAACTCTAAAAGCTTTCAGATCTTTCACTAATGCATAGGCATGCTTTTCCAACATTTCATACTTCAACTCTGCATCTCTAAGTGCTCTACTGAAAAATGGTATGGGAGCTTCCTTATTTTCTAAATGTTTTTGTAACAAAATAGAAACAATAGTATCTTGTGAGGAAAATGAGAAGATCAAGAAAGGCTTTGAGTATTCAGGGCTTACCAGCTGAGGTGCTTCAATGATGGCTTTTTTGATCAACTAAAATGAATTTTTGGATTCAATGTTCCACAGTGAATTCTTTGTCCTTCTTCAACATGCAAGTAATATGCTTCACCACTTTAGCAAAATTTGGAATGAACCTTCTTAAAAAATTGATCTTACCAAGGAAATATTGAACCTCTTTCTTGGATCTTGGAAGTGTTAAATATTGAATTGCAGTTACTCTCTTAGGATCAATTTTTACTCCATGTTTAGAAACTAAGTGACCCAACATCTTACCTTCTTTGTGAGAAAAATGAGACTTCTTTGGATTTAATGATATACCATATTTTCTACATTTAACAAATACTTGTCTCAAGCGTTGAAGGTGTTCTTGATCTGAAGTTGAATAAACATTAATATCATCCAAATAGATGACCAATAATTTTTCCTTTTCTCTAATGAATGAAAATTCCATAGCACGTTGAAAAGTAGCTCCGGCATTCATAAGCCTGAATGGAATATTTGCATACATGAATGTTCCCCAATGAGTAGTGAATGTTGTCTTCTCTCGGTCTTCCAGTCAAACTGAAACTTGATTGTACCAGGGGAAACCATCTAACATGGAAATTCTATCTGAACCAGTTACTTTTTGAAGAATATGCTCCATCTTTGGAAAATGATAGTTATCTTTCTTGGAGCATTTGTTAATATTTCTGAAATCTACACATAGTTTGACTTCACCACTCTTCTTCCTTACTGGAACTAGATTAGCAACCCAATCTGAATATCTCAATGGAATGACAATTTTGGAATCCAAAATTTTCTTAAATTGCTTCTCCATTACTGGTAACAACAGTGGATTAATTTGCCTTAATTTCTGTCTGAATGGATTAATACCATCCTTCAATGGTATCCTATGCTCAATGATAGATGTATCATATGTCTTAAGATCTTCATATCTCCAGGCAAAAACATCAACAAATTCACAAAACAGCTTGTGGTATTCAGCATTTATTTCTTCTAATAAAATTTTTGACAACTTCACATACCTTGGTTATTTTTCTGTGCCCAAATTGAAATCTTCCAATCTTTTTTCTGTTTCATCCAACTATGGTTTGACTGGGGCATCATTGTGATTAAAGAGCTTCTCAAGTGGTATTAACCCCTTGGGAATGTGATTGGTAAGCATTTGAATGATAGGTTGATCAACAATATGTTTTTGCAGATTTTTGGTGTCTTGCAAATCAACATCATCCTTCATGAAATCTTCATCTTGGTTAATGTTTAGGACAAAAAAATCTTCAGCAGCGTCAACGAATCTTCTAATCACCTAATCATCTTCAAAAAATTTCCAATGCTTGACATTATTAGGAATTCTAGGTTTGAACCTAACTTCCACTTCATATTTCATCTTCAAAGGTATCAAAATCTTCAATGAACTTGCTGAAATAGAAAGTGAGTCAGCCAAAATATTACCTTCTCTTGGATCAAAATAAATGTTAAAAGTCAGGAATGAGTCTTCTACAATTCTCCATACTACATTCCGGTAATCTCTCAGTGTGGGATTCTTAGTTTGATAAACATTTATTATTTTTTGAATGCTAAGTTAAACATCTCCAAAAACATAAATTTCTGGAATATTTATGTCTTTTGTTGTTTTTAAACCAATCAACAGAGCTTCATACTCAGCTACATTGTTAGTTGCTTCAAATTCAAGTTTGAAATAAAAAGTAGAACTCTCTTTCAAAGGATAAATGAGAACTATCCCTGCACCATCTCCTTGTTTGGAACATGAACCATCAAAGTACATTTTCCATAGCTAAGAACCTTCCGGGCTAATCTGTTTTTCAGCAGGCTTCAAAATATGAAAATTTTCTTGGAGATAGGTCTGCATTACCCATGTGTAAAATGCTTGAACCAACATCAATAGTTCTAGCATAAATTGGGTGATTAGTGGGCTCTTTGATGTCACTAATGATATATGCCAACTGAGCTTCTCTATAAAGTATTATTTGTTCTCCAAAAATAGGGACAATAGCATAATTGAGATCCATTTGCAATGTTCCTCCCAACCTTCTAATCCATGACCTGGAAAGTAACATGCCAAACCTAGGAGGAATGTCAGCTACAACAATATCCATCACCATTAATCTCATGGGCAACTGAAAAAGGCTTACTGCAAGGTCTTTGATGACACGAAGGCATTGAACTTTTCAAGAATCAAAGGAGTAGAGATCTTGGTACTCTCTAGTTACCTCAAGACCTAGTTCATCCATGACTACCTTGGGCATTAAATTATGTGAGGCTCCGGAGTCCATTAGGAAATTATGCAAGATATTTTCATGAATATTCAGAGAAAGATAGAAACGAGTGGTAGAGCCATATCTGTCTTCTACTAATGGACCTAAAATGAAATTGGGCTTGTCATATTTAAGGTTAACAAAATCAAAAGCTACTTCGGTAGGTGGGGGTTGAAGAGCTTTCATAGAGGTCTTTTTGAAATCATCATTTTTCATAAGCTCTACAAGAGGAACAAAAATCTTTATCTTTTGTAATTCATTGTCAAAATTGAAAATAGGGGGCAGTTTGTGAGCAACTTTTACCTCAAGTGAAGGATTATTAACTGCTACCGGAATTTCTGGTAATCTTTGTTTTTCTGCTGTAATTTTTTATGCATCCTTATTCTTCTTGGGTTGTGCAACAGGCTTTGGATTATCATCAATATTCTTTTATCTAAGATTATATCATCTTTGATGATCAGCTGCAATCATGGAATGATCAGGAACCACTTTAATATTCTGAGTATATGACATGAAATCTTCATACTCTTCTTGTGTAAGATGGATCAACCCTTCTTTGTCTCTCGGAAAATTTTTTCCATCAGCCTTCTCCAACCTTTCAACTTCCTCTTCATCTTCAAATATAGCATTATTCAAAGGAGGCTGAACTTTTTGATAATCAACATCTCTCCTTTCTCGCTGCAAAATTTGAGGAACATTAGGTCTTCTAAATTGCTGCCTATTAGGCAGATCCAATGAAGCATTTCTGGTAGTAGTTGGTCTTGCTTCCAAATTGAGCTTGGACATCTCAGTAGTCAATGATTTGACCATATTGGTCATCTCATCTAACTTAGGATCAATGTATGAAGTTCCTAAAGTAGAAACTTCATCTTTTTTCTTTATTTTTTCTCTGTCAATCTCTCCTCTAAGTCTATCAGTTGCTAACACATTAGATTCTACATCTAGTGCATTGTCCTGCATTTGTGTTAGTGTTGTATATCTTCTTTCTCTCAATAGTAAACAAAAATGAGGATCAAAGGCACCAACATAAGTGATTTTGGCTGAAGCTTTAGTAGGCTTGATTTCAGTAGGTATTTTCCTATACATCTTATTAAATCTCTTAGAAAAATCAGAAACTGATTCTCCTTCTTTCTTTTTATTGCACCAAATTCAGTGATATAATACATAAAATATTTCTTATCACCCTATTTCCTTAAAAATGTATCATATAGGATTTCAATTCCACTGATGCCACCAACTGTCAAGGATCTGAACCATTTCCTTACATCACCTTCAAGACTCTAAAAAAAAACTCTCATCCAAACATCTTCATGCTCAATATTCAGATTGTCAGCATAGGCATAAAAATCAGCAAGTTGTTCTCCAGTTGTTACCTCTCCCTCACCAATAAACTTAGGCATGTACTTGAGATAATCTCCTGCAGGTAATGCATTCATAAGTTGAGGTAAAACCAAAGGGGAATACCTTGCAGTAACAATTGCATCCATTCGGTTAGGGGGTGGATTTGGACTTACCATGATGTGAGTTATTGGAATTTGTGGAACAACAATAGGATAATTGTGAACAACAGATGATGAAGCACCAAGTTGTGATGTAGGTACTATTTTTTGGTTGGAAAACAAGGGAGGTACATTCACCCATACTTATAACTTTGTCATTCACCCAGGGATAAACTTCAATTCTCCTCCCCGGCAATGGAGCCAAATATGTTAGCGTAAGAAGTCACTCCTTGACTGCTTAAGGAGTAAGCCTTACACATCATAGTTCATTTCAAATTTTAAAGGGGTTTTTTGAGTGGTGGGATGGCTTTCTCAAAGATTTTGAAATGATTTAATGTTATTTAATACATTCATGCATTTGGGAAGTTGTGGAAAGTATAAATTTTGTGGGTAAAAGGTAGTATAGGGAGCAACGTACACAAGTAGAAGAAGATGAATAGCTGGTACCTATTTCAGGAAATATTCCTATCCTAAATCAATCACATAGCTATGATGATGACCTTTAACACAAAATCTGTTTATGTGAAGCAAACAACACTTATAAAATAGATTGCATGTATAAATTATTCCACAAATCCTTTATGAAATTTTCACTGACATGTTCTATTACACACATATAACTTGCAGAAAACTGAAAGAATATAATTTACTGTTAAATCCTTTAACAACTTCTCACTCACACTTCACTAGTTGCAACAATTTATATTTTAGAAGAAATCAACAAAGAAAATACACACACCACACATTAGATGTTCCTTGAGTCAAAAAATCCTCCAACATGAAGCAAAAAGGTTTTTTTTTATTATATTCAATCTTCAGGTAGAATAACATCCAACCTGGAAATAGTATTTACAAGTGCTATATATAGCAAGAGAGGAACCAACTCCATCTCTTCTAAAAAGAAGGAAACATCAATTCTAACATAACATATGTGTCAAAATACATTGCATCCTTATCTCCTCAAAATCTAATAGAAAGAACAGATGGACAAAGAAGAAGAGAAGAATTATGGGTTGGAATGTTGAGTGTGTTGTCATGCTGCCCCTTTTTCTACTAAATTTTCTCCTTGTGTCTTAGGTCTTTAATAACCATATAGCTTCATTTAATAAGACCTCCAACAACCTCATAACCACCTCTCACCATCACTTGTATTATTCATTTGATTATGGGTTCTTATCCATCCTTAACTGGCTCGAAAATACTTGTTGATAGGTGTCAAAATTCAGTTAAAACTGGTGTTGCCGGAAATTCCGATAAAAACCTGTAACTGCACAAATTCTAGAATGCTACCAGAAATTTTGGTAGCGCCCTGTTTCTTTTTCAAAATGCACAGAAAAATTCTGAAAATTCTGTGCTAAATTGTATTCCATGACACCTAGGCTGCTTTTCAAATTTTGTAACTCATAAGAAAAAAGGGATTAGTACCAAAAACCTTTTTACCTTTCCTCTATGTGTGTTGCATCTTCAGCCAGTTTATTTAAATCAGTTTTGATGTCAGTAGCCAATGTTATGGATCTGGTTGCTCTTGTAGTTGCCTCCTTGACAAGGTCTTTGTCTTCCTTAGAGCCCTTTTGTTATTTTATTCTTTTTGAGGGCTCTGAGTGATGTTCTGAAGGGGTTGGGTTCTTACTTTTCTTCATGGATTTTTTTGTTTTCTCTGTCTTCGAACCTTCAGGTTTCCCTTCAACATTAATGACTTCTATCATTAGACTTGGCTTGAGTAGATCCTTGGATTTGAGTCTGAACTTATTTTTTTCTCCTATGTGCCTCTTTCTAGTGCTAGCAATAGGTTTAGCTTCTCCTTTCTTATTTTTAATGCTGATTTCATATCCAACGTCCTTAAGGAGCTCTTCATCTGATGGTGTAGGTTGATATTCCTTCTGCAACTTTTTCTGAATATGCACTTCTGGAATTTCCGGTATCACCAACGCTTTTGACTTATTTGTTGTTGCATACCTTCCTCTTCTAGATCTAGTGTAGACATTTGGAAATGGAGGAATAGGGGGTACTATATTCATGGACTTGTGTTTTCTTGCTAAGGAGCTCTCTCCTTTTTCCACCTTTCTTTCAGTTTTTCCTGCGGAAACTTTCTCTTTCTTATCTTTGGCCTTCTTATGAAAATTTTCTTTCTGGTCCTTTCTTTATATTCTTCTCTTTGCAGGCTGAGGGTTTGATTGTGGAACTAGAGGTGTAGGTGCAAGTTGGTCTACCCTATAGAATAGAAAGTGGTCCCAAGTCTGGTTTCTCTTCCTCAACTCTTCTTCAAGCAGAACTTTGATCAAATATTGATGGTACAAGCTATACTTAGAAACATCATTATGAGTCTGAACCCTTGGTGACATCTTGGTCAGGATTTTCAACTAGAAAAATGGAAGATTCAATGTCTTCATTCCTGCAATATGAAAAATAAACCTCATGTGATAGAGGAATACCACTGTATACCTCCTTTCACATGTGAGGTATATCTTAATAAGATTAATTTCCTCTGCCCAGTAATTCTTAAGGTAGCTTCTTAGGATTCATTTTACCCAATTTCGATCTTTGTGAGCATCCTTGAGGAAGCTATTGATATCACCTCCTGTAATAACTTGTCTCTTGAACCACCTTTCTCCTTCTTGGGGAAGGTTATAGGCTTCAACAATGGAGTCTTCAGAAACCTGCAAAGTGAGGCCATAAACTATAGCTTCCTTTCCATTAAAAAAGTTAGAAAACTCTTGAGCAACCCTTGAATGTGATCTTCCCAACTTAGTACATAGAGGATACCATCCTAACTGCATAAACAAAGTTCTTACCCTTGGATTAGCATCAACCAAATATGCACCTTGTGGCTCTATTCAATTTATCTTACCACCTGTTTTAGTCATATTCAGAAAAATAAATGACTATGTCTCCTACAAATGGGCCTTTATTTCTATTCTTCTCTTTGCAGGCTGAGGGTTTGACTGTGGAACTAGAGGTGTCGGTGCAGGTTGGCCAACCCTATAGAATAGAAAGTGATCCCAAGTCTAGTTTCTCTTCATCGACTCTGTTAGGGTCCTGTGATTTGGCTGATTGGCAAGCCAAATGATAGTGTAACATCAAACCGGTCTTTTGAGCCCAAGTACCTACCCTTCCTGGACTCAGAGAGGGCTCTCTCTATTTGTGTAAGGGATATCTGTGTGTTAGCTTATTGTGTTCTTGATTTTAGGCTAGTTACGAAGTAGGTTTTTGGTTTTAGTTTTTTAGGTTTGTGAGGGATGAAGTGATAAAAGACTAAGATAGGTAAAAATATGTCAGATCAACTGGGCTATGGGGTCAAAAAGTTCAAGAAAGCTTTCAGATGGTGATACAAGGTTGTTGAAGGGCTGATTTGAGCGAGGTAAAATGGATCTTTAGGTAAAATGGAGTGAGATGGACATTTAATAGAGATATATGACTCTCTTAACTTTTAGAAATGGCTATCATACTTTGGGAAATACATTTAAGACAAACAAAAAAACAACTCAAATCACTATGAAGAAATCTTAATCAATACTTCAAGCTATTGGGGCACTTTGAAAACAAGATTGCAGAGTTTTAGCAAAGGGCAAGACTGCAGAAAAAGACCTCCTGCTCCAACAAACTTCATGCATGGAGCTATGACTAGCCATGAGTAAGCAGGGCATACCGTGAATCATACTTAGCATGCATAAAACCATAAATGAAACAAGAAAACAATATTCTTCAGTTATCAAAGAGCAATCAAGGATTCTTTAACATGACTAAGAATGAAGAAAAGCATAGAAGCTATAAAGGACCAAGAAATTTGAGGTGCCTCCAAGGGCATGTCTCAAATCTATTATCTACTGTCTTATAGCAAGCAAGAACATGGAATTATGAATGAAAACTAAGAAAAAAAATAGAGAGAGAGACACTATACCATTCTACCAAGTCATGGAATCCAACAACAATCCTCTTTCATCATCCAAAGGCACTCAAGAAACTCTCCAAATGCATGAGACAAGTATTTATTCCAAGCTTGTATAGCCATATATTGCTTCTATTCATCAACTTCAGCCTCATTTACAATTAAAACCTTTGGAATATATAGGTCAAAGTGAGGAAAACCTCTCATTTCAACTTGCAATCTCATTGGCCTATCCAAAATATCTGATTTTGTCCTTGAGGCTTTGCAAAGCCCAAGGCACAAAATATCTAATAAAATATCTCAAAAATGCTAAAAAGGTGAAATATATTGACTTTTCATAACTAATCATGTACAAAAATAGCTAAACGCACATGAGGAAAAGTCACTTTTGAAAGGTTCATTTTTTACAAAAATACTCAAGAAATATATCAGCAGAAAGTCCTGTGACTTGCCGACAACTTTTGGATGCCTTCCTGATGTCGAAACGAGGCCCGTGATGGCTCGTTGGAAATCTATGAATGTCTATTTTCTGAAAATGATTATTTTTATCCAAAATTACCACTGGAAGTCCTTAAAAAACAGACCTATGTGTAAAAACCCAAAAAATAGGCCTTGCTGATAAACGGGGCAGAGTGTAGAAAAAGCGAGTGTTTTTCGCCATTTTGGGGGAGCAAATGATCTTCAATTGATCAAAAAATCACTGAGTATATGCCCCTAAAATTATGGCATCCAATAATACTATTTTCATCCTTTGAGGATGCCCCAAACTGAAATGGCGATGCCCATGAGTTTTAGACAAAAAACCAAAATCTGTCGAATTTCGCCCAATTTTGGCGAGCATGACCCTCAAGGGTTTTTAGAAACACGCTGTGAAGCTGAGGCAAAAATTTGGAGCTTTGAGGTGTCTTTCCTCAATTTTGGTGTCGTGCGCTTCCTTTTAGCCACCTTGAGTTTTTCCTGAGTGGCCTTCAATTTCCGCTGGGCAAACTGATTGAGTTTCTTATAATGCCTGGTCATCCTCCATTGAAGGTCCAAGTCTCTATTTTCCTTCTCCAACTTCTTATCCAAGTGATCATTAATGCTCTCAAGCCATGCTTCTCAATTTTTCTCTATCTCTTGTGCGAAAAATGTAGTGAGAGGGGTGTATTAGAGAAGGGCAGCTTCTTCCTCCTTTTGTTTCTCAAGGGCTCTTTTGAGCCCCATGGTTCTTGGCCTCTTTCTCCTGGGCTGATCTTCATCTTCACTCTCATCGAACTCACCCATGAGTTCTTCCAATCTCACTTGTGCTTTGGAGGCCTCTTTTTTGTATTTGATGGCCCATGTCTAATATACCGCCATATGGACACTCATCTGTTTGTTTTGAATTTGCAAAAAGTGATTGAAGTTTCTAGCCCTCTCAAGATCTGTCCTCAAAGCATCGATTTGGTTTTATCTATTGATCAAGAGAGTTTCAAGGATTAAAGCTTCATTGTCGCTATCATCACTTTGAATTTGAATTATATCAAAGTCCCTCTCCTTTTCATGGCTACTTTCTTCTTTCTCCTTTCCTTTGCTTTGGGTGGCTCTTTTAGTCTTCCTCCTCTTGGGAAATTCTACAATGGGCTTCTTGGGAAGTTTTCCCTTGCTTCGGAGGGCCCTAGTAATATTTGGAGTTACAAATATAGGCACCCTTTTCCTTGATGTCCAGGGCTTGGCCACTTTCAGAGAAGAGAGCATGGCCCCTTGCCTAGGAGAGGAAGCTAGCACATGCTCCATTGGCTCTTCGCCTTTGTTACTTTACTCATCATTCTTTCCACTGTCTTGGATTTCTTCATGGATGCCTTGACTGTCCTTGTGCATTTATTTTTTAGGGCTTTCCTCCTCACTGTGTTGCACCTATTCATCATGCTCTTGTTATTTTTCATGAGGCTACTGTTCATCATCAAGTGGATGCCTCTCCTCACTGTGTTTTTCTTCATGAGTCTGTTGTTCATCATCATGTGGTTGCCTTTCTTCACTATGCTACACCTGTTCATCATCATGCTGCTCACCATCATGCTGATCATCATCATATCCCTCCTCTTGCTCAAGCTCTTCTTCCTCATCCTGCTCTTTTTCTTGTTCAATGGGGAATTTGAGCTTCTTGGGAATGGGCTTGCTTGAAGAAGGCGAAGGATGGTGAGTATAAGGTGAAGGAGATGTATGAAATGAAGGGACATTGATGAAATCCGGATGTGTAATGAAAGTATCCCAAGAGATTTCTTTCTTCTCAAGCTGATGAAGAATGATAACCTTGATGAGGGAGTGATGGAAGAGGCAGTCTGTCTGCTGAAAAATAGGTTTTTTCTAAATAGTGGAGGCCATTTTCTCAATACTTCTATGTAGGAAGAAAGGGAGATTTAAAAATTTGGCTCTTGTAAAATGCATGAGAAACCAGACATGATAGGCATAGAATCGAGACAATCTTCCCTTGCAAATGAAATATTTCATGACTATCTTCATGAGGGGGACATAACTAATCAATAGATATGAGAATGGAAAAGTGGATGGACATAAATCTCTATGCTCAGGCTTCAGAAAAGGCTTGTATTGTTCTGAGTCTAGGTGGCTTTGTTTAAAGCACTTCTCTCTGACATAAGGGATTTTGGTGGCCTTGGAAATGGACCTTGGAGAGAACTTGAAATCCAAGCCTGCCAGCTGAAAGTACTTCTCTTGAAACCTCAAAGCACAAAGATGAGTTAAAGGGGAATACATTTTCACCTCCTGCACTCTTTGACAAAAATATAGACACCCAACCTCATGGTAATTAAACAGGACTGATGGATGAGCATTTACCTCTTTAGTGGAAACAGGCTCAAACCTTTGGTGAAGGCCACTCCTACTGTCTTGCCTGGGAGGCATTTTGTTTTGAATGTTCTTTGAAAAAACAAACTATCTCAAATGGCTCTTGAAATGTTTTTCTCAACCACACCTCTGTCCTCCTTATCAGTCACTATTTGTCCTCTTTGATGCCAATCAACAAATATTTATCAAAATAAAAAGCACACAGTTAATTTATTATTGTGTTTGGGCAAGGTATTGAAAAGAGGTATCAGTGATTTCTTGTTAGAACAAGGATCCTTTGTGTTTTGATAGAAACAAAACAGCCTTGTATTTAGACAGAAACAAAATCACCTTTTCCCCAAACAACACTCTTCTGCTATTCACTGTTTTTACAGAGGTAGACAAAACACCCTCAACTGACTTTGAAAAATTTCTCACCACACTATTTTATGGGACAATGGAGGCAACACTAATTTTCTATTTCGTAACACAGAGAAGGCACTTTATAATGATCAAACTTTCACCTTATGAACAAATTTTTTTTTCTTAGATTTTGTAGACAGGGGCTAATTTTTTTTTCACCACTTCTAGGACACCTTTAGCAATTATAGGCTCTCTGATCAATACAGGAAAAATAACATCTTTCTAGACTGACTTTGGGACCTTCAAACACAGCTTTTTCTTATTTGAACTATTGTAGATGCACAGAGTTGCCGTCTCATGTCATAAAAATGAAGTTTTATTCATATACCCAGCCTTGATATTTTAGAACCATACTCCTTCGCTATCACTGTTTTTGAAAATCAATAAGGGCTCCTTAAGATTGTTTCAGCACTTTCCCCTATTACTTGAAATGGTTTGTATCATTTACAACCCTAACCACATTTGTTTTTGATAAAAAACCCTTCCCTTCTAATCACTGTCCATTTCATTGTTTTCATATGATGAAGTGGTTTTTAGGCACTATTTCCTTCTCATGGAAAAACACAGCAAACACCTTTTCACTCCTTGAAATTTTCCAATAGGAGAAGTGGAAAATACCTTGGAAATCCTTCACGAGCCTTGTTTGATCGATTGGGAAGCTTCAAAGATTTTTTTCGAGTGCCTTTGATTGAGCGGCAGGTTCAAGTGGAAGAGCGCTGCGCCGTGTGAGCTGTCGGGTCGGCCTTCAAGCAGTGGTGACCGGCGCTACAGGTGCGTCGCATGCCACTACAGGCATGCCGCACCAACGTATAAGGCCTTTGTATTTTATTTGCTAAATTCACTGCATGCTTTTCTAGGCGCACCGCGCAGGCTTTAAGCCTCAAAAACTCTGAATTTTGCTCGAACTTCTTGTTTTCTCCAGTGTACATCTTAGGGGAATGCTACTTGCATTTTGAAATGCATATGGAAGCTTTGCCAATGGTCAATAAATCCTTTTATAGTAAAAAAAGCCAATCATCCTTTGAAATTTGTTTCATGAGGGTTTTGAAGACCTTTTGAAAAGGCTTTTGTTATAACGAAACTCAAATGACTTTCAAAACGCCAAAGGAGCCCATATTTAATTAATGTTGATAATAAAGTGCTGTGAATGATATTTGGAAAGTTTTTAATAGATATGACCCTTCCCAATGTGAAGAAGTCATGTCAAGGCCAAAATCTTTTTCACTGTTTGCCTATTAAGGGAGGAAACTTGTTTCCTTTATTCATATCTATTTTTTTAGAAGAAAACCCTGCTCAAAGCCATATAATGACTGTAAATGCACCCTTTGAATGACATTCCTCTTCAAGCATAAAAAAAAAATCATCCACAGAGGTTTATGTGTGTCAACTACACAAATTTCAATCTTGAGAAACTACCCATCCTGAACTTCAGAAGTGCAGCAATAAAACTATTCTTGGTCTATATTAATAACTTGCAAGGCTTGGATTGCCAAAGTAATCTGGTCTTCAACTTTTATGGAGCTATAGTAGGGGATGATGAGCTAAAGTTGAAATGTAAAATTGGAAAACTATCCCTTTGTTCCTTTGTGAAGGAAGTCTGTAAGAATAATGGATTTCTCATTCATTTTACCATTTTTGACAGCAGTCCCTTTTGAAATCTAAGCCACACTGAAATGAATGCTCTTCATCCTCAAACAATGGTAAGCCTTCTACTTGTTTATGAAAGAGGCCTATATTTAACAGATGCCTAGGCTCTTTTCAACCCCTGTTTTAACCAAATGAAGAATATCCATGAACAACTGTTAGTGGTTTTCTTTGTACTTATTAGCAGAAGTTAGTTTAAAACCAAGATTGTTTTACTTGGCCATTTTATTAACAAAATTTCTTCATTCATAACCATCCAATTAGCTTCACACTGTATTTCAATTTTGTGTTTTAACAATGAAACTCATGTAAGCACCTTTTTAAAACACCATAGCTTTCCCTCTATTTTTAACACCATTTTCTATCCATAAGCCTTCAGTTGTTTTCCCACTGCACTTAAAACCCTACCTATATTCCTAGCTCCCTCTCGCTTTAGATGAAGGAGGCCTTTATCACATTGCCAAACCTCTCGCTTGTAAAATGAAGGAGGTTTTCTCAGTATTTCAACCCTCTGATCATGTATGGAGGAGGTCTTCTCAGTGATGCCATTTCATCTACTTTCAAACAGTGTTAACTTTCCTTTCACTGCCTATTCATGCTTGAGCAAATAAAAGTGGCAAATTGACAATATGTCATGAAGGGCATTTATCTAAGACATATAATCCTGTTGTTTAAAATACCTTTATGCATCTTTAGACAATCAGAGGCAGCTTGGCCAGTATCTGTAGAGTATTTCTTGTTATTCAGAGGTCACTAAAATTTGACTGTGTTTGCAAGAGCTTATTGAAATAACTCTTTGTCCTGTAGCTGCATCCTAGGCTCAAAACCACATGAGAAGTAGCTGTCTTCTCATGTTGAGTTTAATAATGTCTTCTAGAGCACTAGTACACTTATGCTCTTGAAAGAGACATCGAAACAATGTAAGTCTACCTAACATCAATTTAACATGTGGCATATGTATTGTTGAGACCTCAAGGCTTGTTAGTGGCATGACCTAAGGGTGTAATCAAACTTTATTTTCAGAATAGGAAGGTCCTCGAGGACTGTTTGATTTTAGATAGAGGTTCTTATGGCTTTAGGATAGTTTTCCAAGGGAGGATTGCCTAAAGCGCCGCTACCTAACTTAGGGGAGTCTTTTTGGACAGATTTTGATTTTTCTCTTTGGAGCTGATGGCCAAGCTTTTATGGCTGAGTCTAGATAGGGCTTGTTAATGAGGTTTTATCTTGTCATGGGATGATTGAAAAGGTTAGGAGGGAAAAAATGTTTATGGGCGTTTTCTAGCTGACAAATTTGACATATTGGAGATCAACTGCCAGAAAACTTGGCTTTAACAACTAGTCATCATCAATAGGTGCAAAATACTGATGGCTAACAGTGGCTCCATTTGGGGAGGGCAGCTCCTTTTTAGGAGGTGTCCAGAATTTCAGATCTCAGTTCTTTGAAGACTAGTGCCTTTATCCATTGGCGCAAATTTCTTTCTTCCTTGACGCTATTTCTAAAAATTGACAGCATGGTTAGCATCAATGATATTTCTACCTACCTCACTATATTTCCTAACATTTTTACTTCTTTTGGGTGCATTTGGACTAGAAATCCTTTGGCATAATATTTTTGAAAAATGACACTATCTAGTTCTATACTTATATCCACCGGGAGTTTAGATTAAGCTGATGAACTCCTTTGTTTCTCTATCTATGCTAGATCGACTGTCAAGGTTAAGCTGTTTGACAAGATTTTATTCTCTAATCTAAAACATGAAATTTAAAAATGACCAAATCAGGATTAGATAGTCTGATTTGTCATGTACTTGTGGCATGAAAGACAAGCTGCACACAAATATTATTTTGCATAAAATGAAATCTGGAAAAACAGGGCTAGGATACAGAATTTGTTTTTCATTCCTGCTTTACTCTTTGGTTCTGTTTTGAGCATGTGGCACCAG
Organism: Pinus albicaulis; assembly: GCA_034641835.2. Taxonomy (NCBI): domain Eukaryota; kingdom Viridiplantae; phylum Streptophyta; class Pinopsida; order Pinales; family Pinaceae; genus Pinus; species Pinus albicaulis. The sequence goes on from CM076570.1 coordinate 942,799,815, forward strand.
TATATTTTCCTAATCTACTCTCTTTGATAAGTCAAGCTTACACAATGTTGACCATCTTTTCCACTCACTAACTTATCAGCAAATAAATTTAAAACATGTTCAGCTATGATTAGGCTAGATAACTGAACAAGACATTTGAGTACTAGTAGTGGAATTTAGACTTGCGCGCTTTCTGAATGACTATTTTTTGAACATGGGGCCTTCTTTCTATTTTTCAAACCGCCCTATTTTTCTATTTTTCTATTGTTTTTGAATTTTCTGTTTTTGATCTATTTTTTCAAACAATGGTATATACAATGATTGAAAAAGTTTTGACTCATAAATCTTGGAAATGGCGAAACTTAAGCATATTATCCTCATAAGGATCTCCTACCACTCTTGGTCCACTCAGCTCTTGAAAAGAAAAATTTGGAAAATTTTCTCTTTCAAGCATGACATAAGGATTCATGCATGAATCTTTGAACAACCTCGTATCTTCCCGTTGTACCTCTTTATACCTCTAATTCCCACTCCTTTTTTTGTACATCTTTTTCAAATAATGCAGATATTCTTTGTCATTTTTGAAGTATATGATGACATCATCAAGGTACATCAGAATGCAGAAATTCAGAACTAGAAACATGGCTTTTAGGAGCATGTTTTTGGTGTTCGGAGATTTTACAATTCTGGGTTTGAAGATGGAACTACTTCCAGCATACTTGAAAAATTCTTTGATTTGTTTGCTTTGCAAAGGAATTATTTGGCGATACCCTGAAACATCATCTTGCAAAGACACATGATTAAACGCACTTATCATTGGTATATCATGGTCTTGGGCAGGAAGGATAAAATTTCTGTCACAAGGTTGTGTATTAGTATTTCTAAAATCAAAACAAATCATATGACCAACTGTTTTATTTTTGACTACTATTGTTTGGTCAAGATTTTTGTATTTTCTTTTATTGAAGTTGTTTCTTGGAGTGATGGCAGTGACATAGTGCTTCTCATTGTTTTCTCTACATGAAGTAGTATTTTGAACAATATTGCAAATTCTAGCAGTTCTAAGTCTTTGATGGAGTGGCTGAATGCTAGCTAGTTCAAAAAACTCAGGTATATTTGGATTGCAGTCATTGTATCCTTTCATAAGAAGTTTTTTAGACATTTTTCCTAGATTTTAAGTTGTTATGGCTACATTCAAGGTTTCATTTGAAGGGGTAGAGTTATGTGATGGTAAATCCTTAAGGTATGGTAAGAACATTAAGCTCCCCTGCCCTTGATTTCCAAAGATGTTTGTGATATGTAAGTCTTCTAATGCCTCTGTTCTGAAAAAGTCTCCTGACGTTACGCTGATGTTTGCCTATGGTTTGAGAAATTTTCTTGATGGTACATAATGTTTTGTGCTTCTTGCTCTATCTCTGTTTCAAGAGGAACAAACTCTCTTTCTTCAAGACATAATTGATCATGATCATGATAATTTTGAGTGTCTAGTTCATCATAGAGAACTTGAGGCAGCCGATGTGGTGGGTCTAAGTTTGTTTCAAATCCTCCCGACTGTTCTTCAATGTCTTCATCAGTGTGTAAAATGAAAGAGTTTGATCAGAATGCAAGGAGTACATTGGGATGTTATCTGGCCTTTCTTGGCTGCTAACCATATATTTCATGTGTGATTCCCAATAGAGTATTCTAGTTTGGTTAAACACAGGAATATTGGCGTAGGACATATCAAGTTGAATATTTCACTAAAGCTTAGCTCCCCAAGTTCTGGATAAAAGAATTACGTACTTGGGGGGAACGTCCGCTACCACTATGTCCATGATCAGGTGTTTTGTAGGTATTTGGGCCAAACTGAAACAAATATCTTTGATTAAGCCTAGACACTTGACTCTACTTGAATCAAATGAATATAAGTATTTATAAGGTTTTGTAATTTCTAGGCCTAATATTTCCATCACAACCTTCGGCATGAGATTATGCGAGGCCCCGGAGTCTAGCATGGCATTGTGTAGGATTTGGTCATGGATATTCAGACTGATGTAAAAGGGAAGAGTGGTTCCTTCTTGGAATTTCCCTTCTATTTTTGGACCAAACAACACTTCAGGAGTGTCATCAGCTAGATTTAGGGTGTTTGCATCATTTCCTATATTCAGGACCTTTAACACTTGGGATTTATAAGAGCTTTGGGCGATAAGTTTAGTGAGAGGCATGGTAATCTTTATTTTGGCGATTTCTCCCTCAAAACTGAAGGGTGCTTGTAGTTTAGATAGGTTTGCTTTAGTTTTTTCAGCCATGACCTTTTCTATGTTCTGAGTTTACTGACTTTGTTTCAGGATTTTGTTTGACAAAGCCACCTCAGGAATCTTTGTGGAGGTACTAGGAGCATCTGAGCCAAGACTTGTTTGAATAACTTTATCTTTGTTTTGGTCAGTTTTCTTGACCATGATTTGGTTGCTATCCACTGCTTTTTTAAGGATGGTATCAGGGGTTTTATCAATGTCTGAGCTACCTTTCTTGGATTTGTCTTGGTTTTTTCTGCTTCTAAGGTCATATTGCCTGTGATCTTCTATGATGGCATTCTGAAAATCTATGGCAGGATCTTCGGGATCTTCATAGTTGGTTTCATCCTAATTCGGAGAGAAGAACGCTTGTTCTTCTTCTGTGAGGTAAACCTCACTCTCGTTATTAGAGCCTATGAGGTTCAAATGATTTTCATCAATGGTTTTTGTATCCCTATCATCTTCTTCCACATAATTTTCATTAAAGGGTGGCCTAATTTGTTGGTCATTTTCCCTTGGTTTGTTTTGAGGTTGTTCCCTCCTAAAATTTTGGTTCCAGTTTCTGTTTGGAGGGTTTGGCTGGTTGTCCCTAAGAGGGATCTTTTCACTTATCTTCTCCCACATTTTTGCCATGGATCTAACCAAGTCATCTATTCTAGGATCTAAGGGAGGGGCTGAAGTGGAGAACTCATCCCAGTATGTGACTTTCCTTTCTGATCTAGTCCTAGCTCTCTTTTCTGCTAAGTTGGCTTCTGCACTTATGGCCACTTTTTGCATTTCCTCTAAGGTAGGGGGGTCCTTGTCTCTTAGTTGATAAGTCATGTATAGGTCGAAACCTTCGGGGAAATTTGCTAAGGCTGAGCCAAGTGGAGGTTTGAAGTGAGGCGGGAGGGCGTTATAAACACTATTGAACCTAGTGCAGTATCCCTGGACACTTTCCCCATTTTCCCATTTTAGATTGTTATACTCTGATAGGAATTGAATGGGGTTCTTTCGTATTTCCCACTTATTTATGAAGGTTTGGTAGAGTTCTAGGAGATCGTGGATGCTGTTTGGAGTTAAGCTCTTAAACCATTTTTTGGGTTCTTCACCCAGGCTTTGGGCGAACATCCTCATTCTGATGGTCTCGTCTTCTATTTCCATGTATTCAAAGGCATCGCTAATTCTATCTACATGTTGTTGAGCTGTGGTAGTCTCAACTCCGGTAAAGTGGGGGATTTTGGATTGATAGTCATTTTGTAAAGGATCCAAAGGTTGTGGCAACACCAAGGGTGCATACCAGGCTGCCATGGCGGGAGCTAATGGATGATGTACAAAATGAGGGCTTGTAGGATGAGCTGAGGTGATTTGAACAGTAGTGGTTTTGTGGGTGCCGCGGATGTACTTGGACTAGTGATCTGATTTTGAGCAGATCTGGGATGGTAGGAGCCAAAGTGATGGAGAAGCTGAAATTCGGGAGGTGTAGTAGGCGAGGCTTCTCTACTAGGACTCTGTGGCAGATCTAAGGGCTCAAGATCATCAAAGTTTACCTTACTTTGTGACTTGCTTCTAAAAAGGTTTTTTGCTGATTTTAAGTCAAATGGGGATTCCTGCAAGGCTGTGAGGTGTTCAGGTACTGATCTTGCTTTACGGATGGACCTATTGGTAGCTAAATTTCCAGTTTCGGAAGCTTGCCACAGAATCTTCTCTGGGTCATCTACTATGATAGGGGGATTTGGGTCTGGATGGGATCTGGTGTTGATTCTTCGTGAAGCCAGATTTCGAATCTAGAGTTTAGAGAGGATGGTATTTGTGATTGTTTCGGATGGATGTCCTCTCCAGGGGTTTACCAATGTGAAGGATGGTCAAAAAAAAAATGAGGACTAGTGGATTCGCCAGGTGGATTTCTGTGAGAACTATGGTCCACCACCAACACTATCAAAGATGCTTTCAGAAAATTTTTTCTAGCAAACTTTGAGATGAAGACTTGCAAGGAAGAGTGATTCACTTGGTTTCAACATTTTGCTAGGTTGTTTGGACAAGCTAATGGTTCTATTTGCAAGATTATTTCTGTTTCTCTCCTATGTTTAGGTGAAGTATTCTAAATCGCTAAGTTATACTTAGTTTGTCACTGATTACAAAGTTTGCACCATAATTTTTAAGTTTTTGGAAAGGATGAGTCAACAGAAAGGTATGGTTTATGAATTTTTTTGGTTTTTTATGAAGTTTTTAGGCCTACTGGAGGCTAGTGGAGTCGCCAGGTGGAACTTGGTTGTTTTTGTAAAGATGTAGCTATCGTCCACCACCAATAACTAGGGAAAAACCAATCTGAGAATGTTTTGGGGTTTTCTGAGTTTTTATGTAGCCTATGAGGTTTAGAAGAGTTTCCTATAACTGAATCATCATTTTGCTAAGATGGTGAAAGAGCTAGATTCTACTCTTCAAACAACACTTAAGTTTTCTAAGTTTGATTGAGACTTCAAGAGTTACCAAGGAGTACCTAGATTGTCACTAACTCGGAAGGTCCCACCGTGATCGCCATTATGTTAGTGAGCAGTGGGATAAGTCAATCAGATAGTATTCTTAAGGCTATTGGAATTTTTAGGAAATCTAAATTTGTTTATTACTCAGAGTCCCACCGTGATTGCCATTATGTTAGTGTGGTGATCAGGTGGCTGATCGAATAGTATTCTGAAATTTAGCAAATTAGTAAGGCCTACTGGAGGCTGGTGGAGTCGCTAGGTGGATTTTTAGTTGTTTTGAGAGTATATGTGTATGGTCCACCACCAATATTGATAAAAACCAATCTAGAGATATTTTTTTGGGTTTTCTGAGTTTCCTATATGTAGCCCTGAGGTTTGGAAGAGTTTCCTATAACGGAATCATCATTTTGCTAACATGGTGAAGGAGCTAGTTTCTACTCTTCAAACAACACTTAAGTTTTCTAATTTTGGCTGAGATTTTGAGAGATCCTAAGGGATACCAAGGATGTTTTGACTCAAATTCCCACCGTGATCGCCATTATGTTAGTGAGCAGTGGGATAAGTCAATCAGATAGTATTCTTAAGGTTGCTGAAATGTTTAGGGAATCTAAGTTTGTTTATTACTCAGAGTCCCATCGTGATCGCCATTATGTTAGGGTCCCGTGATTTTGCTGATTGGCAAGCCAAATGACAGTATAACATCAAACCAGTCATTGGAGCCCAAAGACCTAGCCTTCCTGGACTCAGAGAGGGCTCTCTCTATTTGTGTAAGGGATATCTGTGTGTTAGCTTCTTGTGTTCTTGATTTTAGGCTAGTTATGAAGTAGGTTTTTGGATTTGGTTTTTTAGGTTTGTGAGGGATGAACTGATCAAAGACTAAGATAGTTAAAAAGATGTCAAATCAACTAGGCTATGGGGTCGAAAAGGTCAAGAAAGCTTTCAGATGGTGATACAAGGTTGTTGAAGGGCTGATTTGAGCGAGGTAAAATGGATCTTTAGGTAAAATGGAGTGAGATGGACATTAATTTTGTGAAGAACAAAGGATTTCAAACATAAATAGTTTAATAGATGACATAAACATGGTAGGGCAAACCATTAATCATGAGAGATGTAACTATAAACTGATCAATGCATAGAAATAAACATTCAAGCCATGCATAGAGATATATGACTCTCTAACTTTAGGAAATGGCTATCAGACTTTGGGGAAATACATTTAAGACAAAAAAACAACTCAAATCACTATGAAGGAATGCCTAAGCATAGTATTTCAAGCTATTGGGCACTTTGAAAACAAGATTGCATAGTTTTAGGCAAAGGGCAAGATTAGTACAAGACCTCCTTGGTTCAACAAATGACAATCTAATCAATCAAAGAGAGGTTTCATAGATGGATCTATGGCTAGCCATGAGTAAGTATGCCATACCGTGAATCATACTTAGCATGCATAAAATCATAAATGAAACAAGCAAACAATATTCTTCAGTTATTAAAGAGCAATCAAGGATTCTTTAATATGACTAAGAATGAAGAAAACATAGAAGCTATAAAGAAACAAGAAATTTGAGGTGCCTCCAAGGGCATATCTCAAATCTATTATCTAATATCTTATAGCAAGCAAGAACATGGAATTATGAATGAAAACTAAGAAATAAAATAGAGAGAGAGACACTATACCATTCTACCAAGTCATGGAATCCAACACCAGACCTCCTTCATCATCCAAAAGCATGAGACAAGTGTTTCTTCCAAGCTTGGCTAACCATATATTTCTTCTATTCATCAAGTTCAACCTTTTTTACAATGAAATCCTTTGGAATATATAGGCCAAAGTGAGGAAAACCTCTTAGTTCAACTTGCCATATCATTGGCCTATCCAAAATATATGATTTTGTCCTTGAGGCTTTGCAAAGCCCAAGGCACAAAATATCTAATAAAATATCTCAAAAATGCTAAAAAAGGGAAATATATTGACTTTTCATAACTAATCATGTACAAAAATAGCTAAACGCACATGAGGAAAAGTCACTTTTGAAAAGTTACAAAAATACTCAAGAAATATATCAGCAGAAAGTCCTGTGACTTGCCAACAACTTTTGGATGCCTTCCCGATGTCAAAACGAGGCCCGTGATGGCTCGTTGGAAATATATGAATGTATATTTTCTGAAAATGATTATTTTTCTCCAAAATTACCAATATAAGTCCTCCAAAAATATACCTATGTGTAAAAACCCAAAAAAAGAGGCATTGCTGATAAACAGGGCAGAGTGTATAAAAAGCGAGTGTTTTTTGCCATTCTGGGGAAGAAAATGATCTTCAATTGATTTGAAAATCACTGAGTCTATGCCCCTGAAATTATGGCATACAATAATACCATTTTCATCCTTTGAAGATGCCCCAAACTGAAATGGTGATGCCCATGAGTTTTAGCCAAAAACCCAAAAATGACAAAAAACTAAAATTTGTGAATTTCGCCCAATTTTGGCGAGCATGACCCTTAAGGGTTTTCAAAAACATGTTGTGAATCTGAGGCCAAAATTTGGAGCTTTGAGGTGTATTTCCTCAATTTTGGTGTCGGGTGCTTCCTTTTAGCCTCCTTGACTTTTTCCTGAGTGGCCTTCAATTTCTGTCGAGAAAACTGATTGAGTTTCTTATAATGCCCAGTCATCCTCCGTTGAAGGTACAAGTCTTTATTTTCCTTCTCCAACTTCTTCTCCAAGTGATCATTAACCCTCTCAAGCCATGCTTCTTGATTTTTCTCTATCTCTTGTGCGAACAATGTAGTGAGAGGGGTAGATTGGAGAAAGGGAACTTCTTCTTCATTTTATTTCTCAAGGGCTCTTTTAAGCCCCATGGTTCTTGGCCTCTTTCTCCTGGGCTGATCTTCATCTTCGCTCTCATCGAACTCACCCATGAGTTCTTCCAATCTCACTTGTGCTTTGGAGGCTTCTTTTTTGTGTTTTATGGCCCGTGTCTCATATACTGCCATATGGACACTCATCTGTCTGTTTTGAATTTGCAAAAAGTGATTGAAGTTTCTAGCCCTCTCAAGATCAGTCCTCAAAGCATCAATTTCGTTTTCTCTATTGATTAAGAGAGTTTCAAGGATTCGGGCTTCATTGTCGCTATCATCACTTTGGATTTGAATTATGTCGAAGTCCCTTTCCTTTTCATGGTTGCTTTCTTCTTTCTCCTTTCCTTTGCTTTGGGTGGATCTTTTAGTCTTCCTCCTCTTGGGAAACTCGACAATGGGCTTCTTGGGAAATTTCCCCTTGCTTCGGAGGGCCCTATTAATGTTTGGAGTTACAGCTTTAGGCAACCTTTTCCTTGATGTCCGGGGCTTGGCCACTTTTGGAGAAGAGAGCATGGCCCCTTGCCTAGGAGAGGCATCTAGCACATGCTCTATTGGCTCTTTGCCCTTGTTACTTCCTTCATCACCCTTGCCACTATCTTGAGTTTCTTCATGAGTGCTTGGACCGTCCTTTTGCAGCATATTATCACTATGATGCTCTTCATGAGGCTGCTTTTCCTCACTGTGTTGCACCTGTTTATCATTCTATTGTTCTTCTTCATGAGATCGCTCATCATCATGCTCCTCTTTATCATGCCCTTCTTTCCCTTGCTTCCCTTCTTCACTGTGACCTTTTTCACTTTGCTTCCCTTCTTCCCCTTGCGGTTCTGTCTCAAAATGATGTTGTTCATCATCATGTGGCTCATCATCATCTTCATGTTGCTGCTCATCTTCATCATGTTCCTCTTCATCATGCTCTTTTCTTGTTCAATGGGAAATTTGAGCTTCTTGGGAATGGGCTTGCTTGAAGAAGGCGAAGGATGGTGAGTGGAAGGCGAAGGAGATGTATGAAATGAAGGGACAGTAGGGAAATCCGGATGTGTAATGAAAGTATCCCAAGAGATTTCTTTCTTCTCAAGCTGATGAAGAATGATAACCTTGATGAGGGAGTGATGGAAGAGGTAGGTTCTCTACTGAGAAGGAGGTTTTTTCTGAATAGTGGAGGCCATTTTCTCAATACTTTTATGGAGGAAGAAAGGGAGATTTAACAATTTGGCTCTTGTGAAATGCATGAGAAACCGGACATGATAAGCATAGACTCGGGAGAATCTTCCCTCACAAGTGAAGTATTTCATTATTATCTTCATGAGGGGGGCGTAACTAGTCAAAAGACATGAGAAGGGAAAAATGGATGGACATGAATCTCTATGCTCAGGCTTCAGAAAAAGCTTGTATTTCTCTGAGTCCAAGTGGCTTTGTTTAAACCACTTCTCTCCGACATAAGGGATTTTTGTGGCCTTTGAAATGGACCTTGGAGAGAACTTGAAATCCAAGCCTGCTAGCTGAAAGTGCTTCTCTTGAAACCTCAAAGCACAAATATGTGTCAAAGGGGAATAGCTCTTCACCTCCTGCACCCTTTAACAAAACTTTAGACACCCAACCTCATGAAAGTTAAACAAGACTGATGGATGAGCATTTACCTCTTCAGTGGAAACAGGCTCAAACCTCCTGTGAAGGCGACTCCTACTGTCTTTCCTGGGAGGCATTTTGTTTTGAATGTTCTTTGCAATACCAAGCTATCTCAAATGGCCTTTGGAATTTTTTTCTCAACCACACCTCTGTCCTCGTTGTTAGTCACTATTTGTCCTCTTTGATTCCAATCAACAAATATTTATCAAAATAAAAAGCACACATTCAATTTATTACTGTGTTTGGGCAAGGTATTGAAAAGAGGTACCTATGCTTTCTTGTTATAACAAGGATCCTTTGTGTTTTGATAGAAAAAAAAATAGCCTTTTATTTAGAAAGAAACAAAATCACCTTTTCCCCAAACAACACTCTTCTGCTATTCATTGTTTTTACAGAGGTAGACAAAACACCCTCAACTGACTTTGCAAAATCTCTCACCACACTCTTTTTATGGGACAATGGAGGCAGCACTAATTTGCTATTTCATAACACAGAGAAGGCACTTTATAATGATCAAACTTCCACCTTATAAATAGTGTTTTTTCTTAGATTTTGTAGACAAGAGTTAATTTTGTTTTCACCACTGCTAGGACACCTTCAGCAATTATAGGCTCTCTGCTCAATACAGGAACAAGAACATATTTCTAGATTGACTTTGGGACCTTCAAACACATCTTTTTCTTCTTTGAACTATGGTAGATGCATAGATTTTCTGTCTCATATCATAAAAAAGGAATTTTTATTCATATACCCAACCTTCATCTCTTAGAACCATACTCCTTCACTATCACTATTTTTTAAAATCAATAAGGGCTCCTTAAGATTGTTTCAACACTTTTCCCTATCACTTGAAATGGTCTGTGTCATTTACAGCCCTAACCAAATTTGTTTTTGATCAAAAACCCTTCCCTTCTAATCACTGTCCATTTCATAGTTTTCATATGATGAAGTGGTTTTAGGCACTATTTCCTTCTCATGGAAAAACACAGCAAACACCTTTTCACTCCTTGAAATTTTCCAAGAGGAGAAGTGGAAAATACCTTGGAAATCCTTCACGATCCTTATTTGATCGATTGGGCAGCTTCAAATATGTTTTTCGAGTGCCTTTTGATTGAGCAGCACGTTCAGATGGAAGAGCGTCACACCGTGTGAGATGTCAGGTTGGCCTTCGGGCAGTGGTGACCGGCGCTACAAGCACGCCGCGCGCCACTAAGGCCTTTGTATTTTCTTTGCTAAATGCGCCGCACGATTTTCCAGGTGCGCCGCGCAGGCTTTAAGCCTCAAAAACTCTGAATTTTGCTCGAACTTCTCGTTTTCTCTAGTGGGAAGCTTAAGGGAATGCTACTTGCATTTTGAAATGCATATGGAAGCTTTTCCAACAGTCAATAACTCCTTTTATAGTCGAAAAAGCCAATCATTCTTTGAAATTTGTTTCATGAGGGTTTTGAAGACCTTTTGAAAAGGCCTTTGTTATAACGAAACTCAAATGACTTTCAAAATTCCAAAGGAGCCCATATTCAATTAATGTTGATAATAAAGTGTTTGAATGCTATTTGGAAAGCTTTTAACAGATATGACCCTTCCCAATGCGAAGAAGTCATCTCAAGGCCAAAATATTTTTCACTGTTTGCCTATTAAGGGAGGAAACTTGTTTCCTTTCTTCATATCTGTTTTTTAGAAGCAAACCCTGCTCAAAGCCATATAATGACTATAAATGCACCCTTTGAATGGCATTCCTCTTCAGGCATCAAAAACAAAAGCATCCACAGAGGCTTATGTGTGTCAACTACACAAATTTCAATCTTGAGAAGCTGCCCTTCCTGAACTTCACAAGTGCAGCAATAAAACTATTCTTGGTCTATATCAATAACTTGCAAGGCTTGGATTGCCAAAGTAATCTAGTCTTCAACTTTTACGGAGGTATAGCAGGGGATGATGAGCTGAAGTTGAAATGTAAAATTGGAAAGTTGTCCCTTTGTTCCTTTGTGAAGGAAGTATGTAAGAATAATGAATTTCTCATTCATTTTACCATTTTTGACAGCATTCGCTTTTGAAATCTAAGCCACACTGAAATGAATGCTCTTCATCCTCAAACAATGGTGAGCCTTCTACTTTTTTATTAAGGAGGCCTATATTTAACAAATGCTGGGGCTCTTTTCAACCTCTGTTTTAACCAAATGAAGAATATCCATGAACAATTGTTAGTGGTTTTCTTTGTACGTATTAGTAGAAGTCAGTTTAAAACCAATATTGTTTTACTACCTTGGCCATTTGCTTAACAACATTTCTTCATTCATAATCATCCAATTAGCTTCACACTGTATTTCAATTCTGTGTTTTAACAGTGAAACTCATGTAAGCACCTTTTAAAACACCACATCTTTCCCTCTGTTTTTGACACCATTTTTCTATCCATAAGCCTTCAGTTGATTTCCCACCATACTTAAAACCCTGCCTCTATTCCTGGCCCTCTGCTTTTTAGATGAAGGAGGCCTTTATCACATTGCCAAACCCTCTGCTTGTAAAATGAAGGAGGCTTTCGCAGTCTTTCAACCCTCTGCTCATGTATGGAGGAGGTTTTATAGAGTGATGCCATTTCATCTGCTTTCAAATAGTGTTATCTTTCCTTTCACTGCCTATTCATACTTAAGCAAATGAAAATGACAAATTGATAGTATTCCATGATGGTCATTTCCAGAGACATGTAATTCTACTGTTAAAATACCTTTGTGCCTCTTTAGACATCACAAGCAACCTGACCAGTATTTGCAGAGCATTTCTTGTTATTCATGAGTCACTAACCTTTGACTGTGTTTCCAGGAGCTTATTGAAATAACTCTCTGTCCAGTACTTGCATTCCAGGCTCAAAACCACATGAGAAGTAGCTGTCTTCTCATGTTAAGTTTAATACTGTCTTCTGGAACACTAGTAAACTTCTGCTCTTGAAAGAGACATTGAAACACTGTAAGTCTACCTAACATCAATTTAACATGTGGCATATGTATCGTTGAGACATCAAGGCTTGTTAATGGCACGACCTAAGGGTGTAATCAAGCTTTATTTGCAGAATAGGAAGGTCATCTAGGGCTGGTTGATATAAGATGGAGGTTCTTTTGGCTTTAGGATATTTTTCCAAGGGAGGATCGCCTAAAGCGCCACTACCTAACTTAAGGGAGACTTTTTGGACAGATTTGGATTATTCTCTTTGGAGATGAGGGACAAGCTTGTATGGTTGAGGCTAGATAGGGCTCGATAATGATGTTTTATCTCGTCATGGGCTGATTGAAAAGGTTAGGAGGGAAAAAATGTTTTATGGGCATTTTCTAGCTGACAAATTTGACGTATTGGAGATCAGCTACTATAAAACTTGGCTTTAACAACTATTCATCATCAATAGGCGCAAAATACTGATGACTAACAGACTCTTCTTCAACCAGAACTTTGATCAAATCTTGATGGTACAAGCTATACTTAGAAACATCATTATGAGTCTAAACCCTTGGTGACATCTTGGTCAGGGTTTTCAACAAGAAAAATGGAAGATTCAATGTCTTCGTTCCTGCAATATGAAAAATAAACCTCATGTGATAGAGGAATACCACTGTATACCTCCTTTCACATGTGAGGTATATCTTAATAAGCTTAATTTCCTCTGCCCAGTCATTCTTAAGATATTTTCTTAGGATGCATTTTTCCCAGTTTGGATCTATGTGAGCATCCTTGAGGAAGATGTTGAGATCACCTCCTATAATAACTTGTCCCTTGAACCACCTTTCTCCTTCTTGGGGAAGGTTAAAGGATTAAGAAATGGAGTCTTCATAAACCTGCAAAGTGAGGCCATAAACTGTAGCTTCCTTTCCATTAAAAGAGTTAGAAAACTCTTGAGAAACCCCTAAATGTGATCTTCCCAACCTAGTACATAGAGGATAAGATCCTGACTGGATAAATAGAGTTTTTACCCTTAGATTAGCATCAACCAAATATGCACCCTGTGGCTCTATTTGATTTATCTTAGGACCCGTTTTATTCATCTTCAGAAAAATAAATGACTATTTCTCCTACAAATGATAGGTTTCATAATAGTAAGAGTTTACGTTACAGGTGTGGCATGCATTCTTTTCTGGAATCTTGTCTGAAATCCAGAATTCTTCTCCAACTATAAATCTCAGCAAATTCGAATCCATTAGCTCAAACTTCAAATGACAACATTCATGTTTTTTAGGTGGTTTTAAAACTAAATCTTGGTTCACCACCCCATGCAAATCACTCTCCATCATTAAAAATATTCATGATCATGATGTGCACCATGTGACACACCATCACCACCATCAATTGGCTGTGTTTTCCATCTGGGAGCTCCAGATGGCTTATGGAAAGTGTTTTTATGACTTGTAGTTAGCTCTGCAAACTGTGTTGTTGATTGGCTGTAATTTCTGGCAGCACTGTTGGTGAGGTAAATCCCCTCTGCGGACAAAGGCGATCCCACTAACCCTAGAGTGGGTCTAGCCACAAATGAGACACGCTATAATATCGATTCCTAGCTAGTGAATTTATGGAGATTCGATAGATGACTTACTGGAGGTCCTACACTGTTGTTGTCATCGGAAAGAGTGGTTGCCTCTCGCTCCTGGTTTGACATATCACGATCCACTCATTCTCACGCTCAGATACCTGCACATACACAAGTAACAAAGATGATATACAACATACTATTTCACGACTATCATTCAATAAAAGAAGACTAAATCAATTGCATTATTAAACATAACACAATGATGGAACCAATACCATAGTCGAGTATATTAATGAAAGGAAGGAAGAGTACAACCAATCTTCGACGTTGTGGTCTCCTCCAACAGGGTTCCAGTGGAGCGCTCTCACAAAGGCTCGCCGGGAATTCGAACGGGGCTCTCTCTACAGAATTCTCCTTGGTTCTACCTTCTCAATAGCGATTACTCAGCTATAGTATCTCTTCTCCAAGTTCAGCTTCTTGGCTATATGTTTAGCTAGCTTTCATAAAGGGAGAAGGCCTGTTTATATAAAGGGAGAGGGAGAGGTTAGGATCGTTATAATCATGGAAGGGAGACCTATATTCAAGGATTTTTCCATGGGAGGAGGAAACCACTACCTAAAGAGGGAGATCTGTGGCTCATCAAGTTAACCACTTCATATGACTCATCCCTGAGGTGGTTAAAGGAAACTTCCGCCTCTATTTTTTTACAAAACATTCCAAAAATAGTTGGCGCGAGCACAACAAAGAGACAGAGCACCAGGTGGCGCGGGCTCTAGTGTACTTCCTCCACATTAGCGTGAGGGATGAACTAGCTACCCGAGCCAAGGCCAAAACATAGGTTTTTGTGGGCTTTTTGAGAAATTTTCAACAGGAGAAATGATGTCCTTATGAAAAAGGATACAAAGAAGGTGTTTGAAGAGTATGACACTGCTCACAGGTCATGGGAAAGACCCTCCAATATGCAGGGCGAGGGATTGTAGAGACAGTGACAAAATATTGTGTAACAGATGCCCCCTAAAGCATGATGCCCGAGAGAGAGGGAGGAGTGAAATGCTTTATGAGAATGCATTCGACCCAACCACTGCTGTCAAAAAATTGGCAAGTACGAATACAACTGATACATCTGATAAATGACATGTGGCATGGGCAAGAGTACATAAATAATGAGATCCGAGGTATGGACACAGCCATCCAGTAGTAGGGATCAACAAATAGAGTCAGGTATGGTCGCAGCCATCCAATCAGAAGAGTCATGTAATAATTCATAGTAATCCACAAAGAACCCGCAGCATGGATTTCATCAGAAAAACCCCAGGGTCTTGCGCTCCATCTCGACCCAAAAAAAGTACAAATTTGAGCATGCGAATATGTGAGCTGAAGTCGAACATGCAAGAAAATCATTTGATTACTAGCCAATGATGAAAGTTGTTTAACAGACATGAGAGAAACCACCAATAATGACAATGGCTCTCAAGGTATGAAAGGTACAATCCACGGAATGTGAATAGTGATCTGACGTCGAACACTCACAGAGTCAGTCGATCGAAGGCCAATGATGTGGACCTTACGTCGAATGCGAAGAACTTGCCATTGAGGCATGCAGGCTCCAAGGTACCTGAAGGGAGTCTCTAGATCAACTTCCTGGATAATGAGCTGGAGTCTATAGGAAGTGACCTGACCGAAGGTGGGCCATAATGTTTCCCAAATCATCGATACGAGATAGAGGAATATGATGCTTGTGAACCATGACCAACAGAGAATCAGAGGGAGGTTGAAAACTTCAGAGGCAAACTTTTCTTGAACATATCGGCGACACGACACTGGATTTGGCAGTATTTGACATCAAGGGATCTGAGGTCATGGCGACGTGGCAAAGAGTAGATGAGCGGTCAAAAGAGATTACCCAAACCCATGGAGGCAAACAAATGATGAAGTGATATGTCCCTGACCCAACACGAATGCAGACAAGTTCCATTTTCAAGAGTGACATACTGCCAACACGGCTACAATCTGGTTCCATTTTCCCCCACCATTTCTGGCGAGTACCCCAATTATTTTTAAAATACAAGCTTGAAGGGGATAGCATATGCTTGCGATGTAAGTTTGTCCTTTGGAAAAATCCAACCTAGTACATTTTAAGAGCCCTAGGAAGGAGGAACTCGAGTAACGTCATGACGACGGAGTCTGATGTCATCAGTTTTAATGAGTTTGACAAAGGGAGAACTCAACATATTTTCATGTTTAATGACTTTGAAAATAAGCGGAAAAGAAAACTCCAGCAGTCCATTTTTGTAGGTAGTCTCACAGATCCGAAAAGGTAGAAAATTGTGTCTGAGAGAACCTCTTAGTCGCAATCGGCTAAGGTATTCCTTTTTCGTAAATAATCTATCCCAGCTCGAAAAAGGGGTAAACGTATATTGGGTAGATATCATTTCACAACCAATTTAACGAGTTCAAAATGACAAGAGACTCGGCAACATTTTCAGTTTTAGAGAGTCAAAAAAGAGCTGAAAGGTGACTCCAGTAGTGACTTTTCCGTGTTTTTACTGAGTCTGAAAAAGTATAAAATATAACTCATTTCTTGTCATAACCATGTGAAAACCTATCGCTGCACAAAAAGATGTGTGTAAAACGTATTCCTCAAAAATAATATGATAAAATAATCGAAAAATATGTTTTAAAACCTAATTTAAGATTTCGAAAAGTTATAAAAGACCATAAGTGGTAAAAATTATTTACTTTTCACTTTTACCTCTCTGCAGAGCAACAGTGACCCGTTTTCCTTGCGGTCTTGTGGCGACGATTACGAGTGATCCAGTGAACCAATCTAGATTCTGTCAGTTTCAGGTAAGAACCGACACCATTTTCCATATTTTGAGCTAAATTTTATTACCTTTAATTGTCATTTTGAATCCTTTAGGGGAGGATTTGTTAAAACTAGGGCATCGTGGTTGGCGCGGGTGTTGGGCACGGACCCACGCCACTCGACCCTTTTTTACACATGGGTCACACACAACGGCGTGACTGTTAGAAAAACAGTCCCGCCAACCACGCAACCCAAAATCTGTCTCAATTTTAAGAAAATGCAACCATTTGATTACAAATTTTGATGCCTAAGGAGACTTAAAATGCTCATATGAACAATGTGTGCAGGTACCAAGCAGAAAAGATGGAAATTGAGTGGAAAGAGAGAAAACACAGCGAGGAGGATGAACAGGCCATGGAGAATGAATAATGCATGAATGCCCTCAGAAACGGTGTGCTAAAGAAATTATTCCTGACACCGTGCCTCCGAGCTCAGCTCGAATTGCTTCAATATTTGATAGGAATTTGGGATAAATATCAAGAAAAGTTTGTACTTAGGGATCAGGAGCTTGAACTCGAAGTCTCTGATGTGTATTTTATCATTGGATTTTCGCGTAGGGGTGCAGTCCCTATCTTGACTGGTACCCATCCTTCCATGGAAAGCATGGCAATGGTAATTGACAAGATGTGTTGAGGGGCATGAAAAGGAACAGGGAGTGGCAAAGTGGGCATCTAAACCATTCCTGATCTGGCACTAAGATTAGTGCTACACACTATCACGCGGGTTGTAGGATCGCAAGCACCACATGAGGCCACAAAGACACAACTACTTCTTGCCCCAGAGAGTATGAACCCAACTCTCTTCAACTGGGCTAAGGTTGTGACTATCAACATCAAACGGCAACTCACTAAGTGCAAGAAGACCAAACTAAATCAGTTTGGGTATGGATCGATTCTGGTATCGTTCTTCTTGGAATGAATACCCATATTTCAGTGTCAGGACGTTAGTGTCCCGATGCCACCACCTAGAGAGCCACGGATGGCCCGATGGGCCGCACTGATGCCTAGAGCAGGGGGTGGCCAACAGATGTCCTAGAGGCTATAATTTTTTTATTGGCTCCACCAACAACTGATTGTAGTGGAGGATTGGCCCTATGCCAGCACAGACTTCACCGGAGATCCAGACTTCCCGCTCCCAGAGGGAGAGGATTAGGACGAAGAGCTAGGTGAGACTCATTTTTTATTTTCATGAGCTTATGATTTTTTGGTATATATGCATGTTCTGGCAGTTACTCTTATATGTATGTAGATGTTGGCCTAGAGTGTCCTACAGGTATGTCACTGATAGCGAGGCAAACTCCTTGTGATTTCGATCCTCATGGTGAGGGAAGTGATGAGGAGATAGTATAAAACCTGGAGGGGATCACCTGTGGGATTCTAGACTATGCTCGTTTTGATGATGTTTCTCGGGCCTATTAGAGGCACACTGTAGGGGTGTCGAGTCGTATCCACAGCTTGCTGAGGCAATTGGTACGGGAAGTGACGTGTTATCATGAGCACCACGCCAATTAGGCACTTAGGCTTTTATTTCCGCACATTTTGAGAGACATGTTGTCTCGCAATGTAACTGAAATAGACATATATATTTTTTGGGTTTTATGATGCACACGTTGCAAACAGTCAATACATCTATTTTATACATGGGTCTATTTACATATGATGATGTTTTATAAATTGCGCAAATGTCTATCTAGCACAATGTTAGTTTTTGCATCAGTTAATGTATTCATTCGCCTTAATATAGGTTGATATGTAATGAAATAAAAATGTCTTTCAAGTAAATGAATACGCAAATAAAATCTCAAAATGCATGGGTTTCGAACCGAATAATGACCGTTAAGTCGAAGAACAACAAGTTGCAAATCCAAATTCACAAGCAATGCACGTATGCCGAGGTTAACTGCCTCGGTTAATAGTTCCAAAACAACACTATATTCAGTGACATTGTTTGTATTTGGTCCTAGACAAATACCTTGTAAGTTAATCAACTCACCAACAGGATCATAAATTACCCAGGCTGCCAAAGACAAGTTCCTGGTACTGCGGGAAGCACCATCCGCGAAACTGACATAAGGGGAAATAGACATCTACATAAAAAACAAGACCCAATAACCAGAAAAATCTCACAAAGCACATCAAACCAAACCATGCACAAAAATGAAAAAATCACCTATGTACACATATCATGCATGAATGACTCAAGCATAATACTTTTTCAGGTACAACCCATTTCTGGGCTGTGCTAAGGGACAACCTTCATAATCAATAAGCTCATTAGTCCCATTCTATAACACACGTTTGACGATGTAGGGCCCATGCCACATGGGTTGGAATTTACCTGCCCCCAGCTTGTTATGAGCTTGGTCGTATAGGAGAACGAGGTCACCTTTGATAAAAGAACGAGGGGAAATTGTTTGGTCAAAATGAGCTTTGACTCGCTTCTTCTGTGCTTCGATGACCAAGGCAGCTAAGCGACGAGTTTCATCCAATCTCTCTAAGTAGAGGAGATTCTCTTCTTCAGGCGAAGTATTAGGCAGTAACTCCACAACTATTTTGAGTGAAGGGATTTCACATTCAATCAGAAGAGTGGCTTCCAAACTGTGTACCAACTGAAACGGGGTAAATCCGGTTGCACTCTTAATCAACATTCAGTAAGCCCATAGAGCTAAAAACAACATGAGATGCCAGTTTGATTTATGGATCCCGATTTTCTGTTGAAGCATTGTAACAAGAACTTTGTTTACGGCTTCAACTTGGCCATTAGCTTGAGGATAATAAGGCGTTGAGTTGTCGTGACGCAAACCCAACTTAAACGTCAGCTCCGCCATCATATAGTCCTGAAAATGAGAACCATGATCGGTAAAAATGGCTTGAAGGACACTAAACCAAGAAATAACATGATTGAATATGAATTGCGCCACTATCTTACCGTCCGCAGCCAGTGTAGGCATTGCTTCGGCCTATTTTGTAAAATAATCGACGGAGACAATAATATAGGCATGCCCCCCAGCCAAACGAGGATTACACGTCATAAAATCGATGCCCCATTTGGAAAAAGGACCAACAGTAATGACAGGGTGTAAAGAAACAGGTGGCGCATGCATCTTGCGTTGATATATCTGGCATGCATGGCATTTTCGTACTGCGAAAATGCAGTCTTTAAAAATGGACAACCAAAAATAGCCAGCACGAAGGATCTTCTGTGCGGTGGCATAACTAGACATGTGACCACCACAGGCGCCACTGTGGCAGTCATTTAAAACTTTCTCAGCTTCCTCTAGGGTCAGACATCAGCAGAGTATAGAATCAACTCCAACATGATAAGGGGTATCTCCAACAATGCGATAAGGTTGCAACTGATGCCGAATGCGGCATCAGACATCTTTCTTTAACTCCGACCTGAAAGTAGAATTTGGAGATACACAATGATATCATCGTACCATGGATCGAGGGTGCTAATAAAGAAAAGAGTTTCGTCCAAAATATGATCCTCGAAAGAAGAAGGAGTAGAGTTGACGGGGAGAGAACAAATCAAATCAGCAAAAACAAGTGATTTCTTGGATTTTGTTGTAGTAAACTCCAAATTAAACTCTTGGAGGATAATGATCCACTTCGAGTATTTTCCCCCAAGCAACTGCCAAGACAGAATATAGGTCATGGGGTTACAATCAGAAATCACGGTCACCATGCGTAATAGGATATAATGACGAAAACGTTGGACAGCCTAGATCGTAGCCAGCGCTAACTTCTCGACATGTGCATAACGTGTTTCAGGGTCGAGAAGGTTTCGAGACAAGTAGTAAACGACATGCTCGTTACTGTCATCATCATATTGAACCAAAACCATGGCGATCGTACTAAAGGTGGCAGCTAGGTAGAGGGTAAAATCACGATGGTAATTCGGAGGACGTAATAGAGGAGCGTTGACAAGCAACGTCTTAAGCCTATCAAAATACTGCTGAGCAATCTCATCCCAACAGAAAGGGACGTCCTGCTTTAAAATTCATGTGAATCCTTTGGCTACTTCGGTGTAGTTCAAGATAAAACGACGTAAGAAATTTTCTTTCCCTTGGAGACTCTGGAGCTGGTGTAACGAGGATGGGGAAGGGAGATTAACAATAGCCTCAACCTTAAGCAGGTCAAGGTGAATTCCATCTTTAGATATGATAAACCCTAAAAGTCTACCAGAATCGACATAGAAGACACATTTATGTGGATTGAGACGAATGTTGTAGCATCTACAACAAAGAAAGATCTGGCGGAGATGGTTCGGGTGGTCTTTTCGCGCAGCTGAATGAGCCGAAAGGTCATCCAGGTATGGCTGAACAATATGACAAATATCGTGAAAGGCATAAGACATTGCGCGCTGGAACGTAGCCCCAGTGTTCTTAAAGCCGAAAGGGAGTTTCTTATACGCGAACGTTCCCAAAGGACAGTTAAAAGTGGTCTTGTGTTGATCGGACGGGAGAATGTTGATCTGATTATAGCCAGAAAAAACCGTTTGTAAGGAAAAAAAATCTCACTCCTTGCAAAATCGTCAATGATCTTATCGATGAAAGGGGTGGGATAGTTATCCTTAGGACAGGGCCAATTGATATCACAATAATCAACACAGATGCGAATTTCTCCCTACTTCTTATCCACAGGAACAATGTTAGAAACTCACTCTGTCAAAGGAATCAGATAAATGAAACCCGCTTTGAGAAGTTTTTTAACTTCATCTTTTATAGTGGCGGCTTTCCGAGGATGCACTGGACGAAGACGCTAGCGAACAGGCTTTGCATCTGGGTAGGTGGGAATCTCGTGCACCACAATTCTGGGGTCAATTCCAGGCATCTCTTCATAAGACCAAGTGAAAAAATCACGAAATTCGTGAAAGAGGCTAGTATACACTTGGAATTCCTCGGAAGATCAAGTGACTCCCACATGGATGTTCTCGACAATTCTTGGTTTCATGGAAATGTCCATAGGAATATTTTGAGTAATGTTACCCAAGTTACCTTCAGTGAATACTTCATGAGTCAAAATAGGCGTTTGAAGTGGTGGAGAAGGAACTTGAGACACAAAACGCTCAAGACAGTTAGACATTGCCTCGAGGCCAAGCATAAATGAGGAACGATGATGCCCATTTCTCCATGGTAGATCTTCGAGATACATGGTTTCCATGATAGCCTCATTGGACGGAAACACTTCTTTCAAAGGATCAAGAGAATCCGCATTTCCAAGCCAGGGGGATTGAGAATAAACGTCGAGAGACATGCTCAAAGGAGCACCTTCAGGAGGGGGAGAAATAGATGCAGTTGTAAGCTCACAATAATTGATTTCAATAGGACTAAGCGGCATTGAATCCCCAAATGAATCAACCTGTTTAGGTAAAGGGATGATCCATGAGTCATCTGACTGAGAGACCATATTAACTTGAACGGTATTTGGTGGTGGAAGGGGAAAGATACCCATGAGAGCGGGATCTTTCAAAAGACCCAGCCCTACGCTGTCAGGGGGAGAAGGAATCTGATCCACGTATGGTACGTTGTTCTTGGAAGACAAGGTAAATAACGACAACTGATCAACAATAATGATTTTTTCCTCGTGTGGAAACTTTAGATGTCGAAAGAGGGTGGACAGAATGCACAGCATAGCGTGAGTCCAACTGCGACCAAGTAGAAGATTGTAATTGAGTTTGGCGTCAACGACTTCTACTTCAACGTTGACCATATTTCCTTGCAGCGTGATTGGAAAGCTAGCAAGAACACCCAAGGGTTTTGATTCCCTTCCATCAAATGCCTCAAGGGCATTGGGTGACAAAGTCAGGGCTAGAGAGCCAATGGCCTTCCAGCAAGCAGATGACATGACGCAGGTAGATGCATCCTCGTCCACAACGGTTTTGTGAATGTTGAGACCATTAATGCCGACTTGTATGACAAACACAATCTGGTGCAGAAGTTGGGGGAAAAAATTCTCCAAGTCGAAAGAGAGAAGGCTAGAATCAGTAAGATCAATCCCGCCGATCGCAGATAATAACGCTTTTCGTTGAGATGTACAACTCTGGAGCACTTCTAATGGGAACATCGTGGAAGGCGCCTATGCTAAGTCCTCAAAAATACTGTAATGCTGAGCAACACGAGCATTAGGATTATAAGAAGATTTCTGGAGAATACCTTTAGAGGGTGGCCGTACAATGGGTTCAGCAGTAGGCCTTTTAATCTCAAGAGGACCAAAGGCAGGTGGGGGAGGAGGACCATCAGCGATCTCTTTCCTGGCTTCTTGACATGATCTAGCATAATCCTTCGACCGAGTAGCGATGGAAATGGGTGTAGAACCGTTCATCATGAATACTTGAGAGAAAAATGATGCAGATGGTGGAGGTTTCTCAACCATCTGGGTTTGTTGAGATGGGAAAGGTTCTTTAACGACCGTCGGAGTTCCCTTAGCACCTTTGAGCAGTTGACTAACCTGGGATCATCTAGGAAAATCCTTAGTGTAGTGTTACTCATCACAAATCAGACAGGGATACTTCAGATTTCGTTGTGAACCATCATCAACACGAGGTTTAGACAATTCCAGTTTTGGGGCTTCGGCTTTGGCCTTGCCTTTGCCCTTATTTCTCCCCTTGGAAGTCATGTCTGCAGGATTAGCCTGAACGACGTTGACCTCTGAGGTTTTACCAGAATCTGGGGTAGCCTGAGGAGAATAATTATTGGAAGAATTTGATTTCTTCTTCCCATTGGAAGACTTGCATGAAGTCTGGGACACGGAACCAATAATGTCGTCGACTGATGGGGTAGCCGGCGCTTTAGAGGTCCCAGGTCGCGGAGCGTCAGTCAAGATGTCATACAAAATGCCCAATTGAGAGTACACTAAATCAAGGTACTAGGCACGAGCAATGGCTTGTTCCTCGGTTACACATGCCCCCATGGCGATGTCTTTCACAATCTGATTGAAAAAAGAGGTAGTGAACCAATGAGTAAGAATTTGAACAGGAATTTCAAACTTGATCAGGCGATGACGCCGTCTCCATTCATGAATGTGGTCTGAGATATGAGTAGCCTGTTCCTATTTCAAGGATGTTAGGAGATGTGTCCCGACTTCATAATGAACCGGCAACTGGAAATGAGTAAGGAACGCCATAGTGAGAGTGTTGAAATCTTGAAAGATACTACGAGACAGTTCGATGTACCACTTCGCAGCAGCTCTGGTGAGAGTGCGCTAGATGAGATGGAGGAGAACAGAGTCATCCACCCAAGAATTGGAAGAACACCATAAATGGTATGTCATGACGTGTGCTTGGGGGTCTTCTCCAGACTTGCCCTCAAACTTGGGACAATCACCAGGAACCTTCGTTGGAACCGGAGGCCAATAAGGATTATTAAGAATGGGATCATTTGTCAATTTGGACACATCCGATAACTCCAACATGGAGAGGAAAGTTAATTGAGAGTTAAAAGGCATAGCAGGTCCTCTATATGGACCCGTACCCATACTCCATCCTGGTTGAGTATAACTCTGCCCCCATTGGTTCTGTCCTTGAGGATTCGAACCATAAGGGGTATAAGTTGGATAATTCGGTTGATATGGTGGCTGAGGACCTGGATATGGGGGTTGAAGACTAGGATAATGATTCTAAGCATATGAGGGTCCCGATTGAGCAGCATAAGGATTGTTCTACGAATTATAAGTCTAGCCTGGCGGTTGAGGATAATAAGAAAGACCTTGAGGCGGGTTGTATACCATTCGATATTGAACTTGAGGGTAATAACCACCTTGGGGTTGAATGGGCTGCTGATAAGTAGGGCCCTACTGAGCTGGATAAGTCGGGCGTAGAGGTTGATTCAGCTACAGCATAGAGTAAATCAGTGGCTGAGCAGGGTGAACTATTTGTGCAGGTTTGCCCGACTGAGCAGGTTGACTTGACTGATGAGGGCCACCAAGTTGCCCCTACGGAGCAGTTTGCCCTGATGGCTGCAGTGGGCCAGGTGGTACCTGATAACCAGGTTGACCTGGAGTAGGACCATAAGGTGGTCCTGGCTGTGCAACATTTGGTCTAATTGGAAGATATGACTGTTGAGGTTGCACCAAAGGTTGTGATGGATGGATTTTCCCCTCAGGACCATATGAAGGTCCGGGTTGATATACCAGTTGCCCAGCTGGTCCTTGAGGTTGCCCTGGTTGGATCACAGGCTGAGCTTGTAAAGGTTGACCTTGAAGATTGTAAGGCTGCTCTTGTGGGCCGTAAAATAATCCTTGCTGGACTGAAGTTTGTCCCTGTAAGGGTTTCCCTTATGGGTCGTATGCATACCCTTGCTGCACCGAAGGTTGTCCCTAAAAGGGTTGTCCTTGTGGGTCATAAGCATACCCTTGCTGAAGCAAAGGTTGTCCCTGAAAGGGTTGTCCTTGTTGGTTAGAGGGATGCATAGGCAAGGTAGGTCTAAGACCGGAAAGGAATTGATAAGCCTCAGGAGCAAGAAAGTAGATAGGGTTGCCTTGCTCATCATACTGAAACGGAAGTGAATAAATTGGGGTACCATCCCCACCATAATGAGAAAAATATGACCGATAAGGATCCTAAGGGGACTGATTAGTTTGGGAGCTCTGTTGCTGAATAGCCAGCCGATACTCCTCAAAATAAAGGTCGTCAGGGATTTCCATGGCAATCGAAGTCTCTACCGAAGTCGAAACTCCTGACGACTGAGCAGTGACAACCGGTGTCGATGCAGCCACACAGACATTAGGCCTAGTGGGGACAAACATAACAAAAGGCGTCGACAAGATATATGCCATTGGTGAAATCCCTAATGACGGGAGAACCGATCCCCTTGACGGATTTGATGTTGCCATGGAGGAATTACCGGCTGTAATCTGACCCAAAGACTTATATCCGGCTGGAAGCGACATCGATGGTGAAGATTGAGCAAGCTCTTGATGGATGTCTTCTGGGAAAATTTGGCATTCTTCATCAAAAACTGGAATACCCTCACTTCCATTAGGACTAGATGATTCCATGTCTGAATCCACCATGAGATCTTGCAAAATACTACGGGTGCTAGGAGGTATGTTAGCATCCAAAAATGGTGATCCCGATGTAAGAGGGGGAAAATGTTCCCCGACCCCAAACCCAAACCAAGCGTTTGAAAGAGGCCAATGGAACTCAACTAGTTCTCCAAAGGGGTACTCTGACAGGATGATAGGCTGCTGAAGCTTAGCAGACCTACAGGATTATGAAGTTTCAGATGAATCGTCCAAGAAAGGACTACCAGTAGACGAAACTGATGGTTCTGCCACTATGACTGTAGCACACCAAAAGAGGGAAAAAGATTGAAAATGAAGACTCTTGGATCAAAAACAAGGAAAACAAAGACAGGCCAAGTAATCAAAATTTAATGGGCATGTAATCGTAGGTAGTTTATTTTACCACATTGAAACCAAGAATTTTTTGTTTCATGTTTTAAGAGTCAAGAAACAGTCAAAGATGACTCTAGTCTCTTTCAGTTTTAAGCAAGCGTGAAAGGACAAGTGCTCGATCATCTTTTAAAATTTATGGAGTCAGTAAAGATCGAAAATGACTGCTCAGGTAGTCTAAGTAAAAGGGTGTACTAGGTTCCCGTGAACTTCCATATACACCTTGGTTATAAAATGAAAGAAAAATCAACCAAGGACTTGACGTATGTGCAGGTAGTCTCCCTGAATGCTGTGTTCGGTGTATCACGGTTACAAGGCGGCAGAATTGGCTTCCTACGGATAAAAGGATTACAACCTAGAGGGGTATCCCTTTATATACTCGATGGTACGGGGAGCACAAGTCAATACTAGCATTGTCTGAAGCCAGATGGTGAGCGACAACTGCTAGGTTTAAAGACGCCGGAACACGTCTCTAACTTAGACCACTAAATGTTTCGTTAAGTTTCAATGTTGCCTTAGGTTAATTGAATAAATTTTAAGTTGATCTTGTATTTATGTTTCAATTCAAAGGTCCTACTGAATGTCGGATCTCACAAATCCCTAAATGAAAGCTACATGCCATAAAATACCATTTTGTTCGATGAAAAGCTATCTATGATAAAGTTAGGAGTTTTGAAGTGATAGAAAATAATGAGAACACACAGAAGCATCCACTACAGAATCTGATGCAAGCTAATGAAAACGAGAAATCTTTCCTAGAATGCCCAATGCTAGTTATGCAAAATATTTTCCAATTCCACAATACAAACAAGAATGCAAGCACATTTTTTTTTTTTTGAATTTTCAATGTAATAGAGCAAATAGTGCACTAAATGACATGAAAAACAAACCTTCACACTAGTTCGAGAATATCTATGCGAGAGTCAAAGCGAAAAAATTCGATCAACTCAAAAACAAACAAAACAAAAACCCAAACCAATGTTGCAATCTCTCAAATCGAAGAAAGATGTTGAAATAGACCCATACAAGCAGTGTAATATATGCTTGGAGTGATAAGAAGCACAACTGAATGAAAGAGGCAAGACTCATTCAAGACTCATTCCACCAAATGCAGTCACTCAAACTGATCAAGAGAGATGAATGCAATCAAACAAGGAATGAAGGTGACCATGAAACAAAAGACCGAAGCTCCTACAAGAGGCTCAGCATACCAAAGCACTAGAAAACCCTAAGGCTATGATGCTGACAAGAAATGGACAAAAAACTAAAGGAAGGAGGTTGTTCACAGTCACAAACAATCCCAAAGCACTCAAAACAAGTCAAGAAAACACCCAAAAACAAAAGTACTGACCAAAAACTCCAAAACAGGCGAAACCCTAACACCTACAAGGAAATGGCGCGACTGTCTGGCTATAATCAGCGCCAAATAGGGGATGGCACAGGTGCTAAACTAGCAACAAGCGCCAGTGGGCGCGACTATCAGACTAAAAACCGCACCAATAAAGCCAACCCTAGTAAAAGGAAAATTTTGGAAAAGCAAAGGTCAGATCTGATCCTCTAGGGCTGAATAGGGGTCTTAGACTCAGCAAAAGTAATTATAAAAGGCAAGCTAAGTAGGCAAAGACCAAGAATAAGACCTAATGGACGAAAGACAAACTCGCACTGATCCCCAATGGAGTCACCAATTTTTTAGTGAGGTAAATCCCCTATGTGGACAGAGGCAATCCCAGTAGCCCTAGAGTGGGTCTAGCCACAAACGTGACACACTATAATATTGATTCCTAGCTAATGAATGGATGGAGATTCGATAGATGACTTACTAGAGGTCCTATGTTGTTTTTGTCGTTGGAAAGAGTGGCTGCTTCTCGCTCCTGGTTTGACAGATCACGATCCTCTCATTCTCACGCTCGGATACCTGCACATACACAAGAAACAAAGACGATATACAACATACTATTTCACATTCGTAACTATTAGTTAGTCGAATAAGACCAAATCAATTTCATCAGTAAACATAACATAATGATGGAACCAATACCATAGTTGAGTATATTAATGAAAGGAAGGAAGAGTACAACCAAGCTTCGACGTTGCAGTCTCCTCCAATAGGGTTCCAGCAGAGCGCATCTCACAAAGGCTCGTCGGGAATTCAGACGGGGCTCTCTCTACAGAATTCTCCTTGGTTCTACCTTCTCAATAGTGATTACTCAGCTATAGTACCTCTTCTCCAAGTTCAGCTTCTTGGCTATATGTTCAGCTATCTTTGATAAAGGGAGAAGGCATGTTTATATAGAGGGAGATGGAGAGGTTAGGATCCTTATAATCATGGAAGGGAGACCTATCTTCAAGGAGTGTTCCATGGGAGGAGGAAACCACTACCTAAAGAGGGAGATCCATGGCTCATCAATTTTACCACTTTCTGTGACTCATCCCTGAGGTGGTTAAAGGAAACATCCACCTCTATGTTGTTACAAAACATTCCCAAAATTGCTGGCGCGGGCACAATAAAGAGACAAAGCGCCAGGTGGCACGAGCTCTAGTGTACATCCTCCACATTGGTGCAAGGGATGAACTGGCTACCCGCACCAAGGCCAAAACATAGGTTTTTGTGTGCTTTTTGAGGAAATGTTCAACAAGAGAAATGATGTCCTTATGCAAAAGGATACAAAGAAGGTATTTTCAGAGTATGACACTGCTCACAGGTCACGGGAAAGACCCTCCAATATGTGAGGCGAGGGATTGCAGGGACGGTGACAAAATGTTGTGTAACAAGCACTATTGTGTAGCCAGCCGAACAGTTTTGGTGTGTGGTGTGATCACCACGATCCCTCTAATTAAGAAAAACACGTACCTTAACGTATGGATAACTGACTTGGCATAGACAGTAATTACGAGCAACAATTCAGTCAGTAATTGCAGAGAAACATGTGACTCAACGTATACAACGACTTGATCTTAGCTAACTAACTGTAATACGACACCTATCATCAGATCCTAAAGGATTTAAAAAATATTTGATGTGTATTATCCCTATGACATGTGGTGTAACTAAAATGGATGCTATTTTTCTTTTTATTTTAAAAAAAAAATATATATGCTTCAGGTAGTGCCAAAAATTTATTTATTTATTTTTTTTATTTTGAAAATTTTGCACTTTAATCCTAAAAATAAAACTATGGAATGGACTCATGGCTTAGCAAAGAACTATCCTAACAGATCCTTTAATGTTTTTTTTAGAATCTTCTGTTAACCTCCCTATTCTGCATTTATTACTTTTGTATGAAATATATTCAGTAGATCCGTGCATGATTATGATTTTAATGTTTATTTCAATTAAGGAAATGAATCATGCCACTTCCTAAAACCACGAAAAATCACTTTTAAAGCTCAGAATCAACGTAAAATAACCTCGATGAATAAAAAAAAATGATATGATGCATGATGTGGAATGTGAAGGAAATATGTAATATGATGTGGCATCCACCCGATAGAGTGTGACAAGGCAACTGAGACTGTGGAAATATAGAATTTTGTAAAATGCCTTTTTTTAATAGCCCCGGGTTAAAATTTCATGTAATAAAAGTCAATAAAGGTAAAATAAGACCACAAGCAAGGGACACTTATTCCAAGCTAAATGTTGGGAAAAATATCCTATTGGGCATCACTTGTTGTGTTTATGGCTAAGGAAATTGACAAAGGAAGTGGATAAAGCTTTGGAAAGGAAAAAAGAGTATTTTTGGCACATTATTTATGAAAATAATGGAAATTAGGAGAAAAGGGAGGTGAAAGGTCACAAGTTGCATGAGAGGAGGAAATTGAAGGAAAATAGAGGAAATTAAAGAAAATAGAGGCATCAATGATAAGAAGGGTTTTGAGCATTAGTTGGTATCCTTTTGTCAGTTCAATTTTAAAACTAGTCTCAGAGAGAAGAAGAGCACCAAGAGGAGAAAGAAATCAAGCAAGCAAAGGAAAGGAAGGGAAAGAAAAGGAAAGGAAAGGAAAGGAAAGGAAAAGAAAGCAAAGGAAACAAAAAAAGGATAAAGAAGGAAAATGAAGGAAAGGATAAAGCAGATTCAGCGCGAATACTTATAGGTAACATGTTGCATATGTTATTTCCTAGATGGTTTTGACATGCATGGTATGTGAATGTTAGTATTTAGTTATTTTTCTATCATTGGCATGGATTTTGGAAGGTTTCAACAATGTATTTTATCCTAGCCTTGTCGTTTCCGAATAACCATGGTGTGATGGGAATGTTCACGGATTCAGTTTTGGATTTCCGAACGATTTTGGATTTGGGTGAGGTGGTCTCAGGAAAATTCTCAAAGGCCTAGGAATACCTTGATCGGTAATGGTGGGATACAAGGTAAATCTTGAAGGTGGAGAAAGAAAAAATCCACAAGGTATTGGAGAAGAAATTATGAGGCATCCAAGTGCAGTTTGGTTTTAAGGTCTCGATACCGATTTAGGTGAGATCACAATATGGTAAGGGTGGAGGTGGTTTAACCTATGGATTCCCTTGGTTGTGTTTGGATTGCTTTAGCCCATGAGATTCTACATTCATGCTAGGAATATATCACGAGGGTGATTGGCTAAAAGAAAGAATTGGTTTAGCCAATATATGGTCAGGTGGGACGTGGAAGTCCTGAAATTGGTCGTTTTTGCATATGTTTAATAAGAGCTAAGTTTCCATTTCTTTTGATAAGGAAATGTTCGGTTATTATGTGGCTTTAATGTTTGTTCTCTTATTTTTATTTATCTGGTTATATGTTGTCTATATGCATGGTTTTATGACAAATTTAGTCATGGCTCTTCTCATGTTTTTAATTGTAATTGAATGAATAATGAATGCAAGACCTAATTGGTGTTATGAAAGATAATGTGAGAAGGTAGTGACACTTCTTGTTAAAATTCAGATAAGTTTTCAGTCCCTTATGATTATACTTGCATTCATGACCTGTAGGTTGAATATTTACCAAGTGTTTGACGGAATTTCAGTCCCGACTAGGGATGTTTAGCTCAATTCATGGTTCTAGTTTTTGGTTTACAAGCATTTCTTCTATGTAATTTACCTTCTATGTACGTTTCACTGAGTCCTGCACCTGAAAAAGTGGCACATAATTCAGAGTTGTTGGCATAGAATTGAGAAGAAAATTCCATAGTCGCATGGAGGCAGGCTTATGGGGGCGACTGGGGACCCATAGCCGCATGGAGGTAGGCTTATGGTAGTGATTGGGGACTCATAGTCACATGGAGGCCTTGGAAAGGGAGCGACTAGGACTCTATCTCAAGGAAAAAGTGAGTTGTCTCAGGGGTTGGACACCTAGAGGGGTTGGGTTACTTCAGGAGGTCCTATGGCATTTGAGGGAAGTTAGTATAGTCTTAAGTTGTTGAATCCATTTCCTTAAGGTCACATAGGAGTTTTATTCTTGTCATATTATGCCTCAACTCATATTTACCTAGGCAAGCCGGTGAAATTTGGTAGATATGAGAAGATATGTTGTTACAGGTTGGTATGAGAGCATGGTTCAATACTTGAACTTGATGGGCTAGATGCATGTTGTTATGCATGCATTTTGATGGTTAATTTTTTCATGCATGAGGTTATTGCATGTATTTTATGCCATCATGATGCTATTTGTATGTTATGATGTTGATGTGTTGGCTGAGAATGTGCGAGAGATGCAGATCATCAAAGTGAGGTTGCAGCACTAGACTTTAGAGTAAGAGTAGATTGTCATACAAGTTTATATGTTGGGCATGCAGGTATGTTAATTAATGATTGTTATAAGAATTATGGTTATGTACATGCATGCCATTCTATTATTTTTATGGTTATATGTGTGATAGATGTTGGTTGATCAGTGCGGTCCTATTCACATGCGTTCAATAGTCATGAATGGTAGTAACTTTTTGTTATATATTGCAATCATGTGTATGAGGATTGTGGTCATTAAATTTAATATCTTGATTTTATATGTGTCATGCTAACTTATATTGGTATTTGTAGATGGTTATGGTTATGGTATTAATGTATGAGTTGATATTTTTTGATATTAAGTTGTACTAATCTAGATTGAATGTGCATATGTGATTGTTATGCATGAATGATAATTGTTTAAGAGTTTATGATGTGAATGTTAGCTAGTTATTGTTATGGAAATCATGACTTTATTTATGTTTGAGTTGATATGTTGTGAAGTTATATCATGCTAATATAGATTGATTTTGAAGACAAGATAGCCTCCGCTGAGATATATTAAGGTACGAGTTTACATATGTCGTCTACTTGGTGCTTAAATGTTTGATTATGTCATATAATTATTTTTTGAGTGTTTTGTGTTTATTATGTCATCTATCTGTTGTTTGAATGTTTGATTAGTTGCATAATATGAGTTTGTATCTATAAGGTTGCTTGAAGGAATGATCTTGTTTTAAGATGATTATACTGAACCATATGTGTTGAGAATAGTTGATGTGTACTTGAGTGTAAGTGGGTGTTATTTGTAGTATTATGGCTAGTAAATGTGAGTTGATTATGATACGTTTGTTAGTATTGTAAAGGTTAATTTCAAATTAATAGATATGTTGTCTTGATCTTTGGAACATGTGACTTACATATGTGAGAAGTTGCATGGTAACATTCTTGGTATTAGCATTAAAAGATAACAGTTGATTTGTTTATATAACTAACAATTGGGTGATGTAACAGTATGTAATAAGACTCAATTGTAGCAAGGAAAAGGATAAAAGAAAAGAATTGGGCGATAAGTTCTTTGGCTTTGTTTGGAAACCGAAATTCCAAATGAATGAGCGCTTTTCCTACAAGAAATATTCTTAACCTTGATTTCATCTCACACTTTGTGGATATATGTTATATTCACGAACATGTATTTGACAGGTATAACATTTGGTTTCTAGTTATGGCTAGATTCATTAAGGAGTTGGAGTTCCTTGAGAGATGATATATGCACGTGTTCAGTTACAAGGCAGTGTGCTTGGCACAACAAAGTAAGGTAGTTGGTATATTGTTATATTTATTTGTAAACTATCAATTATGTGTTTATGGTAGTATGATGTAGGAGATTGCATGGAAAAAAAAAATTCCATGAAATCTTGAAGAAGACTCATGTTTAGCTTTCCTTGCGAAGCCATGGGGATTGAGTCATGGTGTTTTTTTCTAGTTTTGTGCCTTCGATATTTTGTGATTTGTTTGATCTTGATTTGCAGTTTTGATTACTTCTAGTGCATGACCATGCCACTTTGTTTTTGGTGTCATATTGCTATTGGTTTTCTTGGTTTTCTCTTGTTTGTTTCATGTTCTTTCCCTGTATGATTTGACGGTTTTTGGAATTGGATGGGAAAGAGGAAAGTTAATGGAGCTTGGAAGAGTTGAAAGAAACCCAAGAGGTAATGTAAGACTCGGATGAAGCTAAGTTCATGAATAAAGGGAAGGGAAAGGTAAGAATATGACAACCAGATGGATTGGTTGTGTCCATTGGGGCAAATGGACAGTGGGAGGACAATCATGAGAAAGTTAACATGAATGGATTTGAGTTGTCAGATGCCTTAGTTATGTTGGGAATCGTTGTTCTCAATGTTGTGCATAGATACATGAAATTATCTTAACCTTGACCTTATGATATCTTGTGATTTTGTTGTGACTATGATTATGCTAATATATATATATATATATATATATATATATATATATATTTGTGTGTGTATTCCATTGTTTGGCAGGGTCGTTAGGGATCATGATTGTCTTACGTTGATGTTCATATGTATATATATGTATGTATGTCATTGTTTGATAGGGTCATCAGGGATCATTCTTGTGGAGGAATGATTTCTTATGCAAGTGAACGCCATGAAAAGGTTCTTGGTTTATGAGGAATCAAGTGGGAAGAGTAGCCTGACAAATTTATGAGGTTAGTATCATGTGGGTATGAATTTATATTATGTGTTTATACTATGCCTATGTTTATGCTATGATAGGTAATACTGAGGGATACTTCAGCGGAATGAAAGTAGTGTGATCTATAGCATGTTGGAACAAGCAAGGATAGTGAAAAGACACTAGAATCAAGGTTGTTTGGTAAGGAAAGTGTGACTTGTGGATGTGCAACACTATTGTTGTTTATCTGTTGTACATGATGTACTTATGGTATTGTGTGCATGTTGCATATATAGTGTTGTGTGCATATTGCATATGTTATACTATGTACATATGGTGTTGTGTGCATCTTGCATATATGGTATTCTGTACATGTAAGGTTTTTTATGTGTTGTATATGTCGTGCTATGTACATATGGTGTTGTGTACGTGTTGTATATGTGGTTTTGTGTACATATGGTGTCGTGGGAATGTTGAATATGTGGTGTTATGTACATATGGTGTTGTGTATATGTTTTATAATGGTGCTATGTATATTTCGTGTTGTGTACATGTTATATATGTGGTGTTGTGTACATATGGTGTCATGGGCATGTTGGATATGTGGTGGTGTGTACATATGGTGTTGTGTGCATATCGTAGATGTTGTTCTATATACATATGGTGTTGTGTGCATGTTGTACATGTGGTATTGTGTGCATGTGGTGGTGTGTACATGTTGTACATGTGGCATTGTGTGAATCTGTTATTGTTTCCATGTTGTGTAGGTGGTACTATGTACATTGGGTGTTGTGTACACACTGTGCAGGTGGCGTTGTGTACATTGGGTGTTGTGTACATGTTGTGTATGTGGCATTGTGTACATGTGGTATTGTGTACACGTCGTACATGTTCTGTTGTGTATATTTGGTATGGTGTTTTGGGTATTGTGAAGTCGTTGTATCATGACATGTGTATTCATGGTATTGTACGTTGTGTACATATATATATTGTGTTGTACACCAGGTGTAGGTGTATGTGTTGTGTTTTACACTTGGTTTAGGTGTATGTGTCATGTTGTACACCAAGTGTACGTGTATGTGTCGTGTTGTACATTGAGTGTAGGTGTATGTGTTGTGGTACACTATGTATGCATATGTGTTGTATAGTGTGATGGGACATACATGCATGGTAATGTCTGGCCCCTTGTTGTTTATATTGAGTTTTTAGGTGGTTTAATCCTTGGATTCCTTTGTTGTTTCTATTAAGGGTTGATATAGTTTAGTCTCGTAATACCCTTGTAGCTATTGAAGGTTGAGGTGGTTTGGCCTCTAGATGCCCTTGTTGTTGATTTTGAGGGAGGAGGTGGTTTAATCTTGATCCAAGTGGATATTGGTGGCCACCTGCCTATTCGAATTAGAGCCCCACCATTTTTTCTTTCATTTTTTCAGATTCCTTAATTGTAGCACAATTTACAATTTTTGGAATTTTTTTGGGTCCTAAACTTTCAGAGCTGTTTTGAGGCCCTAAACGAGATTTTTTTGGAAATGGGTAAGTGTGAATCAATGATTCATGTTTGCAGTTGAAATTTATATTCCTGGATAGATATTTCTAATGAGGTATTTTACGCGTCAAACGGAGATTGTATGCCAAAATTACGACCCCAGGAAGTTGATGTACCCATTTACGCCAACGGGGACCATAGTTTTGTTGATTCATCTCCCAGGGTTAGGTTTTTGGATGTTTAGTGGTTTTCACTATTTCTCAATAATAGATAGGCCTTTGAGCCTCATTGTAACATAGTTCAGAGGCATGTAGCTTCCGCATCTCTTCTCATAGATAAGCTACCATCACACGAGCTAGTTTATTTCCATTTTGTTTGTAATCATATTTCAATTTTTTGATATTAATTAATGAAACAAAGTGTTATTTATGTTGCATCTATGTATTTATGGTTATATTTGGATTCTGTTGCATTCTTGTCTAAGTTTGGATCAGCCGTATCAGAGTGGTTTTCTCTTTCTCTATTTTTCTTTGCATTTCCCCAACGAGGTCAAGGTATAAGGATTTAGATCTCAAACTGGTTGAACCTTTGCAAGACCAACCTCGCAAACCATGATGTCCTCTCATGGTGGAAGAAAATAAATATGAGGGATCAGGATATCATTTCAAAATATTGCTCAAAGAAGCCCTCGAGTGATAGAGGAACATGATGATGGACAAATTTTCCCAGATCCTTTGGCAGATGCCCACAGGCAGCACATCTTCGTAGGGCAGTCACTCTGGAGGTACCACTCCCTTCAAGGTACAAGTCAACTTTGACATTCCCATATTTGAAGGCCAGAGAGATTTAGACATTGTAGATAGATGGATAAATATGTTGGAAGGATATTTTTCAGTTCATGATTTTTCCAATAGGGAAAAGATTACTTTTTTGCTCCTCAAAGCCACCCCCCACGTCAAGGATTGGTGGGAAACCTACTATGAACAAAGGGATGAGAGAGAACCCTCATTGTTTTCAGCCAAACCCACTTGGAATTCTCTCTGATATTCCATCAACAAACAATATTACCCCATGGGGAGCTATGAGGAAAAGTACATACAATGGAATATGTTGTGAAAACAAAGGGATCAAGATGTGCATGAGCTAACAAATCTATTCCATAACCTACGCACAAAGTTTGGTATCAAAGATTCAGAGAAACATATGGTGCTTAAGTACCGCATTTGTTTCCACAAATAAATTTAGGAGGAAATGGTTTTCCTCAACATCTCCTCACTTGGTGCAGCATACCGATATGATACCAAGATAAATAAAAAGTTTAAACACAAGAAGCGAGACTTTGGATCTGTGAATCTGAAGCAAGGGAAAGGTGCCCCCAAATCCCATAACAAAGGAAAAATCCAAGGCGAGGTGACCCAGTACAACCCACCAAATCTTCAAGGAAACACCAACATCACGAAGACAAAGAAGGACACGAGAAAGTGGTGTGAATTCCATAAGAACCCCACTCACAACACAAGTGAGTGTTGGGCCAAGTAGTCACTAGTGGACGAGTTGAAGGCTTCCAAATCAAATGCATGCTCTAACTCTATGTAAAAACCTGACAAGGGGAATGAAAAATGGAAGCAAATTATTTACACGGAACCTAGTGCCATCATTACCACCACCATGATCTAGAAGGATGAGCCCAAATATCCAGAGGAGGTGGAGCACCTCTTCCACTCCTAGATGTGGGTGAAGGGTTCTTCGCTGTATTTAATTTTCAATAGTGGAAGCCAAAATAACATCATTTTAGTAGAGGTCGTGAAGTGGATGGGCCTGTTGACCACAACACGCCTACAGTTGTACACCATCCAGTGGCTTCACCAAGGACAAAATCTCCGCATCAGCCAACAGTGTCACCTTCCCTACAACATTAAGCCCTTCACAGATGATGTATTGTGTGATGTTGCTCCTCTTGAAGTTTTTGATGTATTATTAAGTCAACCATACTTTTGGAAGAGACATGTTGTGTATGAGCCTAGGCTTCACATTATTATTATTATTTTGTGAAATAAATTTTACAAGATACCAAAGGTATCACCGCCTAGCGCCATCTCTTTTATCACTACGAAGCAATGTAGTAAGCTCATTTCCCGTGGCAGGAAATTTTTTTTCCCTTATGATTCAACCTCAGGGGAAGAAGAATATTGTGGCCATGACCTTCAGATAAGGCTCCTTCATATGACAACAATAAATGGACAAGGTTGCAGAGGAGTATAGGTACATCTTCACATCACCTGCATGGGTACCTCTACACTATCAGGTCAAGCACTCCATTGGTCTCACCCTAGGTGCATCACCACCCAATGGACCAATCTATCAACACTCTCTTCTGGAAAAATATGAGATCAATAGGAAGATTTGGGAGTTGTTGCAGAAAGGGTACATCAGGCCAAGTTCATCACCCTGTGGGAGCCCAGTCATGTTAGTACAGAATAATGACAAGACCTGGAGACTATGTACTAACTATGGGGTGTTGGACAAGATCATTTTCTGAAATAGGTATCCAATCCCACAGATTTATGACCTTTTGGACCAGCTCAAGGGGGGAAATTATTTCAGCAATATCGAATTGAAGTTTGGGTATCACCAGGTACCAATCGAACCCTCTCATGTGTGTAAGACTATATTCAAATCCAAGGAGGGACTTTTCGAATGGATGGTCATGCCTTTCAAGTTGACGAATTCCACCACAACCTTCATGAGGATTATGGAATACATATTGCAACCCTTCACCAACTCATTTGCGGTGGTGTATTTGGATGACATCCCGATATTCAGCCAGAGTTGGGAAGAGCACCTCCGCCATATTTGATAAGTCCTCCAAACTGCACAACAACACAAGTTGTGTGCCAATTTAGAGAAATTCACTTTTGGTATTATCCAGGTTCAATATATGGGGTACATCATTGATGAACATGGTGTGCATGTGGACCTAGCCAAGATACAATTCATTCGAGATTGGCTAGCCCCAACCACTCTAAAATAGCTCCGCAACTTTCTAGGTCTTGCCAAATTTTACCGCAGGTTCGTGTTGGGGTTCTCTCATATCATTTTGCCTTTGAGTCAAGTCACAAAGGGCAAAGAGAAAGAAAAATTATTTTGGTCTGAATCCCAAGAGAATGCATTTTCCAAGTTGAAGCATCACCTCTGCTATGCACCAATGCTCACATTACCATACATGCAACAACCATTTGAGATCGAGAAATATTCTTCCGACTATGCTATTGGTCCAGTTATTACTCAGTAGGGGTATCTAGTGGCATATCACCGTGAGACACTTTTAGGCAAAGTACGAAAGTATCCCACCTATGACAAAGAGTTGTATTCCATTGTGCAGGTCTATCAAAAATGG
The DNA here is from genome assembly GCA_034641835.2 of Pinus albicaulis. Lineage (NCBI taxonomy): Eukaryota > Viridiplantae > Streptophyta > Pinopsida > Pinales > Pinaceae > Pinus > Pinus albicaulis. Next base: position 942,838,561 of record CM076570.1, read on the forward strand.
AATCATTATATTCTGGGGAAGGAAATAGTCATCCACACAAACCATTGAACCCTGCAGTCCATACAGACACATGGGAAGTTGCATAACGATGGCCATCAGAAATGGTCCACATACCTATAAAAATTCCACTTGAAAATTAAGTACAAGAAGGGAAACACCAATAATGTTGCAGACTGACTCAGTTGACTGTCGATCATGATGCTGACCACTGCGTTTGACTCTTGTGGGCATGAGACTTCAGAGTGGTCGCATCTATACAAGAGCGATCCAGAATTCAAAAACACATACCAGGCACTCTTGGAAGGAAAGAAAGTTCAAAATTTTCACCTCCAGGATACACTATTATGTCACCTAAGACACATTTTTGTTCCTTCAAATGGGCGTGCCAATATTATTTGGGAGGCACACTACAGTCAGGTCGTTCGACACTTCAGAGTATATAAAACAGAGGCATCGCTACAAAAATATTTTTATTGGTTGAACCTTCGAGGGGATGTTGGGAAGTACATCAAATATTGCACTGCTTACACCATTCCCAAACTGACCATCAAGAATCAAGGCCTATATACTCCTCTGCCTACTTCTATTTGACCTTGGGAATCCATGTCCATGGATTATATTTCGGGTCTACATTCGACTAAGCATGGCACCGACTGCGTTTTCATGGTCGTCGACAGATTCTCTAAGATGGTCATTATGGCGACCTACAATAAGAGTATCATAGTAGAAGCAACTTCTAAGCTCTTCTTTGAATGAGCATGGATACACTTTGGGATCCCACAATCCATTATCTCATATCGAGATAGTAGGTTCCTAAGTAAATTTTGGTCAAGTCTCTAGTTGATGTTGGATCCCAAGCTCACTAAGTCCACGACTTTCCAACCGCAAACTGATGTCCAAACAAATGTCATCAACAGGATGATCATAAACATTCTGTGGATGTACAACTCAAAAAATCCTCGCACATGGGATGAAAGCCTCTCGTATGTCCAGCACTGCTACAACAGATTTCTTCATAGCTCAACTGGCCACAACCCATTTTAGGTGGGATTGGGATTCCAACCACTATGTCCCATTGATGTGGCCATACCATTTTCAGCTACTCAGGCAGCTTCAGCCCATTTCCAGGATGAAACTGACAAGGCTAACAAATTCATTGAGTGAATCCAGTACATCCACCAGCAATTCCATGACATATTGGAAAATCAAATTCTAAGTACAAGAAACAAAATGATGAACATCAGTTTCCACACAAGTTCCAGGTGGGCGACAAAGTTTGACTACATTTATAGAAGGACCGCTTCGTTGGGTCCCACCGTAAGCTTCATCCACTTTGATATGGGCCATACACCATCACCAAGATTGTAGGGGACAATTATTTCAAGGTTAGCATTCCACCGTTCCTTGGCATTCACCCAATGTTCAATGTGGACTGCCTTCGGCCATACTTTCCACCATTACTGGACACATCTGACATTGCAGAACAACTCACACCAACAGAGATAAACCCCAACTATATGGAATAGGCCACAAATGATCGGATCGTGGACATGTAGATTAAGAACACTCGTTAGCAGAAGATCCAACTATATCGGGTTGTCAAAGTTGGCCAACTCCTGCAACAAGGAAAGTGGCTCACTAAAGACCAAGTTCAACAGAAGTTTCCCCATCTCATGGAGGCACTCAAAGAAATGGGGACCATTGCTTCCTAAGGGGGAGGACTGATCCAGGTGGATATTGGTGGCCACCCGCCTATTCCACTTGGAACCCCACCATTGTTTCTTTCATTTTTTCAGTTTCCTTAATTGTACCATAGTTTATTATTCTTGGTAGTTTTTCTGGTCTTGAACTTCCATAGATGTTTTGAGGCCCTAAAAGATGGTTTTTTTGGAAAATAGAAAAACATAAATCATATTTGTAGTTAAAATTTATAGTACTTGGATAGATCTTTATAACGAGTTATTGTGCGCGTCAGACCGAAATTGTATGCCAAAGTTACGACCTCGGGAAGTTGATGTACCAATTTACCCCAATGGAGCCCATAGTTTTGGTGATTCATCTCCTAGGGTTAGGTTTTTGGATGTTTAGGGTTTTCCAATATTTCTCAATAATAAATAGGCCTTTGAGCCTCATTGTAACATAGTTCAAAGGCATGTATCTGCCACATCTCTTCTCAAATATAAGCTACGATCACCCAAGCTAGTTTATTTCCATTTTCTTTGTAAGCATATTTATGTTCTTTGATATTAATGAAATGAAGTCTTATTTCTACTGCATCTCTATATTTATGCTTATATTAGTATTTTTTTTCATTACTCTCAAAGTTCAAATCAAGTCTCCGGTTTCCCTTTTTCTTAAAGAGAAGGCACTGGGTGCTTTTCGGCATGGCATTTGCGTACTGCGACAATGAAGTCTTTAAAAATGGATCGCCAAAAATAGCCAGCACGAAGGATCTTCTGTGCAGTGGCATAACCAGACATGTGACCACCACAGGCGCCACTGTGGCAGTCATTTAAAACTTTCTCAGCTTCCTCGAGGGTTAGACATCGGCGGAGTACAGAATCAACTCCAACACGATAAGGGGTATCTCCAGCAATGCGATAAGGTTGCGACTGATGCCGAATGCGGCGTCGGGTATCTTTCATTAACTCCAACCTGAAAGTAGAAGTTTGGAGATACACGATGATATCACTGTACCATGGATCGAGGGTGCTAATCAAGAAAAGAGTTTCGTCCGGAATATGATCCTCGAAAGAAGGAGCAGAGTCAGCAGGGAGAGAATAAATCAAATCAGCGAAAACAAGTGATTTCTTGGATTTTGTTGTAGTAAAATCCAAATCAAAATCTTGGAGGATAACGATCGACTTCGAGTATTTTCCCTCCAGCAACTGCCGAGACAGAATATAGGTCATGGGGTTACAATAAAAAATCACAGTCACAATGCGTAATAGGATATAATGACGAAAACGCTGGATGGCCTGGACCGCAAACAGCGCTAATTTATCGACATGTGCGTAACATGTTTTAGGGTTGAGAAGGTTGCGAGACAAGTAGTAAACGACATGCTCGTTACCGTATTCATCATCTTGAACCAAAACCATGGCAATCGTACTGAAGGCGGCAGCTAGGTAGAGGTTGAAATCACGATGGTAATTCGGAGGACGTAATAGAGGAGCGTTGACAAGCAACGTCTTAAAATTCGTGTGAATCCTTTGGCTACTTCGGCATAGTTCGGGATAAAACAATGTAAGAAATTTTCTTTCCCTTGGAGACTCTGGAGCTGGTGTAACAAGGATGGGGAGGGGAGATTAACAATAGCCTCAACCTTAAGCGGGTCAAGGAAAATTCCATCTTTAGATATGATAAACCCTAAAAGTCTACCGGAATTGACGCAGAAGATGCATTTATGCGGATTGAGCTAAATGTTGTAGCGTCTACAACAAAGAAAGATCTGGTGGAGATGATCCGGGTGGTCTTTTCGCGCAGTTGAATGAGCCGGAAGGTCATCCGGGTATGGCTAAACAATACGATGAATATCATGAAAGGCATAATACATCACGTGCTGGAACATAGCCACAACATTCTTCAAGCTGAAAGGGAGTTTCTTATACGTGAACGTTCCCCAAGGACAGATAAAAGCGGTCTTGTGTTGATCAAACGAGAGAATGTTGATCTTATTATAGCCAGAAAAAACCATCCATAAGGGAAAAAATATCACTCCCCGCACAATCGTCAATGATCTAATCGATGAAAGGGGTGGGATAGTTATCCTTAGGACAAGCCTAAATGATATGGCGATAATCAACACAGAAAAAAATTTCTCCCTACTTCTTATCCACAGGAACAATGTTAGAAACCCACTCTGTCAGAGGAATCAAATAAATGAAACCCACTTTGAGAAGTTTTTCAACTTTAGCTTTTATAGTGGTGGCTTTCCGAGGATGCACTGGACGAAGACGCTAGCAAACAGGCTTTCCACCTGGGTGGGTGGGAATATCTTGCACCACAATATTGCAGTCAATTCTTCATAAGACAAGGTGAAAACATCATGGAATTTGCGAAAGAGGCTAGTATACACTTGGAATTCCTCGGAAGAGCAAGTGACTCCCACATGGATGTTCTCGACAATTCCTGGTTTCATGGAAATGTCGATAAGAATCGTTTGAGTAATGTTACCCAAGTTACATTTAGCGAAGACTTCATGAGTCAAAATAGGCATTTGAAGTGGTGGAGAAGGAACTTGAGACACAAAACGCTCAGGAGAGTTATACATTGCCCCGAGGCCAAGCATAAATGAGGAACGATGATGCCCATCGCTCCATGGTAGATCTTCAAGATACATGGTTTCCATGATAGCCTCATCGGACAGAAACACTTCTTTCAAAGGATCAAGTGAATCTGCATTGCCAAGCCAGGGGGATTGAGAATAAACGTCGAGAGACATGCTCAAAGGAGCACCTTCAGGAGGGGAAGAATCAATGCAGTTGTAAGCTCACAATAACTGATTTCAATAGGACTAAGCAGCATTGAATCCCCAAATGAATCGACCTGTTTAGGTAAAGGGATGATCCATAGGTCATCTGACCGAGAGACCATATTAACTTGAACGGTATTTGGTGGTGGAAGGGGAAAGATACCCATGAGAGCGGGGTCTTTCAAAAGACCCAACCCTACTCTGTCAGGGGGAGAAGGAATCTGATCCGTGTATGGTACATTATTCTTGGAATACGAGGTAAAGAATGGCAACTAATCGACAGTAATGATTTTTCCCTCGTATGGAAACTTTAGAAGTCGAAAGAGGGTGGACGAAACGCACAGCATAGCGTGAGTCCAACTGCGACCGAGTAGAAGATTAGTATTGATTTTGGCGTCAATGACTTCTATTTCAACGTTGACCATCTTTACTTGCAGCGTGATTGGAAAGCTAGCAAGAACACCCAAGGGTTTTGATTCCCTTCCATCAAATGCCTCAAGGGAATTGGGTGACGAAGTCAGGGCTGGAGATCCAATAGCCTTCCAACAAGTAGATGATATGACACAAGTAGATGCACCCTCATCCACAACGGTTCTATGGATGTTGAGACCGTTAATGCTGACTTTTATGACAAGCACAATCTGGTGCGGAAGTCGGGGGACAAAATTCTCCAAGTCAAAAGAGAGAAGGCTAGAATCAACAAGATCAATCCCACCGATCACAGATAACAAAGCTTTTCATTTAGATGGACAACTCTAGAGCACTTCTAATGCGGACATCATGGAAGGCGCCTGTGCTAATTCCTCAACAATACTGTAATGCTTCGCAGCACGGGCATTAGGATTATAAGAAGATTTCTGGAGAACACCTTTAGAAGGTGGTCGTACAATGGGTTCAGCAGTAGGCCTTTTAATCTCAAGAGGACCAGAGGTAGGTGGGGGAGGAGGACCGTCAGTGATCTCTTTCCCAGCTGCCTGACGTGATCCAACATAATCCTTCAACTGAGTAGCGATGGAAACATGTGTAGAACCATTCATCATGAATACTTGAGAGAAAAATGATGCAGATGGCAGAGGTTGCTCAACCATCTAGGTTTGTTGAGATGGGAAAGGTTATTTAAGGACCGGCAGAGTTCCCTTAGTGCTTTTGAGCAGTTGACTAACCTAGGATCATCTAGGAAAATCCTTAGTGTAGTGTTCCTCATCACAAATCAGATAGGGATACTTTGGCTTTCGCTGTGAACCATCATCAGCACGAGGTTTAGACAATTCCAGTTTTGGGGCATCGGCTTTGGCCTTGCCTTTGCCTTTCTTTCTCCCCTTGGAAGTCTTGTCCACAGGATTAGCCTAAATGGCGTTGACCTCTAAGGTTTTACCAGAATCCTGGGTAGCCTGAGGAGCAGAATTATTGGAAGAATTTGATTTCTTCTTCCCATTGGAAGACTTGCGTGAAGTCTGGGACATGGAACCAATAACATCGTCGACTAATGGGATAGCCAGCACTTTAGAGGTCCCAGGTCGTGGAGCCTCAGTCAAGATGTCATACAAAATTCCTGATTGAGAGTACACTAAATCAAGCTACTGGGCACGAGCAATGGCTTGTTCCTCAGTTACACATGCCCCCATGGCAATGTCTTTCGCAATCTGATTGACAAAAGAGGTAGTGAACCAATGAGTAAGAAGTTGAACAGGAATTTCAAACTTGATCCGGAAACAACGCCGTCTCCATTCATGAATGTGGTCCGAGATATGGGTAGCCCGAACCTATTTCAAAGATGTTAGGAGATGCGTCCCAGCTTCATAACAAACCAACAATTGAAAATGAGTAAGGAAAACCATAGCGAGAGTATTGAAATCTTGAAAGATACCACGAGGCAGTTTGATGTACCACTTAGTAGCAACTCTGGTGAGAGTGTGTTGGAAGAGATGGAGGCGAACAGAGTCATCCACCCAAGAATTGGAAGAACACCATAAATGGTATGTCATGACGTGTGCTTGGGGGTCTTCTCCAGACTTTCCCTCAAACTTGCGACAATCACTAGGAACCTTCGTTGGAACCAGAGGCCAATAAGGATTATGAAGAATGGGATCATTTGTCAATTCGGACACATCTGATAACTCCAACGTGGCGAGGAAAGGTAATTGAGGGGTAAAAGGCATAACAGGTCCTCGATAATGACCCGTACCCATACTCCATCCTGGTTGAGTATAACTCTACCCCCATTGGTTCTGTCCCGGAGGATTCAGACCATAAGGGTTATAAGCCGGATAATTCGGTTGATATGGCAGCTGAGGACCCAGATACGGGGGTTGAAGACCAGGATACTGATTCTGAGCATACGAGGGTCCTGATTAAGCAGCATAAGGATTTTTTTGTGGAGTATAAGTATAGCCTGGCACTTGAGGGTAATAAGCATGACCTTGAGGTGGGTTGTATACTGGTCGATATTGACCTTGAGGGTAATAACCTCCTTGGGGTCAAACAGGCTGCTGATAAGTAGGGCCCTGCTGAGATGGATAAGTCGGGCACAGAGGTTGATTCGGCTGTGGCATAGAGTAAAGTGGTCGCTGAGCAGGGTGAACTATCTGTGCAAGTTGGCCCGACTAAGCAGGTTGACCTGACTGATGAGGGCCACTAGGTTGCCCCTGTAGAGCAGGTTGGCCTGATGGCTGCAGTGGGCTAGGTGGTACCTGATAATCAGGTTGACATGGAGTAAGACCATAAGGTGGTCCTGGTTGTGCAACATTTGGTCCAATTGGAAGATATGGTTGTTGAGGTTGCACCAAAGGTTGTGATGGATGGATTTTCCCCTCAGGACTGTATGAAGGTCCGGGTTGATATACCGGTTTCCTAGCTGGTCCTTGAGGTTGCCCTGGTTGGATCACAGGCTGGGCTTGTAAAGGTTGACCTTGAGGATTGTAAGCCTACCCTTGCGGGCCGTAAAATAATCCTTGCTAGACCGAAGGTTGTCCCTGTAAGGGTTGCCCTTGTGGGTCATACGCATACCCTTGTTGTACCAAAGGTTGTCCTTGAAAGGGTTGTCCTTGTGGGTCATAAGCATACCCTTGCTGAACCGAAGGTTGTCCCTGAAAGGGTTGTCCTTGTTGGTTAGAGGGTTGCATAGGGAAGGTAGGTCTAAAACCGGAAAGGAATTGATAAGCCTCAAGAGCAGGAAAGTAGATAGGGTTTCCTTGCTCGTCATACTAAAATAGAAGTGAATAAATCGGCGTACCATTCGAATGATAATGAGAAAAATAAGACCGATAAGGATCCTGAGGGGACTGATTAGTCTGGGAGCTCTGCTGCAGAATAGCCAGCCGATACTCCTCAAAAGAAAGGTTGTCAGGGATTTCCATGGCAATCGAAGTCTCTATCAAAGTCGAAACTCCTGAGAACTGAGCATTGACAACTGGTGCCGATGTAGCCACGCAGACAGTAAGCCTAGTGGGGACAGACATAACAAAAGGCGTCGACGAGACAGATGTCTTCGGCAAAATCCCTAATGACGGGAGAACCGATCCCCTTGACGGATTTGATGTTGCCATGGAGGCAATACCGGCTATAATCTGACCCAAAGACCTATATCCGGCTGGAAGCGACACCGATGGTGAAGATTGAGCAGGCTCTTGATGGATGTCTTCTGGAAAAAGTTGGTATTCTTCATCAGAAACTAGATACCCTCACTGCCATTAGGACTATATGAGTCCATGTATGAATCCATCGTGAGATCTTGCAAAAGACTACGGGGGCTAGGAGGTATGTTAGCATCCAAAAATGGTGATCCCAATGTAAGAGGGGGAAAATGTTCCCCGACCCCAAACCCAAACCAAGCGTTTGAAAGAGGCCAATGGAATTCAACTGGTTCTCCAAAGGGTTACTTTGACGGGATGATAGGTTGTTGAAGCTCAGCAGACCTAGAGGTTTATGAAGTTTCAGATGAATCGTCTGAGAAAGGACTGCTAGTAGACGAAACCAATGGTTCCGCCACTGTGATTGTAGCACACCAAAAGAGGTAAAAATATCGAAAATGAACTCTTCGATCAAAACCAAGGCAAACAAAGACAGGCCAAGTAATCAAACTTTAATGGGTGTGTAATCATAGGTAGTTTATTTTACCACATTGAAACCAAAAACTTGTTGTTTCATGTTTTAAGAGTCAAGAAACAGTCAAATATGACTCTAGTCTCTTTCAGTTTTAAGAGAGCGTGAAAGGACAAGTGCTCGATGATCTTTTAAAATTTATGGAGTCAGTAAAGATCGAAAATGACTGCTCAAGTATTCTAGGTAAAAGGGTGTACTAGGTTCCCGTGAAATTCCATATACACCTTGGTTATAAAATGAAAGAAAAATCAACCAAGGACTTGACGTACGTGCAGGTAGTCTCCCTGAATGTTGTGTTCAGTGTATCACGATTACAAGGTAGTAGACTCGGCTTCCTACGAATAAAAGGATTGCAACCTAGAGGGGTCTCCCTTTATATACTCGATGGTACGGGGAGCACAAGTCAGTACTAGCGTTGTTTGAATCCAGATGGCGAGCGACAACTGCTAGGTTTAAAGACACCGGAACACGTCTCTAATTTATACCACTAAATGTTTCGTTAAGTTTCAATGTTGCCTTAGGTTAATTAAATAAATTTTAAGTTGATCTTGTATTTATGTTTCAATTCCAAGGTCCTACCGAATGTTGGATCTCACAAATCCCTAAATGCAAGCTACATGCCATAAAATACCATTTTGTTCGATGAAAAGCTATCTACGATAAAGTTAGGAGTTTTCAAGTGATAGAAAATAATGAGAACACACAGAAGCATCCACTATAGAATCTAATTCAAGCTAATGAAAATGAGAAATATTTCCTAGAATGCCCAATGCTAGTTATGCGAAAGATTTTCCAATTCCACAATACAAACAAGAATGCAAGCACAATTTTTTTTTTTTTAATTTTCAATGTAATAGAGCAAATAGTGCACTAAATGACATGAAAAACAAACCTTCACACTAGTTCGAGAATATCTATGCGAGAGTCAAAGCGAAACAATTCAATCAACTAAAAAACAAACAAAACAAAAACCCAAACCAATGTTGCAATCTCTCAAATCGAAGAAATATGTTGAAACAGACCCATACAAGCAGTGTAATCTATGCTTGGAGTGATAAGAAGCACAAGTGAATGAAAGAGGCAAGACTTATTCCACCAAATGCAGTCACTCAAACTGATCAAGAGAGATGAATGCAATCAAACAAGGAATGAAGGTGGCCATGAAACAAAAGACCGAAGCTCCTACAAGAGGCTCAGCATACCAAAGCACTAGAAAACCCTAAGGCCATGATGCTGACAAGAAATGGACAAACAACTGAAGGAAGGATTTTGTTCATAGTCACAAACAATCCCAAAGCACTCAAAACAATTCAAGAAAACACCCAGAAACACAAGTACTGACCAAAAACTCCAAAACAGGGGAAACCTTAACACCTACAGGAAATGGTGCGACTCTCTAGCTGTAATAAGTGCCAAACATGGGATGGCGTGGGTGTTGAACTAGCAACAGGCACCAGTGGGCGTGACTGTCAGACTAGAAACCACGCCAATCAAGCCAACCCTGGTAAAAGGAAAATTTTGGAAAAGCAAAGTTCAAAACTGATCCTCTAGGGCTGAACAGGGGTCTTAGACTCAGCAAAAGTAATCAGAAAAGGCAAGCTAAGCAGGAAAATACCAAGAAGAAGACCTAATGGATGAAAGACAAACTCGCATTGATCCCCAGTGGAGTCGCCAATTTGTTATTGAGGTAAATCCCCTCTGTGGACAGAGGCGATCCCACTAGCCCTAGAGTGGGTCTAGCCACAAACGAGACACACTATCATATCGATTCCTAGCTAATGAATGGATGGAGATTCGATAGATGACTTACCGAAGGTCCTACATTGTTGTTGTCATCGGAAAGAGTGGTTGCCTCTCGCTCTTGGTTTGATAGATCATGATCTCCTATTCTCATGCTCGGATACCTGCACATACACAAGAAAAAAAGACGATATACAACATACTATTTCACATTCGTAACTATCAGTCAGTCGAAGAAGACTAAATCAATTGCATCAGTAAACATAACATAATGATGGAACCAATACCATAGTCGAGTATATTAATGAAAGGAAGGAAGAGTACAACCAAGCTTCGACGTTGCAGTCTCCTCCAACAGGGTTCCAACGGAGCGCATCTCACAAAGGCTCATCGGGAATTCGGACAGGGCTCTCTCTACAGAATTCTCCTTGGTTCTACCTTCTTAATAGTGATTACTCAGCTATAGTATCTCTTCTCCAAGTTTAGCTTCTTGGCTATATGTTCAACTAGCTTTCATAAAGGGAGAAGGCCTATTTATATAGAGGGAGAGGGAGAGGTTAGGATCCCTATAATCATGGAAGGGAGACCTATCTTCAAGGAGTGTTCCATGGGAGGAGGAAACCACTACCTAAAGAGGGAGATCTGTGGCTCATCAAGTTAACTACTTTCTGTGACTCATCCCTGAGGTGGTTAAAAGAAACATCCACCTCTATTTTGTTACAAAACATTCCAAAAATAGTTGGCATGGGCTCTAGTGTACATCCTCCACATTGGCGCAAGGGATGAACTAGCTACCTGCATCAAGGCCAAAACATAGGTTTTTGTGGGCTTTTTGAGGAAATTTTCAACAGGAGAAATGACATCCTTATGCAGAAGGATGAAAATAAGGTGTTTGCAGAGTATGACACTGCTCATAGGTCACGAGAAAGACCCTCCAATATGCGGGGCGAGGGATTGCAGGGACGATGACAAAATGTTGTGTAACAAGCACTATTGTGCAGCCAGCCAAACGGTTATGGTGTGTGGTGTGATCACCAGGATCCCTTATTCAGAAAAACATGTACCTTAACGTATGGATAACTGACTTGGCATAGACAGGAATGACGAGCAACAATTCAGTCAGTAACTGCAGAGAAACATGTGACTCAACGTATACAACGACTTGATCTTAGCTAACTGACTGTAATACGACACCTATCATTAGATCCTAAAGGATTTAAAAAATATTTGATGTGTATTATACCTACGACATGTGGTGTAACTAAATTGGATGCTATTTTTCGTTTTATTTAAAAAAAAAAAAAGAGTATGCTTCAGGTAGCGCCCAAAATTTATTTATTTATTTTTTAATTTTGAAAATTTTGAACTTTAATCCTAAAAATAAAACTATGGAATGGACGCATGACTTAGCAAAGAACTATCCTAACAGATCCTTTAATTTTTTTTTTAGAATCTTCTATTGACCTCCCTATTTTGCATTTATTACTTTTGTATGAAATCTATTCAGTAGTTCCGTGCATGATTATGATTTTAATGTTTATTTCAATTAAGGAAATGAATCATGCCACTTCCTAAAACCATGGAAAATCACTTTTAAATCTCAAAATCAACGTAAAATAACCTCGACGAATAAAAAAATGATATGATGCATGATGTGGAATGTGAAGGAAATACGTAATATGATGTGGCATCCACCCGGTAGAGTGTGACAAGGCAACTGAGACTTTGGAAATATAAAATTTTGTAAAATGCATTTTTTTAACAGCCTTAGGTTAAAATTTCATGTAATAAAAGTCAATAAAGGTAAAATAAGACCACAAGCAAGGGACACTTATTCCACGTTGAATGTTGGGTAAAATATCCTATTGGGCATCACTTGTTGTGTTTATGGATAAGGAAATTGGAAAAGGAAGTGGATAAAGCTTTGGAAAGGAAAAAAGAGTATTTTTGGACTAGATGGACTATTAATCAATAATGGAACAATTACCAAAGCCTAGTGATGAAGAACACGAGAAATACTGAAAGCATAAATACAGGGACTATTAATGCAACAATGGAACAGCGGCAGCAGAGGCAACCAGATTTTCACAAATTTAATGGCCTAGAAGCTTCACGGCCACCCTATTAACTGGGGTTTCCGCCGTGGACGGTGGAAGCGCAGTCGAATTAAAGAAAGGATATATTTCATAACGAACTATGCAGCTTCCCATCAAACCCTGACCTCCCGGCGTCCCAACATAAACCGCAAAAATATAATTGATTGTATTTGAGAGACATGTGTTGCAGTCATCAGTAGATATATCTTTCCAGCACTGGACCAGAGCGTAGATCTTTCAAAACAAGGAGTCTACCGTTTGACCAGAAGCGTATCTAGATCCAGACTCTGCTTCAGCTAACAAATTGTCGAATAACCTATTTAAAGCAGCATTAAAGACTTCAAGGTTGGAGACATTAGTGGTAATGTAAGTATAAAATCCATCAGTGTCCAATTTTCCGAAGAAACTAAAGTTTTCGTAACGTAAGAAGCAGACATCCAACCAAATTCTACCACCAACAACATTCCCACAACTTTGTTGAATGGTACTCCTTACTCTTTGTGAACAATTGTAGCATTGGGCATTAGATCTAGGTTTGGATTTGGTAATGGACTCTAGACTTCCTAGGAAGGAGGTGAATCCTGATATTTATTTGAGGGTGGAGGTGTGAGCTACTGGATTCCCTTATTGTTGATACAGGCACATTCTATCCTTTTATTTGTTGGTTGAGCAAATTTGGATGTGTATATTATTATAAATAGTGTATTGAGATGGGTTATAAAGCTCCATAAGTAGTATGTTTTTATTTTTAGTATTTTTTATGGTTATAAGTGTCACAGAACACAGAGGACGGTGTTCCCCTAAGGAAAAGGGGTCTGTGACAACCCCATGTTAAAATTTCATGTAATAAAAGTTAATACCTTGGTAAAAAAAGACCACAGGGAAGGGACACTTATTCCAAGCTGAATGTTGGGAAAAAGGCAATGGCTAAGGCTTTGGAAAGGAAAAAAGAGTATTTTTGGCACATTGTTTATGAAAATAATGGAAATTGGGAGAAAATAAAGGTGAAAGGCCAGAGGTTTCATGTGAGGAGTAAATTGAAGGAAAATAGAGGAAAATGAAGCAAATAGAGGCATCAATGATAAAAAGGATTATGAGCAACAATTGGTAGCCTTTTTTCAGTTTTGTTTTAGAATTATTCTCAAAGAGAAGAATAGCACCAAGAGGAGAAATAAATCAAGCAAGCACAGGAAAGGAAAACATATCAAAGCAAAGAAAAGGACAAGGAAGGCAAGGATCAAGCAGATTCAGTGGGAATAAATTCAGGTAACAGGTTTCATGTATGATTTCCTAGCTGGTTTTAACATGCATGGTATGTGCATGTTGGTATTTGGTTATTTTTATGTCATTGGCATGGATTTTGTCAGGTTTTGACAGTGGATTTTAGTCTAGCCTTGCCATTTATGGATATCCATGGTGTGATGGGATTGTTCTCGGTTTGAGGATTGCCGAAATATTGTGGATACAGTTGAAGTGGTCTCAGGAAAACTTCCAAAGGCCTAGGAATCCCTTGACTGGTAATGATGGGATACACGGTAAAGCCTGAGTATGGAGATGTGAAAAATCCTCAAGGTATTGGAGAAAAAATTCTGAGGCATCCAAGCTCAGTTTGGTTTTGTGGTCTCGGCATTGGTTTAGGTGAGATCATGGTATGGTGAGGGTGGAGGTGGTTTAACCTTTGGATTCCCCTAGTTTTGTTTGGATTGGTTTAGCCCATGAGATCCCACATTCATGCTTGGAATATGGCATGGGGGGAATTGGATGAAAGAAATAATTTGTTCATCCAATCTATGGTCGGGTGGAACATGGAAGTCCCGAACCTGGTCGGTTTTCCTATGTTTAATAAGAGTTAAGTTTCCATTACTTTTGATAAGGAAATTTACTGGATATTATGTGGTTTTAATGTTTTTTCTCTTATTGTTATTTAACTTATCAGATTCTATCTATAAGCATGGTTTTATGACAAATCTTAGTCATGACTCTTCTCATATTTTTACTTGTAACTGAATGAATAATGAATGCAAGACCTAATTCATGTTATAACAGCTAATGTGAGAAGGAAGTGACCCTTCTTGTTAAACCTCAGATAATTTTTCGTTCCCTTTTGATCAAACTTGCATTCATGACCTGTAGGTTGCATATTTACCAAGTGTTTGACAGACTGTCAGTTCCAGTTGGGGATGATCAGGTTAAGTCCTGGTTCCAGTTTTTGGTTTAAAAGCATTGTTTCTATGACATTTATCTTCTCTAGAATTTTCACTAAGTTATGGGCAGAGACCTGAGTCCTGGCCCTGAAAAAGTGGCACAAAATGCAAATTCCATGGCATAGAATTGAACATAAAAGTCCATAGTCACATGGAGGCAGGCTTATGGGAGTGACTGAGGACCCATAGTTGCATGGATGCCTTGGAAATGGAGCGAATAGGGTTCTAGCTCAGGTAAAAATTAAGTTTTCTCAGGGGCTGGACACCTAGAGGGGTTGGGTTACTCCTAGAGGTCTTGTGGCACCTAAGGGAAGTCAACAAAGTCTTAAGTTGTTGACTCCATTTCCTTAAGGTAACATAGGAGTTTGAGTCTTGTCATAGTATCCCCTCAACTCATGTTTACCCGGGCAAGCCGGTGAAAGTGGGTAGATATGAGAAGAGGCATTTTTACACTTTTTAGGTTTTCCCAAATGTCAAATGGTAAACATATCTAGAATTTTGGATGTTGACGCATGCTAAAAATATGTTGATGATGTTGTGGAGGAGTGTTGGTGTGAACGTGGAAGGCCAAGTGAAAATTTCCATGGAATATAACATGAATATCTACATGGTAAATTACCTAAGACTCCAAAAGTTTGGATTTTCAATTTAAAGGGAATTTTTTGGGTTTTCTGGATAATGGATTTCAAATATCTAGGAACCTAGATATCTAAATCTAGCACTTATAAAAGTGCGGATTTTCAAAAAACATATAAAGAGAGGATGTTCCATATTTTTAAAAACATGGATATCTAGTTATTTGACCATTAACTAGAGCACCCTTGCAAGGATCCAAGAATTTGAAAGGATATAGACATCTAGGAACTTGGAAAGATCCAAACATCCAAGCCATTGAAAGAACTAGAAAAGGTTGTGAGGAATATGACCTAGATCCAAATATGACCTGGCATGCTCGGTGTCTGACTTGTAGACATGGTGCTTTGTTGTGGTGACACATGACAGCAGGATTGTCACATGCCAAATATATGCAAGTAATATAGATGGTGATGTGGCATAAGACAAAAAAATATTTAAAGGCCTTAACTTTGTTCCTAAAGCTCAAAATTAGATAAAATTTATATCATCATAAAGTTTTAATAGAAGATGACGGTGACCCCAAAAAAGTGAATTGGGATAGTTAAAGAAGGGGGAAATTTGATATTTCCATTTCCTAGAGATAGAGTAGAAGGTTGACACTAAAACAACATATGAGTTCTTAGAAAAAAATTGTGAATCAAGTCTTATATATTGTCTTCCATTATGTAAATTTCTTTTTTGGATATATATATATGTATGTGTTTTTATTTTATTTTTAATAAATTAGATTTTCTATAAAAATAAAAAGAAAAATATCATGAAAATTTAAGATTCAACTATGAAAAAATGTCATAAGGAAAGTTTGTAACTTATGAGTATGTTTTTGGAGATATTTACAATTTTATTTTATTTTAAAATGAATTGGAAGTATAAATATATAGAATATATTTAAAGAATTTTTTGAAGTTGCCATAAGAGTTGAATTACATGAGACACCAACTAATAATTAACAAAGTTTGTAAATGGTTTTTTTTTGGGGGGGTCTATTATAATGAATATTTTTATAATGAAATTGCATTTATTACATGGAGTTTATTAATTTATTTTGGAGGAAAATTATAAATTAAGAGAAAAAAAACAATAGCCACTAAAAAAGAGAAAAAGAAAAAAAGGAAAAATGATGATGTGAAAGTGGGGTTTTGAATTTGAAAGAATGCAAGTGAATGAGATGTGTGGTGAAAAGAAACTAAAGAAGTAAATGTTTGAGCAGCTAGCTAGCATTAGTAGTGTTTGTTGACAAAGAAATGTGTGGGAGAGAGAGCATGGAAAGGTAGAAAGCACCATTAAGGGGGAGTAGTTTGAATTAATAAGTATTATTGAGAAAAAAAAAATTAAGGATGAGAACCACGCTCAACCAACTTTGCAATAGTTAGTAGAATTAGTTAGTAGAAGTGGAAGAATATTAGCAAGTGGTAGAAGAGATTAAAATAATTTTGATTATTAGAAACATAGATCTTTAATTTGAAGATAGGTTCTTCACTTCTAGATTTTGACCATGTAAGAGTAAGCATATTTATCCTTAATCGAGACGGGGTAGTAGGGTAGGACCAATATATTTATATGTGGGATCCAGAATAGGCATACTTATGCTATGAAACACACGTACCTCAAATGGATTCATGGTGATCATTACTTACAATCGCGAACCTCGAAGAGGCTAACTCCCCAAAGAAACACAACCTCTCCCTTACCAGGAAAAGAGTATGGCATAGTTGAGTGTGGAAGTGAATGATAACTTGCAATGCTAAACTCTAAAGGTGAGAATTGGAGAGAAAAATGAGATTAAGAAAAAATGAGTAAAAAAAGTTTAGCAAAAAGTGTAAGTGAGATGAAAAATATATATATATATATATATATATATATATATATATATATATATTCCTAATGGTTATTGATTTATCAAAAACACATAAAAAATATTCATATAACTAAAATAAATTAAATGTAAAAGCATTTCTAATATTTTAGAAATCTTGCATCACCCAAAATTATTTTTAAATTTGTTTTTCATTACATATTTCAAGTATCCATATCTTCAATCCAAAAATAGTTCTCAAGTGTTTTAATGAATACTCTCCAATTCTCATTGAGATGGACAGATAAAATTTGAACCTAGAAAAGTTTCCAAATCTTCAATCCAAAAATAGTCCTCGAGTGTTTTAATGAATACTCTCCAATTCTCACTGAGATGGACAGATAAAATTTGAACCTAGAATAAATATTATTTTACCTTTACAATATTATTTTATCTTTCCATTCAATTTAATAAGGAGACATGGAGTTTAGAACTAGTGAGTATATTTAATTTTTAGAATTAAGATCAATAACCTAATATTTTTATATATGAATAATTTTACTAAAAGTTTACCATGTCAATAGTATATATTATAAATTTTATTCTTATCCAAAGAGAACCCTTAGTATTTGTATTGATATGCTCAAACAATTTTAAAGTAAAAAATTGAATATAGTAGATTCTGCACCCATTAAATTTCTTAGAATTGGAATTTTGCAAAATTATAGGTATAATATTTTCAGTTGCACATAATTAATATTTGGATAACATTTTCTTTAACTTTCCTTAAAATCTTATAAAAAGTTATTTTAAAGCTATATAGAAAAGGATAAGATTTCTGATGTATATTGATATTGTATTTAAAAGTTATAAGTCAATTATTATTCATTTTAATTATAAAAAAATATTTGAATGGTTTTAAAAATGATTTTTTTTTAATGAATAATTATAATTTAAATGTAGATATTGATGATGATGATGATGGTTAACGTTCACTGAGACCAATCTTTGGTCTATCGACCTAAAGAAAAGAGTTATTTAATTTGATTTAAGATTTTATTCCTATGCTCAAAAAGCTTGGAGAGAAGCCTCCCCAGCTCACTATAATTTTGACATTTTAAAAGGCTAGGAAGGTGAGTATTGCAGCAAAGATTATTAAATTGAGCTCTAATGTGGTTGTACATGGGGCACTCTAAGAGGAAGTGATTTTCATCCTCGATGTTCATATTCTCACAGAGATGGCAGATCCTTTCCATCCATGGTGTTTTAGGAACTGTCCAACAACCTATTTCACTATGGAGCTCATGAGAGTTCATTCTAATCTTGGCTAAATTAATTTTCTTCTTTGAGCTAGTTAAAAAAGAGAGATACTTTTGATCTTCTAAGGTGGGGTTGATGACCTCCTTATAATACCTTAATTTTCTTTTAGCTGCTAGATCTTTCTCACACTTTCTCACACCACATTTTTTCTTTGAACTTAGAAGTAACAATTTTTTTAATGTTATTGATGTTTTGCAATGCAACATTCTCTTCGATCTCCCAATGGTTTAACCAGGACCTGGTGTCTTTATACCAACCTCGTTTAAGCCTTAGGTACAAGCCTAGTCATAGCTAGGCTCTCAATAGGGGAAAACCCCACTTCTATAAGGAGAATAGGATAGGGTGTATTGCTTTTAATTTTAAGGTTATACATTATAAAATGCTTCTGGATTTGTTCAATCTTTCTCTAGGATTCTCTAGAGATGCTGCAACCCCAAACCTCACATCCATATAAGATAACAGGAGTGACTAAAGTTTCAAAGAGGAACGTCTTTCTATCCCACATTACGAGGTTTGCCGTTTTACAATTATTTTCAAGACCAAAATAAGCTTTCCACCCCCCACTAATCCTTTTCTGAATGCTATAGTTCCAATTGAGCTTGTGATGAATATCATTTCCTAGGTACTTGTAAGAAGACACTTCCTCCAAGTTACTATTGTCATACATAAAATTAGCGTAAGTTTCCTTCTTGGATTTGATAATCATAACTTTTGTTTTGTTAGTGTTAACAGACATACCCATGGTAGAGCAGAAATCCTTAAGAAGTCGAAGTTGCTTATCAAGATCAGATGGGCACCTTGCGAGAAGAACAATATCGTCAGCATAGAGAAGAAGGATGATGACTATCCCAGCTAAGATCGTGCCAGCACATCCTGCTTCCTCTAAACAATCTTCTAGCTTGTCGATGTAAATTCCGAATAGGTTAGGGGAGAGGGGGCAACCTTGTTTAACTCTGATATTACACTTAATATCTTTCGACCACCCCTCATTGCTCTTTAACTTGGCAATTACGTTCTCGTATAACCTTATAGTAGCCGCTCTTAGCTCGAAAGGAACATTTAGTTCTTCTAATCTATTCCATAGGTTATTTCTAGAAACCGTATCAAAGCCTTTCTAAAGTCCACAAAGCAACAGAAGAGATTTGATTTATCATTGCGACATTTTTCCACAATTATCCTAAGCATAACGAGGATCATTTGCAAAAAAAAATCGTGTGATTTAAAAATATGTACCTGATTTATGTGATTATAAGAAGTATGATATTTTAAAATCATAAAAAATATTTTAAAACTGGAAAGAAAAAGACAAATTTATTTTGTATATCTAATTTTTTAATTAAAATTTAGGTATTCAAATTTTTAAAAATAGACTATATTTAGAAACGGTAAGTGAATTATTATTTTTTTTTAATTGTAAAAAATGTGTGAATTTTTGAAAGGGATGAAAAGGCTTTGAAAATGAATAACTATAATTTAAAACATGGATATTATATTTGTAAATTAATAAAAGATAATTGGTGTAATTTAAAGAAACACGTACATGGTTTATGTTGGGTATACGACCAAAGTCCCACATTGGCTAGAAGTGGGGAGGATCATGGGTATATAAGGATGGACAAATATCTCCATTGGTTTGAGGCCTTTTGGGGTAAAGCCCATAAGCAAAGCCATGAGGGCTTAGGCCCAAAGTGGACAATATCATACCATTGTGGAGATATGTGGTGTCCAGAATCCTTACAAGTGGTATCGGAGCCATGCCCCGAAGTTAGCGAAGTGGATGAATCCTCGAATGCCGAACGAAGGTGGTGGGCCTCGGTAACGATGGGATCCATGGATGAGCTCGGTTAGACAGGCGGTATGCTCCGGATTCTTCATGGACGTGTCCTGGTCCCAACACGGTGAAGAGGAGTTGACCTGGGATAGAGCAAGCTCTCGAGGCAGGTGGTGCTCCATGTAAGGCATGTGCTTCCAACGCATTGGAGCGGAGAATCCTGGTTGGTAGAGAGTGGACGGATGGATAATCGTTTGAGGGGAGGCTCGATGGTCCTTTGTTCGAGGGGAGGATTGTTGGGTATACGACCAAAGTCCCACATTGACTAGAAGTGGGGAGGATCATGGGTATATAAGGATGGACAAATATCTCCATTGGTTTGAGGCCTTTTGGGGTAAAGCCCATAAGCAAAGCCATGAGGGCTTAGGCCCAAAGTGGACAATATCATACCATTGTGGAGATATGTGGTGTCCAGAATCCTTACAGTTTATATATGATTGTATTGAAGTATGGTATTTTAAAATTATAAATGTGATTGTAAAGAAACGGGATATTTTAAAGTTTGACAGAAAAGGAAAATTATAATATTTTTAAAAATTGAGTTGTATTTAAAAATTACAAGTCAATTATTACTTTTTTTTTTTGTTATAGAAATGTTTAAATGGCTTTAAAAATGACTTTTTTAAATGAATAATTATAATTTAAATATAGATATAATGTGTAAAAGAATAATAGACAATGTGTGTATTTTAAAAAGCATGTACATGGTTTATATCAGTATATATTCATCTTAATCACTGATATAGGAAGAATAGAGAGGAATCAAATCTCTTGAGGTGAAAACTTCTTTCGAATAGAAAATCTGAATAAAATGTGTGAACTATACAAACTTGATATTATAGTTACATTTTTTAAAAGATTATGGATGCTTTATTATACTTTTAACTAAACAAATTAAACATATATTCATTTTTATTTTTTTATTATATCTCGTGTAAAATATTTTATTTATGGTTAAGAGTGAGAGAAGCATTTTTACCACTTCCCCTTAGTATGAGAGTGATATTATTGATGTTTTACAATAGTTTTAATTAATCAAACTAAACATACATATCCACTTTTATTTTTATTATATCTGGCATTTTTTTATTTTATTTTAAAAGGGACATATGTCAACTCCATGTTGAACACAGACATACTTACACATCTTTCTTATACTAAGTTGTAGAATGAGCTTCTTGGCTCACATCTTTCTCATACTAAATTGTAGAAGCGTCTTCCCTCATGATTGTAAAGATGTGTTATATTTTAAAATTATAAAGCCATTTTTAAAACTAGATAAGAACAAAATTTCCTTTGTATATTTTATTTTTTTAGCTAGAATTTAAATATTCAAACTTTGAAAACTTGGTTTAGAAGTTACAAACAAATTATTACTCATTTTTAATTGTAAAATGTTTGAATTTCTTAAACTTATGGAAAGTTTTTGAATATGAAAAACTATAATTTAAACATGGATATTATATTTGTAAATTAACAAATGACAATGTGTGAGATTTAAAAAACATGTATATGGTTTATGTGATTACAAAGAGGTAAGAAGCTCTAAGGGATTACTAAGTTGGTCTAGTTCAATGTGCCAGATTTAAAAAATATTACATGGTTTATGTGATTACAAAGAGGGTATGAAGCTCCAAGGGATTGTTAAGTTGGTTAAGTTCTTATTGCTAAGTACCTAGTCTAAGAGGTCATAGAATCAAATCTCCTTAACATTTTTGAGGCCTTTTCTAGTTTAACACTAAGTTGGTTGAGTTCTTATTGCTAAGTACCTACTCTATCAAGAAGTCATAGAATCAAATCTCCTTAACACCCTTTCTAATTTAACATATACATCATTTATCTGATTATAAAAATGCATGATATTTTAAAATCATAAAAAAAATTATTGTAAAAAATGATAAATTTATTTTCTATATTTATATTTTAAATGAACATGGATTTGTATTTAGAATCTAGTATTATTGTAAAAATGTTTAAATTGCTTTAAAAATGAAAAGTATTTGAAAATTAATACTTATAACTTAAACATATATTATTTACAATATTCTTAATTTCAAAAATATTATATAGTTTATGTGATTGTAGAGAAGTATAATATTTTAATTGTATAAAAAATATTTCAAATCTTTATAGAAAACGACGAAAAAAAAATTTGTATATTTATTTTTTAATTTAACTTTAAATATTCAAACTTTGAAAAATGATTTGTATTAGGAAAATGCAAGTCCGTTATTACTTATTATTAATTGATAAATTGTTTGAGTTGGTTAAAGAAATGAAAAACCTTTCGAAAAAAATAATTATAATTTATACATAGATATTACATTTGTAAATGAGCAACGGAGAATGTATGTGTATGTGATTTAAAAGACATGTACATGTTATTTTAAATAACCATGAGAACATCGGCTATTGAATCAATACTGTAAGGATTATCTTTTATCCTTTTTTCAACAGAGCAGAAAAAACACTTTATATTAAAAGATAATATAGGTGCATCAAGTTGAGAATGATTTATTTATTGACATATGTTTATGTGTATAAGGAGAGATTTTTCTTGATTTTGAAAGAAAATTATCACTATAGGTGGAAACAAAAACTATCATCAAAGATGCTTTTCATTAGCAATATATACCAAGATCCTATCATGTCTTAAAACCATTCAGAAAACAAAACACAGAATCAAAAAGACCGAGACTACCTACCTTCCTTCAGCTATATAGCGAAAGCATACAGAAAAACCATAAAAAGACCTTCTTGACCGATACCACGGATATTAATGTGCAAAAACTGAGAGGCATCTGATCCATGTGCTCTTCGTCATGGAATCGGGACCTTAAAATCATCCACCAGAGCCTATGAAGTGGGAGATGGAAATAAGCCCAAAAGTGTCGTTCAAGCTCATTTTAGAAAGAAGATAGGCCCTGGTTTTGTTCTCGCAGTATATGTGACGCAAAGACGGCGCTTTGAGATTGTACATAAAGGAGTTGATGCGGAGGAGCTGAGCCGCCCTTTCATTCTCGCTGGACAAAAAACGGAAGACTCAGTGATCCAATCAATCACCGTTTTCGCGTCTCCTTCTATATTGACATCCATCAGCTGCAAATTAAAAGCCAACCAGAGGACACTCCAGAGAGCAAGAAGCTCAACCTTGATATTTGACCCCCCTTTACCCAATTCCAATTCCAATGGAGCAAGCTGTATCACCGCACCCGCATAGCCCTCCTTGTTGCGCCCCGTCAAAGAATGCTGCTGGAAAAGAAATGAAATGTGGGCAGATGCGAATGGACATGTCCTTGATAAACACCCAAAAAAAAATGAAAGCTGATAGTCTAGGCCAAGATTGCCCCATATATGCTGGTATAATGGGATATATTTGTTGATACAAAAGTATATGAAATCTCTATTCCAATTAATGTACTTACAGATTTGTTATGAGTGTGTTAATTTCTACCATGTAACTATGATATGCACCGCCTTGAGCACTGCATCAATCGTAGCTTTATTAACATTATATATCGTACTTTCTGCCTGTTTGGGAACCGAAGTAACCAGTATTATGCTACCCACAAGCATAATACTAGAGGGATTAGACAGTCAACTATCCACTCGAAGTACCATGGTGTGAAGCAATGTTACCTTCCTTGATAATTTGGGAACACAAACAAAAATAAATTTGCATTAGACAGTGACCATGAATATAGAATCAAACTTCCTTGAAAAATGGCTGCATCCAAATCTGTCGAAAAACTCTAATGAATATTACAGCAGAATGTACTCTTCTACTGCATTTTCCGAGGCTATGACTGTTGACTCATTTGTTTCATTCATTTGCATCATACCACTTTGCAGAGGTTCTCTGTTCCAATGGATCATCATTGAATAAAACGAAAAAAGTTCTCTGAGCTTGAGTTCCTTTGGTTAATCCTCTCTTCTTTGACATTTAAAACTTAGTGCGCTCGATTTTTGATTACCCTTTGACTTTTCTCTTGTCGTCTTCTTCTTTTCAAGTGAGTGGAGTGGAGTGTCCCTATTGTCTCCTTTCAACCTTACTCTATGTGCTCCACTTCCGCTAAGCTTTACTAGTCCTCGGCATCATGGATCCTCCAAGTTCTTTCCTATTAATATTTGGATCATGTATATCAGTTATTCATGATTTTGTTTTAATAATGTGAGTGGTCGGAAATGATTTTGTTTTAATAATGTGAGTGGTCGGAAATGATGTATATCCATTATTTATGATTTTGTTTTAGTAATTTGAGTGGTCAGTGTTAAAAATTTTAATACAGAGGAACTTTTTCCCTTCAACACAGAGACTTTACAGAGAGTTGTCGAAATTACTTTAATCAAGACAGCACAGTTGCAAAGGTTTACATAGAGTTGCCAAATTTATTTAATTTAAACTATATAGGTGTCCAAAATAAATTAAATGAATTATTTTTTCAATATAGGGTGGCTGAGATTAAAATAGCAATTATAGGGAAACTAATAAAATCAAATAATTTTACTCACTGGGAAACAGAGTAACAACCATATGTGAAAATTCCAGAACTAAATGGACTAACCAAACTTTATATTATAATTTCAAATCATGAAATACATTCACATATGGAGTCTTTTTCTTGTCTTTCCAGACTTACATCCGCCACACTACATAATGTTTTTTTATAAACATGTAAATTCAAAACATATATCTAAAACATTTAATTTATGACAAACATAATTTAATACACACGATAAGGTAACATGACTTTCTGAATTTTAAAGAGATTGTATGAGGTAAACACTTGCTAATTAAATATTTGCCATACACTTTTAATAACCCTGCTTTAAATTTCTATTTTTCTTTAATAGAGTTTAATTTGTTTTTGTTCATTTGTTTGAATTTAATTAAAAAATATATATGTGTTGTCTTGTGATAAAGCTAAAAAATAAGCATCTCACATCCCTGGTAGATTTGATTATAAACTTCCCAAAATTATATTATCACCGATTCACTTGAAATAAAAAAAATAATGATATGATTTTCCAATACAGTAATGAATAATCACTGATAAACAAGACCAGCTTTGAGAACATCACTTGGAAAGAGAAAATTTAGATCTTAACAAAGTTTCATTGTATAGACTATGCCGAAATCAACCAATATATGCAACAAACAATAAGAAATTATAGCCATACAGATTCAATACATTAATGCTGTTCAAATTCATAGAAAGGCCTAGAACCCGCATTACACAGTACCTCTCATTGTATATTATGATGCAGAAAGATATATTTTAGCATGCAGAAGAAAAAGGGACACCATGGCACCTAGAGCCAGCTAGATGGACTATTAATCAATAATGGAACAATTACCAGAGCCTAGTGATGAAGAACACGAGAAATACTGAAAGCATAAATACAGGGACTATTAATGCAACAATGGAACAGCGGCAGCAGAGGCAACCAGATTCTCACAAATTTAATGGCCTAGAAGCTTCACGGCCACCCTATTAACTGGGGTTTCCGCCGTGGACGGTGGAAGCGCAGTCGAATTAAAGAAAGGATATATTTCATAACGAACTATGCAGCTTCCCATCAGACCCTGAGCTCCCGGCGTCCCACCATAAACTGCAAAAATATAATTGATTGTATTTGAGAGACATGTGTTGCAGTCGTCAGTAGATATATCTTTCCAGCACTGGACCAGAGCGTAGATCTTTCGAAACAAGGAGTCTACCGTTTGACCAGAAGCGTATCCAGATCCAGACTCTGCTTCAGCTAACAAACTGTCGAATAACCTATTTAAAGCAGCATTAAAGACTTCAGGGTTGGAGACATTAGTGGTAATGTAAGTATAAAATCCATCAGTGTCCAATTTTCCGAAGAAACTAAAGTTTTCGTAACGTAAGAAGCAGACATCCAACCAAATTCTACCACCAACAGCATTCCCACAACTTTGTTGAATGGTACTCCTTGCTCTTTGTGAACAATTGTAGCATTTTTCGGCTGTTGCGTCTCCTCTACATTGAAGGAGGCCATATGCTTGGTCGGGACTTTGGCCATACTCAGAAATATTAAACCCAGTTTGGGACGTGTCTCGAACAAGATTATTCAAGACTCTATTCAGATTGCTCCCAAACTTACTGCCTTTTGTATAGTTAACGTGTTTGTGGTTGCATATAGTTAGCTGTGCATTGCAAATCTGTGCATTAAAATTAATAATAATCAGGAGAACAACAACTACATAGATTAACTTACTAGTTGCTTCGCTGATCAGAAGAGAGAATGCAGAATGAGTTGGGATTGTCATGGCCCTGGGGCAGTGGAGAGCCTGCAGTGAATTGGATATCCCAATAATTTCCTAAAATTCAACTCTATTCTGAAGAGATATGTAATCTCTAGATATTTAATTGTAAACGCACTGACGTTCCGGTTGACAGGGACAGCAAAACCAATTAAATTGTAAGTCAAGTCAAGATATGAACTAATCGATATCTAATCGCCCACAAAGGCGGGCGGAGTTTGACTTTCATTGGCCGCCTCAGGTTGCATCAAAGTTATTCAACCATCCAGAATTCATTTATTTTCCATACATCACTGAATACTTTCCAAAGTCATTAAATATTTTTTTGAAGTTTTGGTTCATATATATATATATAGGAATATGTTAAAATGACACGTTTAAATAGGCAATTTGTACCACTTAAGTTTCTTAAAAATATTTTTTTAATACTCAGGTTATGTATATATTTCAAAAACTATATTAAATTAGTAATTGTTTTTAAAGGTGCAAAGTACACCAAAGGAATATAAAATTTTGGAAATCTATCTTGCTATGAACATAGATCAAAGATTGGATGTGTACACGATTTGACAAACATTTTAACACCGCCTATGCATGAGCATAGAGTGTGATAATCCCACCAAATCTATTAGAGATTATATATGTGGGAAGTTAATTCATCGAAGGTTTCCTTATATCATATTATGTCATCAACATGAATGTTGTAATGCATTTTCTCTTAAGCCTTTTGGAGGAGTGCTAGGTACCAATGCACCCTCCACATCCCAACCCTATTCCTTCAAGGATGTAGTGATGATTGGACCATTATCATTTCAAGTTTACCAATTTGTAAAATGTAGACCAACCACCTTTAAGAAAAATGTCAAACACATGATTGAATTTTTTGGTGGATTGCAAATGAGGCAGTTCAACATCCTATGAAGTCGACCATAGGAAGGTGGTCCCATAATTTAAGAAAGGAAATTATGCACCATGGTCTAAAAGGTAGATTTTGTGTTGCATAAAAATAAGTTCTTAAAATAAATACTTAACCTAAACACAATGATCCAAAATGTTGTTGTTCTAGTAAGTGGCCACCATTAAACCTTATTCCTTCCTATATATGTGTGTGTGTGTGTACTTGTGTCCCAAGTGAGGAAGTGATTGATATGTGAACTCACCGAGAATCATTCAAATAGGTTATTTTGTTCCAAGTTGTCGTATATACATACTGAGTATATCGAAAATAGATTTGTGCATACACATATAGTAATAATACCTCACAATTCCGAAAAACTACCATAATGCCTCTCACCTCCCACGTTATACATTATAAATATAAAATCAAAACACCTCAACACTTTGGACATTATAAATATAAAATTAAAACCTTTAAACCAATATATTTAATTGAATATGAGCAATGAACCAAAATAGCGATGAGTCCTTACCATTGCATTAAATGTTACATATGTTGGTACTTCTAATACATAGTAGGAAATGCTGAAATAAGATTAATATTTTGAAATTAGTAACTTAATTAGTATGAATTGTTATCTTTAACACTCATCACCTACCGTTCTTCTGTGTTGCCTTCATCATTCAAGGAGATCCAACAATAGAGAGAGACATGTGTCTCTTTGTTGTTTGGTTTGAATTTTACCATATGCCCTATAACACATTAAATAATCATCACTTCCTGCTCTTCCACATTGTATTCTTCATGTAAGGAAATCTAGCGATATAGCACCATGTGTTTGTCTTTTTCCACTTCGAATTTGAGTTGAAAAAGAAATGGAGACCAAAAAAATCCATCAGAGATTTCATGGCCCATTGTTGATTGTCTTAACATTTTAGCCAGACCATATTGATTCTTTTTCAAGATCTGCGCAACCACTTTGCTAGTGTTGGCATTTTTTCATAGAGTTTGCTTATGAGAATATGTGTAATTCATCAACGAAGCATCAAGAATGGTTGTTAATAATGAATGTAAAATCAATTTGTGGAGATAAAGAGCAAGATAACCCATCGTTATATAACGTTCAAGATTAATGAGAAGTTTCAGGCTATTGCCTCACAATGTTAATGAGTTAGGTTTAGTCACAACAATTACTATGATGAGTATTTATGCAATTAATATAGGTTATGGTCAATATTTCCTCAATCTGTGAAAATATAATTATTAAAATTGGCGAACGGTTTGTCACAACAAATAGAGCCATTCCTAATAATTTCCCAGTTAGTACAGGTTACGATCAATATTTCCACAATCTCTGAAAATATATTTCTTAAAATAAGAGTTGGTCACAACAATCACTGTTATGCCTAATTTTGCAAAATTAAGTACATGTTACACTCAATATTTCCGCAATATTTAGAAATATCATTGAAATAAAGGACGAATCTGAAGAAAAAGCGTTGTAAAAAAAAAAAGCCAAACCACGCTAAATTTGCTGCAAAAACAACATTCCAGTTTTTCTGAACAGAAAGAAAGAATCAAATGCAATATTAATATTCCAGCTTTCACTGTGTCGAATTGAGAGGGAGGCTAGGAATTGAAGTGCACAAATTTTACACAATCTTTGAAGCAAAAGCGGAAAAACAAGAACCATCGCGAATTTAAACCCTCGCCCTCACCCTCACCCTCAGTAATTTGGACGTTTCTTCACATTGGAGGCACAGAGATTGGGAGTCTCTAATTTTTGTGCCATTAACCTCCAAATCTCGAAGAAATAGTGCCTGCGTTCATTAACAACACAACCCGATAGTGTGAGGCATTGGGAATTTGAGACTGCATTTTCCTCCTCAAAGGAAATTCAATTCACATGTAGTAAGAAAATGACTAGTCTTTTTGTGCAAAGCTTCACAAATTGTGGGGAAAGTGATTGTCAGGAGAACGGTGCCAGATCGGAACGATTACAACATCACAGATTGGCAGAGTCATAAAAAAGTGTTACACCAGAATAATGATGTCAATAGAAGTGCAAAGATCATGTCAAAAATATTAAGGTTGTATAAGCTTCCATTGTTTTCGTACATGAATGGTCAATACAGTACAAAGGGGCACTCCTTGAATTGAGAAAGAAAACAGGGCAAGAGGCAGAGTTGGAGAAAGCGAAGGTTTAGATGCTCATCCAGAATAACAAACAAATCGTCTCGTTTATTGCCAACATTCAAGCCTCGTATGCACGATTGTATAACAACGTGGATTTCTTGGTGAAGTTGCACATGATCCCATCCATCAGTTGGCTCACTCATGGAGGCTAAATGCAAAAGTAAAGTTAGGCAGGAGATTGAAGAGTACTTGGAGCAGTGTAGATAGATTGCCACAAAGGAAGATCTTGAAGTGAATAGATAGAACATGTAGAAGTACATTGGTGGTCATTTCCGAATCAACACTACGGTGCTCCTGCTAAAGAAGGAAACATATACTAGTTCCAACCCCGTGTACCTAGATGCCATGGAGGCTACGGTCTACTGCCATCGTGACACCATCACACATTTTGATGGACTCATCATGTAGTACAAATTTTAGCACCATTACATGAGGAAAAGAAAGAAAGTGGAAGTTGTTGAGCTGGAATTTTCCCGAACTCAAGCTTAATCTGATTTATCTTATTAGGCTACCGAGTTGGCTCTACCCAATTTTGTGCTATATGGGTAAGAGCATATTGTAATATTCTTTTGTAAATAATTTGTAAGTGAAATTCCAAGTGTCAATTGTGGAATGTGAAGAGTCATGATGCTTTGAAGTTGACGAGTCATTTGTAAAGAAGTTGAAGAGTCATAAGGGAAGTCCAAGGGTCACAAAGAGGAGAGGAAGAGTCACCCCTTATGTTATAAATATATCCTCATAACTCATGTAAAGGGCTTTTGGGAGCCAAGATTTTGGCTAGTCTTTTAGCTTAGGATCATGAGCTTGGTAGGTTGTGAGAGCCTTGGAGTTTGTGAGAGATCTGTAATAAAATTTATTGAGTACTAATTTAATTTACTCTAAACTTAGGCATATTCTCATCAAATTCCTTCATATATATATATATATATATATATATATATATTTGAATTTGATGAGAATAATATATATATATATATATATGTGGGGGGATGGATTTATTATATTATAGATTTAGATTGAACTTATTTTAACAATATTAATATTTCATTAAATTTTTATTTACATAGATATATAGATCAAAGTAGTATTTTAATACGATTTAATAATAATAATAATAACATAAAAACAATTTATTGTAAAATAAAATTATTTTATTAATATTTATAATTTTTGGGTATGTTGTTAAGGTACTCCTAGATGTTAAGTCACTAGTTCAATTCCCCACCCTATTAAGGTTTTATTCTTAGACATGACCATGATGCAATCTTACCAATACAGAACTTACAAAAAAATTATACATTGTCATCATTATATAACTAAAAAATAAATACTAACTAATAAATAAAAAATAAAAACAAAATATCAAAAATTAAATATTAAATAATAAATTTAAAACACAATGTGAATTGACTCTTTTATACAAATGCTTGACATATCTCTCTCCACTCTCTTTCATTTTAACAATCCAAATATTCATATTTTTTAGGAGTAAATTTGACACTCTTTTTCATTTTAAAAATCCAAATATTCATATTTTTTTAAGAGTAAATTTGACTTAAAAAAAAAAAAAAAAAGAGAAGGAGAGAAAAACAAAAAATAAATTAAAAAACTTTCAAATTATTACAAAAATTGTTTCTTAAATATTTAATAGAATTAAATCCTTATCCTACTCTAAAATAAATTAGACAAACCTATAATTATATTTAAAATAAATAATTGCATATTTAAAATAAATGATAAAAACCTTTAAAAATTCATTTGCTTCAATAAAAAAAACGATTTCTTAATTAATTAGTAGAATTAAATTCTATAAATTACACAAACCTATAATTGTATTTAAAATAAATAATTGTATAGTTAAAATAAGTAATAAAAACGATTAAAAAATGCGTTGATACAATGGTAGTATAATGATTTATAATAATAGTATATTAATTATATTTTCCCATAATGATTATTTTCACAAACATACAATGAATTTCCCATAATTATTTTCTTTGATTAATATTTTTTAAGTATAAAGTATTTGATTGATCTAAACATGAATATAAAATTAATTAATTAATTAATTATATATCATTATTTTTATAAAATATATTAAACAAGTTAATTCAAATAATTGAATTAAGTATTTTATATAATATTAAAAATACATAAATATTGAGTTTTATAGTAAATGAACAAATTAAGAGGATATTTTGTTTAAACCAAATACTAGGTTATTACATATCAACTATTGTCATTGCAATATAATGCGACATTAGCTCAACCAAACCAACCAAAAAAGAATTCACCATTTCCATTCATCGAGTCCAATGACTCGTAATAAGCTTGATGGCTTTTCAATGGCTGTGACTCTACACATACGTTATTAAGTGCCCTTATTCAAAATAAAGTGCGCATAAACAAACGACATAAAACTATAAACACACTGGTAATTCAAAATGCCATATTGAATTTTTCCTAATCTCCCACAGAAAATGCACATGTATGTTACGATCTTTCTGTTGAAGCCAACACATGCCTGCACGCCAAGATGAGCTTTCTACAAATGCAAATATCTGAAATGGTATGGCTGCACTATGTCCTCGTCATGAATGCACGCGAATTGTTGGAAAGTTTATAAGAAAATATTTCCAGTTTGATGGAAAATATGTATCGTTAAACTTTACAGATACACTTACATGAGAACGAGGTGTTTATAATAGGAAAATTGATTTCTGTGTCTTCATCTCTTACCAGTCTAGTTGCTCATGCATCATAATTGGGTTGGATATCAACCATCGATCCAATTCAGGGTGAAGTGTGCATCCACAATTTCAAATTTAAGCTCGTTGAGAACATAGCTCTTGACACACATCCATTATTGCCCAATCTTCTCATCGTAGAGAACATGCCTTAGAGATTTCATCCCTTCAACTAATTTAGGCAACTTCTTCAAACATGAAGACTTTCTCATGTCAAACACTTTCTGAGTTTCTTTAGTTGTTATGTTTCCTCCGGAAGTTCCTTTAAGCAGCCACACAACGAAATATCCAGTTGTTCTATTTTCTCATAACGTTCCTTCAAGCATTTACACAACGGAATGTCTAGATATTCAAGCTTCCCACCTTTTCTAATGGATGCTCATAGGTTTTTCGGACATGCAAATAGTTTTAAAATAGGTAGAACATGGAGAGTCTCATAACTTTGCTGGGTCATGACACATGCTCCTCCCTTACTGACATCTTAGAATCTTACATCGTTGAGATGAGTCGCATAGCACCATTGCTTGAAATTTTGCCTTTGATCGACATTTTATGACGTCCTGGTCGAGGAGCTGTTGCTAAGGGGAAAATATTTTTGTCTCCTCTTTGATCTCACTCTCTTTTGCCACCTTTGTGCAATATGTGAAAAACCATTCAGCGATGTATCTTGCTACTGCCATCATATTCACCCTGTATTCTTTCGGTTCAATGGCCGATCACTCCCTGTGCATGTACACATTTGTTATATGAAAGCTCGAAATAAGGCGGGGAAGTTTAAATTTCAAAATTCAAATATTAATCATGATGTATGGCATCATGAATGTTGAAAATATTAAAGTCATCTGCGTGCCTTGAGAGCAGGAAGAAATAGAGTACAGAGGCAACAGCAGCAGAGATTGAGTGCACAGCACCGTGTATTAAAGAGGAATGGAGAAGAAACGTAAGGATGAATTTAATTGTTTATGGCCGCAGCCGAGTTTGCAGAGGAGAAGTTAATGTTAGAATGGGCATAGCTGTTTTTGCAGAGGGACGACGAATTTTGTGGTTCCAAAGCACGGAAGAACATTTTTACAGCGAAAACAGTCATTTCGGGCTTTTAAGCCCTCAACAACCAAAATTGATGAAAATATATTTAAACGGAAAAGTTCTTTAAGTTATGAAAAAGGCACGTGATGGTGGTCCCCACCATCAGTGCTTGATCGCAACCGCAAGTTCTACTTGCAGTGTCTTGTTGATATGGATTGTTCCGATGCGATGCGATCATCGCAATCGCAAAGGAACGAAGTGCCACATATATGTTACCGCCGTTGAAAAGTCGTGATGCGATTGTCACACCATCGCGCAATCACACATCGCAAGTCACATTGTGTTTCGCCCATCCATATGTTATACCGCCGATGCCGATGGAGCAATGCGATCCAATCGCAATCGCAACATCACGCTTGCTTGTTAAACCATTCCGCCAAGTTCTTTCTTTTGTTCTGCCGATTTCCGATTGCGATTGTCTCGCCAATCGCAACGTCACCAATCGCAAATCGCAATTGTCACATTGCATGTTTTTTGTTTGTTAAGCCGATCCGCCGATCGCCGATTGCCGACTGCAATGTGGTCCCCACTCGTACGTCGCGCTTATGTTAAGTTTTATGTTCGGCAATGCATTTTCTTTGTAATTCGTTTTATGTTTTATTTTTCACCGCGGCATATATAAAGTGAAGGACTCGTAGTATTGTAATGTAATGCATTTGTAAGTGTGTTGTATCGCTGTGAGAGCTCGAAGGCAAGAAAACACAGTGTAGACCACAGGAGCACTGTTTTGTGCATTTTTTTTTTAGAGATAGAGAGAAATTTTGAGAGCACTGCGTCTGTAGCAGTCTTGATCATATTTTGTGAATCCCTCCACCGAGGAAGACATTTTGTAATAGTTTTTAGATCCGTTAATGAAATAGAAAGAAAAATTTTATTCTGCAAATCTCTGTCATTTATT
Organism: Pinus albicaulis; assembly: GCA_034641835.2. Classification (NCBI taxonomy): domain Eukaryota; kingdom Viridiplantae; phylum Streptophyta; class Pinopsida; order Pinales; family Pinaceae; genus Pinus; species Pinus albicaulis. The sequence continues at coordinate 942,872,872 of CM076570.1, forward strand.
CTCTGTGTTAGAAGGGGAGTATTATTCTCTCCGTATTGTTCTGGAATTATCAGAAATTCCAACATGGTATCAGAGCTAGTCCAGGCTCTTTGAAGGTCAAAGAAGCTGAAAGAAGAAGAAGACTTGTTGCAGCATTTCTCCAACAGCATGAAAGCTCAGCAGAAGATAAAGTTCAAGTATTTCTCAAAAGAAAACAGTGTTGTCGTTTTTGTTTAAAAGAGTTTGTTCTTTTAGAAAAGGAAAGACAGTTTGTCTAAGTTCAAAGTTCAGTTTAAAAGCAAAGGCTGGACCAAGCACTAGTATGGGTATGGGAAATATCCATCTCCCACAATTTAATGGGAAAAATTATGACTACTGGTCAATAACTATGAGAGCTTTATTTACTTCCCAAGACTTATGGGAATTTTTTGAGGATGGCTTTGAAGAGCCAGCAGATGAAGAAGAGTTTGAAGATTTAACTCAAGCAGAGAAAGAGTTGTTGAAGAGCAATAGGAAGAAAGACTCCAAAGCTCTCTTCTTATTGTATCAAGCAGTGCATGAGAGTGTGTTTCTGAGGATAGCAGCAGCTAAGAGATCCAAGGATGCATGAGATACTCTCAAGGTAGCATACCAAGGCATGGAGAAAGTGAAGACAACAAAACTTCAATTGCTAAGGAGAGACTTTGAGAATCTCTACATGAAAGAGTCAGATAATATAGACTCATTTTTTACACATGTGATTCAGATCGTAAATCAGATAAGGTCCCATGGAGAAACTCTTGAAGACAAGAGGATTGTGGATAAACTTTTGAGGAGCTTACCCTCAAGGTTTGATGTGATTGTTACCACCATAGAAGAGACCAAGGATCTCTCAAAGTTCACAGTGGATGACTCATGAACAGAGATTGGAAAGAACAATAAATCCATCTCTAGAGCATGCCTTCAAGACCCAGATGCCTTCAGGAAGAGAAAGAGGTCAAGGTAGAGGAAGAGAAAGAGGCATAAGCCAAAACATAGGTGGAAGGGATAGCCCTTCACATTCACATGGAAGGAGCAACAGTCAAAATCAGAGCCACAGCCAATGCAATAGCCAGCAAGGTGGACACCAGCATGCGCATGGACAAAGGTATGACAAATCCAATGTCTAATGTCATTATTGTAAGAAATATGGGCACTATGCCAATGAATGTAGAAAGAAGCAAAATGACATGAAGAATAGGTAGAATGCTAATGTAGAAAAAGAAGTAAAGAACCCAAGTAATGTGTTGTTAGCATGTAATGTAGCACAAGATAGAGAAGATGATGTTTGGTTCTTAGATTCAGGATGTAGTAATCATATGACTGGAAACAGAGCAATGTTTGTCAATCTAGATGAAGAAGTTAAATCAGAAGTAACTACAAGAACATATACTAAGATCTCTATAAAAGGAAAAGGCAGAGTTAGTATTTGAGCAAGAAATGGTGAACAAAAATTTGTTCCAGATGTGTATTATGTTCCTGGTTTGAAGTGTAATATTTTGAGCGTTGGGCAGCTCATAAACAAAGGTTACAATGTAATTTTCAAGAATGATGTGTGCACAATAAAAGATATACCTCCAAGAAAGAAAATTATTGCTGAAATACAAATGACCAGCAATAGAATGTTTCCGCTCAAGCTCAACAATGACTTGAAAGGAAAAGGGAAAAGTGTAGCATATGTAACACAAGAAGTCTTTCAGAAGGAAGAGAAAGATGAAAACTGGTTATGGCACCTGAGATTTGGACATCTCAATCTTGGAGGATTAAATTTGTTGCACAGAAAAGGAATGGTAAGAGGTTTTCCATTGATTGAGAAGCCTGACAGCCTCTGTGAAGGCTGCATCTTGGGAAAGCAACATAGAGAAAATTTTCCATCAGGGAAAAGTATAAGGGCAAAAGAACCCTTAGAAATCATTCACTCAAATTTATGTGGGCCGATGAAAACAACATCAGTTTCAGGCAGCAATTACATGCTGACCTTCATAGATGATTTCACAAGGAAAGTGTGGGTTTATTTCTTGAAATATAAGAGTGAAGTCTTTCAAAAAAATTTCCATTTTAAAGCTCTTGTAGAGAAACAGAGCGGGCTACATATAAAATTCCTCAGAACTGATAGAGGAGAATAATATATATCAAAATAATTTATGTGTTTTTGCAGAGAGAATGGAATACACAAGAAGTTTACCACAAGGTACACACCACAACAGAATGGGGTTGCTGAAAGGAAGAATCGAACCATAATGGAAATGGTGAAAAGTATGCTAAAGGCAAAACACTTTCCGAATGAGTACTGGGCAGAAGCAACAAACTACGTTGTGTATATTTTAAATAGATGCCCAAAAAAAGTTGTTATGAATAGAGTTCCAGAAGAAGCGTGGAGTGGTAGAAAACAGGGAGTCACCTACATGAGATTTTTCGAATGTGTGGCATATGCACACATTCCAGACAAGTTGAGGAAGAAGTTGGATAGTAAGGGGGAGAAGTGCATCTTCATTGGATATTGTGAAGATTCCAAAGGATACAGATTGTATAACCCATCCACAAAGAAGTTTGTGATAAGCAGAGATGTACAGTTTATTGAAGAAGAAGCATGGAATGGAAGCATTGAGAAAACAATTAATGTTAAAAGCTGCTTATCTCATGATGAAGATGAGGAAGATCTGATTGAAATTAACAACTCATTGGTAGCACAACCTCCACCAACAGAAGAACAACAAGGGACACCTCAAGCAGCAGCGAGAACACCCTTAAGGAGAAATGGGAGTACTTCTCCAAGCACACCACATGGAGTAGATTCGAGTGCTTCTTCAAGCATGACTACACATAATGAAAGAGGTAAAAGGTTCAAAAATATTAATGATATTTATGAGCAGGAAGCAACAAATGAAGGTATGAATTCCTTATTTGATTTGTATTGTCAAGTTGATGATCCTATTCATTTTGAAGATGCCATAAAAGATAGAAAATGGATAGAAGCTATGGAGGAAGAAATTAATGCCATAGAGAAGAACAAAACATGGGATTTGGTTGAACTCCCAGAAGGTAAAGAAGTCATTGGAGTAAAATGGGTCTATAAGACCAAAAGTAATGATGAAGGAAAGATAGAAAGACACAAGGCCAGACTTGTTGTCAAGGGATATAAGCAGCAGCATGGAAGAGACTATGAGGAAACTTTTGCACCAGTTGCAAGAATGGATACGGTAAGAGCAGTGTTGTCCATAGCAACACAAAACAAATGGAAAGTATATCAAATGGATGTAAAATCTGCATTTTTAAATGGAGCTTTAATGGAAGAGGTATATGTTGAACAACCTCTCGGCTATGAGAAGAAAGGCCAAGAACACAAAGTGTGTAGATTGAAGAAAGCTCTTTATGGGCTAAAGCAAGCACCAAGAGCATGGTACAGTAGGATAGACTCCTATCTACTGGAAAATGGGTTTAAGAAATGTGATGCAGAACCCACATTGTACATCAAAGAAAAGGATGGTAAAATGCTCATTGTTGTATTATATGTTGATGATCTAATATTTACAGGTAATGATGATTACCTTGTTGAAAATTTTAAAACAGTCATGAAAGAAGAATTTGAAATGACTGACATGGGTTTATTGAGATACTTCTTAGGAATAGAAGTAGAGCAAAGTGAAAAAGGGATTTTTAGAAAGATTTAATATGCAGGAGTGCAAAGCTACAATTACTCCCACAGTAATGGGATTGAAGTTGAGTAAAAATGACAGCAGCAAGGATTTTGATCCAAGTTTGTATAAAAGCATAGTTGGTAGCTTCATGTATTTAACTGCAACTAGGCCAGATATTATGCATGCTGTTAGTTTGATTTCCAGATTCATGGAGAAGCCAAAAGAAGCACATTGGCATGCAGCAAAAAGAATTATGAGGTATGTTAAAGGAACTAAAAGGCTTGGTATTTTATATAGTGCTTCAAAAAATTCAGAGTTAGTTGGATACACTGACAGTGATTGGGCTGGAAGTGTAGATGATCGGAAAAGCACATCCAGTTATATATTTCATATGGGTTCAAGAGCCATTTCATGGGCTTCAAAGAAACAGCCGATTGTAACATTATCTACAGGAGAGGCAGAGTATGTGACAGCTACAACAGCAGCGTGTCAAGCAATTTGGATGAGAAGAATGTTGAGAAGTTTGTGCCAAGAATAGGTAAAGGGCACTGTGATTTATTGTGACAATAGCTCAGCTATTGCATTATCAAAAAATTTTGTGTTTCACAAGAGAACGAAGCACATAGACACAAAATTTCATTACATCAGAGAATTAGTGAGCAATAGAGAAATTGTTTTACAGCATTGTAGAACAGAGGAGCAATTTGCAAACATACTGACAAAGCCATTGGGGTAGAAGACCTTTGAATTTTTAAGAAAATGCTTGGGTATGACTGATAACCCAGCAGCTGACTTTAAGGGGGAGTGTTGAAAATATTAAAGTCATCTGCGTGCCTTGAGAGTAGGAAGAAATAGAGTACAGAGGCAGCAGCAGCAAATATGGAGTGCACAGCACCGTGTATTAAAGAGGAATGGAGAAGAATCGTAAGGATGAATTTAATTGTTATGGCCGCAGCCGAGTTTGCAGAGGAGAAGTTAATGTTAGAATGGGTGTAGCCGTTTTTGCAGAGGGACGAATACTTTCGTGGTTCCAAAGCACGGAAGAACAATTTTACAGCGAAAACAGTCATTTCGGGCTTTTAAGCCCTCAACAACCAAAATTGATGAAAATATATTTAAACGGCGAAGTTCTTTAAGTTATGAAAAAGGTGCGTGATGGATGTCCACACCATCAGCGCTTGATCACAATCGTAAGTTCTACTTGCAGTGTCTTGTTGATATGGATTGTTCCAATGCGATGCCATCATCGCAATCGCAAAGGAACGAAGTGTCACATATATGTTACCGCCATTGAAAAGTCGCGATGTGATTGTCACGCCATCACATAATCGCACATTGCAAGTCACATTGTGTTCCGCCCATCCATATGTTATACCACTGATGCCGATGGAGCGATGCGATCCAATCGCAATCACAACATCGCGCTTGCTTGTTAAACCATTCTGCCAAGTTCTTTCTTTTGTTCCGCAGATTTCTGATTGCGATTGTCTCGCCAATCGCAACCTCGCCAATTGCAAATCGCAATTGTCACATTTCGTGTTTTTTGTTTGTCAAGCCGATCCGTCAATCGCCGATTGCCGACTGCGATGTGGTCCCCACTCATACGTCGCGCTTATGTTAAGTTTTATGTTCAACAATGCATTTTCTTTGTAATTCGTTTTATGTTTTATTTTTCGTCGTGCCATATATAAAGTGAAAGACCCGTAGTATTGTAATGTAATGCATTTGTAAGTGTTTTGTATTGGTGTGAGAGCCTGAAGGCAAGAAAACACAGTGTAGACCACAGGAGCACTGTTTTGTGCATTTTGTTTTGAGAGATAGAGAGAAGTTTTGAGAGCACTGCGTTTGTAGCAGTCTTGATCATATTTTGTGAATCCCTCCACCGAGGAAGACATTTTGTAATAGTTTTTAGATCTGTTAATGAAATATAAAGAAAAGTTTTATTGTGCAAATCTCTGTCATTTATTCTCTGTGTTAGAAGGGGAGTATTATTCTCTCCGTATTGTTCTGGAATTATCAAAAATTCCAACAATGAACGACATGGCACGGTGGATGAAAAGTTGTTGACCATGTTAAATTAAAATTTGCATTTAATCAACACTACGTCGGACCGAAAATATAATTTTCTTAAAACGGAGAATGGACGAAAAGCCTTATTTCCTAGGTTATCTAGCAATAAATATGTTTGGGCATATACTTCCCATTATAAGATTAAATCAAGTATATGCCGAGTCTTATTTATTGCTAAATACCCTGGGAAATAAGGCTTGCCGTTAATGGACACTATGCAAGGAATGGAAATGAAAAAAACTGAGAAATAATCTGTCGGAGATGGAGAGGACGTCGATATGGGAGCAATCACCAAGGAGATCTCAGATGACCAAAAAACTGAAAAGAACGGTAGTTGGCTTTTCAAAATGTAGGTGTACTCTAGCCTGACCATGTAGGCACTAAAGGCAGTCTTGGGGGTATTAAATACGAAGTTGTCTTTAGTGAGACTTTTTGGAGTTTGCGGTGCCCATATCTAGTGAAACTTTGGAGGTGAAATCTTGAGTTTTGTTATTTAAACTGGTTTTTTTACTGTATATATGGATTCAACACCCTAAAAGAACTCTAGGACACTTCTATTGTGGAAGGTTAACCATCAAATTTATGTTTTCAATGAATTCTTGCCAGATTTTAGAGAAATTGGACAAGAAAAATCCACCGGAAAAGCCTTCAAAAAGTCACACTAAAGACTACTTGATTAAATACCCTATATATACTAGTATAGAATCGTAAATAGAGGCTCACCATAATGACTACCATGTCACATACCGTGCGGAAAGTGGTCGTAAAAAAAATGGTATTAGATTTTTTGGAAAATGGCTCATGCTAAACTAGTAAAACCCCTTTCCAAGTGTGATATTTTTAGATTTTTAGTGGATAGAAGGATGAAATTAAGATGCTGAGATTGGCTGGGATGAACAGTGTTTGCCCAACCAATTCCATAAAAAAACAATTTCGATATGAAAACAAAAAAAATATAATATAAAACCATTAAACAACATTCTTTCCAAAAATTACTTTGAAATTGAAATACAATGCATATTCTATTTTGTAATATAATGCATATTCTATTTATATTGCAAAATGTTAATTAAATACCACAATCTCTTATATCTCTTATATATATTGAAAACAAAGTTTTAGATTAGAAATTCCATTTTGTTGGAAATATTTTGAATATTAAAATTATATATATTTGAAAATATATTTTAAATAATAAAAAAATTATACCCTACAATAATTAAGCTAACATTTAAAACAAATTGAATTATAAACAAAAAATTACTTTTATAGGAAAAGTTTGTCTCTTAATAAAAGAGATATAAAAAGCGACCAAAGTATGCACGTGACACATGTACATGTCACAACATTACATAAGAGATCAACAACCATAGTGCTATAACTATATCAACACTCTCTAATTCCATGCTAGAGCCCTTGATCTCTAACTTCAACAAAACCTTGCTACACATGAGTCAAATACATTGTACTATCATTTGTCACTCAAATACGTATATTGGCATTGATTCGAATTGGGGCACATTGGTCACAATTTTATGCAAGACGATGTAATGGGCCTTGCTAGATTGGCATTGAAGATCATTACCGTGTGCTACTTAAATATGTATATTGGCATTGATTCAAATTTGGTCACATTGGTCACAACTTTATATAAGAGGATGTAATGGGACTTACTAGATTGACATTGAAGTAAGAAGATTTATGTAAGATTTTATTAAATTGACTTGTATAGAGATACGTAATAATATAACTTAAGAATTTTTTGGAATATGATCAAAGATCTTTTCCACTTATGACCATTTTTTCTATTAGCAATATTTTGTATGGATTCTTTCTGTTGGGAATCAACAATTATTTGACATAGCAATGTTTAGGATTCTCAATGTTGATTTAGTTCACAAATTAAGTAGAATATGTTGTAGATATTTTGATGCCCCGGTCAATATTATGGTTCACATGGAAATTACTTCTTTAATAAATAAATCACTGATCGTGGATGGTGTGGATAAATATTGTAATAAAAAAGTTTGAAAATGTGATTATACAATTCTAATCCTATTAATCATAAGAATATGAAATATAATTGAAATTAATTAAATTTTATGTGATGAAACATAACAATTATAATTTTAAAAAACATAATTTAATTTTTTTTTTACAGGGACAACAAATAGCTCCAATCCATTATAATTGTATGCCAAGTCTAATTTGTTAAATTGACTTTTATAAAGAAACATTATAATAACATTTGGATTTTTTTTTGAATATAATCAAACTTTTTCCACTTAGGACCAATTATTTTATTAGCAATTATTTTTATGGAATTTTCATTTTTGGAATAAACAATTAACTTCGATAGCAGTACTTTTTACAGATTATTCATTTTGAGAATAAAAAATTAGTTCATCAATAAAATAGAACGTGTTGTATATTTTTTGATGGCCATATCACCATTATTGCTAACATGGAAATTACTTCTTCAATAAATGAATCATAATCATAGATGGCTTGGGTGACTATTGTAATGAACAATGTTGAAGATGTTATTCCCCACATTGTAATCATATTGATGGTGAGGATTATGAAATATAATTGAAATGAATTAAATGTTACTACTAATTTATGGCATGAAACACAACAATTATAATTTTAAAACACATATTACAATTTGTATAAATGAAAACAAATAGTTTTAATCCATTAAAATTGTATTCCAAGTCTAACTTGTTTGAACATAATTACCCTTTGGTTAATAGGTAGCACTTGACATTATGAAAAATCATCATATATTAGTGTTATATATGTATAGGTTCCATTAATTTTAATGTAAATTTGTTTGAACTAGTAACTAGAGATGATAATCAACTTTAGGTGACTTGTTCACCTTTACTTTTGATTTGGTGTTAATTATGTTTGTAATAATCCTAAGTTTTGGGTTTATGGAAATGACCAACATGAATTAGGTAAAAAATTGTGTTTGAATATTTGGAAGACCAAGTAAATATAGAATAAACAATGTTTTGACAACTAATATTGGGATTGTTCATGGGCTTCTGATGGAAACAATATTTTATTGTAAGTGTTATAGGATTTTCACAATGGCTAAAGTATTTATTCCTAAGGAAATCTTTAGTATGAAATCTAGATTTCCTTCCCATTTTCCTTTATCATTTCCCTTTTTGGTACCTTGTGGTTGGGTGTTCATGACTATTTGAAACCTAGGCGTCCCCAATAAAATATAGAGGACACCAAAAATATTTACACAAATATGGACAAGTGGACAACCATAGATGGCAAAATGGTTTTTTAAGACTAACACTAAAAATAGTTTTCCATCGAAACATGTTAACTATTACCTTTGGTTTTTGAGATTGTATGCTTGCATGGTCATAACACTATGTGGAATTTTCTTGTGATAATCCATTCAAAATGAAAACATAACTAAGTTCACCCTTACACCTCGAATGATTGGGTGTTTATCCATTGGTTCGATCAATTCCCAATGAGAAAGTATCTAACAATGAACAATGAAAATCTTCATTTTAGGCATTTTTCACACAAATTAACCATTTGTTGTTCCATTTTATGAGTAGGATCTTTGGTGGAAAATATAAAAATTTGGTCTATAATAGTGTACTAATTTATAACCTAAACAATCATTGATGACATATAAGCAAGAAAAAGGCATAGTAAATGAACCATCAATTCAAATCCTAATTCCTTGAATTGGTTTTTGTACAAAATATTGCAATCTCAATATTGCTTCAACATTTGTTGAATGAGTTATACATACATGACAAGTTTGAGAAATAGAGGATAGAACCCTTTATTTACATACAATTACATGCACCTTCAAATAAAAGGAATAGAAATATTGGGTGCAATCAAAATTAGTCCTATTGGCTTCTGCATTGATTCTTTCATGCCTATGATGATCGAATTATTGGATTGAAAAAGTTTCTAGAAGTCATTCTTATAGCAGCAAGGGGATTGAATAATCTCCATGATGATCTTTGTTAGTCTTATTCAAATAGTATGCATCACAAAAAACCATTATTTTTTATGTGCTCTTGCTCACCATTGATTACATGGACATTTTGGAACAACTATGTCATTCCCTCAATGACGTCCAATTTATGCTCATAGAAGCTTGATATTATACAATTTTAATGTTCTCCCTAGTTCTTTCTAGTTAAAGGAATATGTTTTTACTTAATGTATAGTTGTCAATGCTATTATATAAGGTCTTCTAGGGAAAGAGAGTGTGTAATCAATAAATGTAAGGTGACCTTGTTGACATTTATGTTGTGATGAAATGTTGTTGGTTGACATTAATGTCAACTCGGTTATGACTTAGTGTTGGATATGCCTAGTTTCTGCAGATGTTGGAGGCATAGTGCAGCTACAATTCGTTGAAAGTGGTTTCTATGGATAGTTTGCAGTGGTTGGAGACTATAAAGTTATGTTTGTTGGATGATCTATGGTAGATGAGTGTGTAGATGTTATGTCATATGAGTGTATTAATTTTGGCTTTTGTTATCGGTTGCAGGGCATGTCACTCATAGTTTGATGGTTGCGTTGGCTATTATTGGTTGCAGATGCTTATGCATGTATTTAACTATTTGCATGTGGTTCAATTGATTGGATAACATTTCCAAGGATTTTCCCTTGTTATTTGGTGTGCATGAGAAAATCAATACCCTGGTATTTTCCCTTGGTATTTGGGGTGCATGAGAAAATCAATCCCCTGGTATTTTCCCTTAGTATTTGATTAGGGGTTAATGAGGATAAATTACCATGTGTGTGTGTGTGTGTGCCATGTTGATAGTGATCTATGTTGGAGTGAGTGAGTGTGAGAAAGTGCTATTGTTCTTTGTATATGCTATTGTACAATTCTAGGTGAGTTGAGTGGTGTGCTTATCATAAATTATTTTCAAATTGGAGAGGTTATTGGGTTTCTCATGATGAGAATATTTAAGAACCCGTGTGAAACAC